>OZ038372.1:88626171-89062641 GCA_964036015.1 Leptarthrus brevirostris | reverse complement strand
TGAGTTAATTGGAAATATTGTGAATTTTAATAGTTGGTTAATTAATAATAAATTTATCCGAATTAGTTTTTTTTTAAATGAAAGTAATAACGTTGCTTGTCCATCATAACTACTTTCTCAATTTTTTCTAGAATATGTTTATATAAGCAGGCAATTTTTCTTTCGTCTACGCGAAGAGATTCTCACTCTGCATATGCAAACAGCAAAAGTGGTACATCTGCATTTTAAATTAATATTATTAAAGCGAAACTTTGTACATTAAGACATAGTCTTTAAGAAGTACAAGCTAGGTACAGAAATAATGCATTATATAACAAAATAAAAATAAAACAAAAATCGATAATTACAGATCAAATGCATTGCATTTAGTTACACGTTACCATAAACAAAGGAATAACTAACTTACTAACTAGTTATTCCTTCGTTTATGACGTTACATGTAGTTTGTTGGAATATTTGGAAGTAAGGGGTTACGAGGAGCTCTGCTGGACTTATCTCTCAGGAACAACTGCAATTGTGCGGATTTTATTATTTTGCTGCAAAAAAATAACAAGTCCAATTTGCATTACATAATTTTTCAAAAGCTTGTAACGAGTGATTACTCGTGTGGCTATCCGAACATTACTGAAGAAGTCATTAAATTAATAAACTATCTTGAATCATTGAATTTCCGTGAATAAAAAAAAATTTAGCAAGCGGCTGAATTCGATCTAACGAACCGCTGACTCGCAGCACCTCGCTGCCGCTTTAGTATACTGACGTACAATTCAAGCGGTCTCTGTTTGTTAAGTTGATGTTATCGTCGTCAGGAGCAAGTTAATATGTAAACACGATTTGAACGGAATATTAAAATGTATTGCTCTTAGGATGCAATTATGTCATAGATAGAATTGGCACTAATTACCGGATATCCGGAAATGGAGAGTATTCTTCATTGGCGTATTCGTCGCAATAAAAAAATTTCTTACCGCATAAGTAAATCATGGCCATAGCATAGTATAGATATCTATTCTAAGGCCATAGTGTTCGCCGATCTTAATCCATTTATACATCTTAGTTATCTAATTAATTAGATGTCGAAGGAGGAACAATTTATTAACAAGTTAAGCCGGGTAGATTATTATAATTTTTGTGAAAAATTTTGCCAATTAAACTGAAATTATCTGGTAATTTCCTAAAAAAAAATTTTTGGTTCCTTGGGTTTTATTAAGATTCCTTCACATAATTTAACATAATTTATCGACCGGAAATCGTACTGCATTATCCAGAAATTTCTAGAACCACTCGAACTCTTATACTGTGGGAGGTATAGTATTCTAGTGGTTTTGGCAATATTCCCTAGTAAAAACGGTCCTGAATGTTACAAAACAATCCGCTTGTTTAAATCGTGTCAGAATTCAGAGTTGGTTGCCTTCGAATAGTAGTCACGCGAGTTCCCCTAAAGCCAGTGCAATTTAAGGAATTGTCCACTTAGGGAAGTGTGTAGTAAATTGAAAATTTATAAAGTGACTCAATCTACCTGTAAGAGGAAAATTTTAAAGAATTTCAAATTAGGAAAATAGTGTCTGGAATAAGAAGCGCGCAAAGATAAAACTAACTTTAAAAGTGAGAGACCCAAATGTAAATCGTTTTCACAATAGGGAACTTAGCATTTTTTTTTTTTAAAGAAAGTAATTACGTTGCTGGTCCATCATAACTACTTTTTCAATTTTTTCTAGAATATGTATATATAAGCAGGCAATTTTTCTTTCGTCTACGCGAAGAGATTCTCACTCTGCATAGGCAATCAGCAAAAGTGGTACATCTGCATTTTTTGATTCACCACGAAAGCGTTCACCACCTCTGTGCCAGGCGACCTGGTACTAAGTTGGCTGAAACGCTCTCGTGCTGTATCAACCAATTCGTTTAATTGTGTTGTATGTGGGTGTATTAGTATGTTCCCAGAGGCATCAATGATATCTCCGAGAACTGTAAGCTGTCCTGTATCGGCTGTTACACCTCGAGCATTACTGAACACCGAATCCACTAATTCAGGATTTAACCTGATCGGTATAGCTGAAAAATCCCCGTACCCAATTTCATCCCATTGCAAATGGAATGCCGATCTTATTCTGCCCCAGGTCGTGATCGTAAAGATCATTTCCTGAGACCAGTCGTGCGGATAGGATGGGCGGACTGAAAGCAGATAGTAATGCTTTCCTACGCCGGCACCCCCCAAGGAACTTACCCACAGCTGAGAAATCAAGCTGTCTTCAAACTGGAACACTCGTTGGAATGCTCTGATCTGAAGACAACGAGTTTTAACGACCATGTCCGTAAGACCCAATCCACCCATCGCTACTGGTCGACAGAGCGTGCTTTCAGCGACCCATCTTCGTCCCCCCCAAAATGCGTCAATGATTTTTGCCTGCAAAAGTTTAACGAAGCCTTCCTCGAAGCACTCCGACTTAAGCAGGTGAACGATGAACGAGGTAATCAGGTAATTGACAACGACTGCACGTCCTTTCAGCGAAAGGGGGAACAATCTAGTCCGCCACGAATTCACTGCTCCGGAAAGTTTCTCCAGAGCCATGCGGCGATTACGTGTTTTACCGTCGAGCCCGATATACACACCTAAATATTTCAAGAAAGTATTGGTCCATTGTATGCCTAGGGGAGATTCTGAACGATTCCGCCACCACCCACACCATAGGCCTTGGCTTTTGCTTAGGTTAACCCTAGCGCCCGCTAATCGCTCATATTGTTCGAAAACCCTACGAGCGACTGGAAATGCATCTTCTTTCGTAACGAAAATAGACAGGTCATCAGCATACGCTACAATAAGTGGCCTTATAGTAGTGTATGGTAGGTGAACTGAATATTGTCTCAACGATTGACGAAGATTTACTAACAGCGGCTCCAGTGAAAAGTCATAAAGCATTCCTGACAACGGGCATCCCTGCCTGATACCTCGACGAAACGGAATAGGAGACAATATATGCCCATTATGCTTTATGAGAATCACTGAATCTCTATACAGACCACTGATGATCTCAATCCATCTGGACGGAAGCCCAAATTTATCGAGCACTCTCAGTAGATATTCATGCGAGACGCTATCAAACGCCTTTTCTTGATCCAACGAGATCATGGCCATCTGCGAACCAGTCTTTTCGTGGTAGGCGAATGCTACGGCGATGTTGTCGTAAATAGTACGACCTGGAACGCAGTAGGACTGTTCCGGGTGTATAACCGATGCTATCACTGAGCTAAGTATAGTTCCGAGTGCTTTCAAAACTATCTTGTAGTCGACATTGCACAACGTAACTGGCCTCCAGTTTCCCAGCCTCTGAAGATCTCCCTTCTTGGGTATTAGACGCATAACGGATCTCCGCCAACTTGAGGGAAATTCGGTATGTCGGAGGTGTCAGGTTCGGCGGTGGTGCTGCTTTCGAAGCTGCCTTTACAACTTCACTAAGTCGTGGCTGCTTGGCGGCGGATGCCGCTGATGGCTTCGCAGCGGTAGCTGCAGAAGTTTTAGCGACGGAGACGCCGAGGGAGACTTTGACGTCTCGCTGCCTCTTCTTTTTAGTGTTGGGGGGTTTCTTTTTCCCCCCGGAGTCGCTGCTACTGCCGCTCATTTTTAGGGCAGCAGCCGGTATAATTTAAATTTTTCTTATTAAAATTTGAAAAGAAATTCTTTCCCGGCTACTAGATCTTTAAAATTTAAAAGAAAATAACCGTTGCTAGGCAACGTGATTTCTTATTTTGCTGAAATAAGCAACTGAGATGGTTGCTTAGTAACTGCTTGAAAAATTAATATTTTATGCAAATTTCCACAGATATTGTTTATATTATATAGTTTTATATCACAACACTTTCAATATTGTTTTCACTTCACTTAATTTGTCCCTTGGCTACAAGATACACTAATTTTCAGTAAATTCCGTTGATAATTACCGACGTTTTCGACACTTTTTTAAGGAGCTTATTGACACTAGATGTTGGCACTTTGACTCAACAAATCATAATAATAATTTAATAAAAACTTAAACTAGAACATGATTGTTTGAGTGTTCCCAGGGGGAAGATGCAGCACCGGGCGAAGTTTCTACTTCGGGAACCACTGCTCCCAAGCAAATGCCCTCTCTGTAGAGCCGTTCGCCACTTTTCTAGTCCTCCGGGAGCACTCATCCAAACATGTTCTAGATGAACGCACAAAAATTTCGAACCGATTAGAGTCCCGCGGGACCAGTCTGCAAACTGCTCCCATCATCCTCCCAGTTCTACGATTCCAACGTGAGACTTGTCCTTCCCGCAGCACTTGCAGCAATACCAAAGCGAAGAGAAGCTTCGTGGACAAGCTGCTGCAAGTCTGCGGCCTGTTATTCCCAGTGAAAGACGAGACTTCCGTTCAGCACCGACGATAAAGGTTGCCAGGTGCAGTTGAATGTGTCGGCCTTCGTTACCATGAACTCTAGACGTAATCGCCTCTTCAATCTGGCAATGAACTGGTTCTTTAGTGCATGTGTGTGAAACTGTGGGTTAGTGGGCTGTCGCCCAGGCTCGATCCGCATGCAGTACAGATGAATTGTCGATTTAGCAAGTGTTAAGATAATGCTTACATGTCCTTGGCCCCAGTGAAAACGACGTTCTTGTAATACTGAATGTCGGGCAGATATGCTGGCACATATCGCGAACAAGATTATTATTGTCGCACAAAGTCGGGCATGTGAAGTATCTGTGGAACAGGGTTCCTTCAACACCACAAACCGTGCAGGCTCTTTGAATTCGTCGATCGATACGCGACAGCTGGTTTGGATGCACGCGGCTGTGATGGAGCAGTTTGAATGCCACATCAGAGTCTCTGTAATTGGACGGATAACTATAGATGACGCTGCTAGTTATAGTCCCCATTACTCCCAAGTCTACCCCAAGATGTGCGCGCCATCTATTAACCCCTAAGGTATCCGTAGGATTTACTCCTACGAAGAGCTTGCGCAGCCTACGTGAAGTGAGTGTACTGAATGTCGTGTGCGGCGGTCGATTAATAACGAAAGCGTTTATCACCTCAGTGCTAGGTTCCCTAGTAGAGAGACGACTAAAACGCTCTCGTGCTGTATCCACCAATTCGTTTAATTGTGTTGTGTGGGGGTGTATAAGTGTGTTCCCAGAAGCATCAATGATGTCTCAAAGAACTGTGAATTGTCTGGTATCAGCCGTTACACCTCGCGCATTACTGAACACCGAATCTACTAACACAGGGTTGAACCTGATCGGAATTGCTGAGAAATCCCCGTACCCAAGTTCATTCCATCACAAATGAAATGTTGGTCTTATTCTGCCCCAAGTTGTAATCGTGGAGATCATATCCTGGGACCAGTCATGCGGATATGGTGGGCGAACCGAGAGCAGATAGTAGTACTCCCCTGCGGCGCTAGCTCCATAGAACTTACCCACAGCTGCGAAATTAAGTTATCTCTTTGACAGAACACTCGTTGGAATGCCCGTACCTGAAGACAACGAAATTTCACGACCATGTCTATAAGACCCAAACCACCCTCCGCTACTGGTCGGCAGAGCGTGCTTTCAGCGACCCATCTTCTTCCCCCCCCCCCCCCCTCCCAGAAGGCGTCAACGACCTTCGCCTGTAAAAGTTTCACGAAGAATTCTTCGAAGCACTCCGATTTTAACAAGTGCACGATGGACGAGGTAACAAGATAATTGACAACGACTGCACGTCCTTTCAGCGAAAGTGGGTGCAGTCTAGTCCGCCACGAATTCACAGCTCCAGAGAGTTTCTTCAGAGCCATGCGGCTATTAGATGTTTTACCATCGAGCCCCACATATACACCTAAATATTTCAGGCAAGTATTCGTCCATTGTATGCCGAGGGGAGAATCTGAATGATTCCGCCACCTCCCACACCATATAGAAGTGTATGGTAAGTGAATTGAATATTGTCTCAACGATTGACGAAGATTTACTTACAGCGGCTCCAGTGAAAAGTCATAAAGCATTCCTGACAAAGGGCATCCCTGCCTGATGCCCCGACGAAACGGAATAGGAGAGAATATATGCCCATTATGCTTTATGAGAATCACTGAATCTGTACAGACCACTGATGATCTCAATCCATCTGGACGGAAGCCCAAATTTATCGAGCACTCTCAGTAGATACTCATGCGAGACGCTATCAAACGCCTTTTCTTGATCCAAAGAGATCATGGCCATTTGCGAACCAGTTTTTTCATGGAAGGCGAAAAGATGCTGTGCTACGGCGATGTTGTCGTAGATACTACGACGTAGAATGCAGTAGGACTGTGACGGGTGTATTACTGAGGCAATCACTGAGCGAAGTTGAGTTCCCAGTGTTTTGCAAACTATTTTGTAGTCGACATTACACAGAGTAACCGGCCTCCAGAGTCCCATCCTCTGAAGATCCCCCTTCTTAGGTATTAGACGCATAATGGATCTCCGCCAACTTGAGGGAAATTCAGTATGTCCAACCACTGCAGAATTAGAGACATCCAAAAGGTCCGGAATCAAAAGATTCCTAAAACGAACAAAGAATTCTGGAGTTAGACCATCATAACCAGGAGAAGTATGACGTCGAAGATCCTTCGTTGCGGTAAGCATATCATCGAGAGTAAGCGTTCTGTCCAGGAATTCTCTACTTTCATCAGAGAAAGTAAAGTAGTAGTAGTTGCGAATATAATTCGCAAGTTCCTCTCCGTATAGGATCTGGCCCGATTCGGCAAGAATCGAGTCTACTTCACAAGAAGCGGTACGACGTCGAGTTGTGTGGAAGAAGTACTCGGTCGGAGACTCGCCCTCTCGCAACCAGCGCGACTGTTTTCGGAGCACAAACTCCAAGCTATGCTTGTACTTTTGTGCTGTCAGTCGTTCATTAAGTCTCTCGTATTGTGCGAGTAACTCTGGTTGCGCGGGCAGAAGCGTAGCAATCCGGGTGACTTCGGCCGTCAAACTCGATGCATGATACCTGCTCCGATTGAATCTCGTCTCGATTAATGAGCGAATCTGAAGCTTTCTAACATCCCACCAATGGCTAAGGTTTGAATAAATATTCTTGTTATCACGCCATTGGTGCCAAAACTGAATGAATTCTTCGATGAACTGCTCTGAATTCAACAAGTTATTGTTGAAAATCCAGTAAGCAGTTCGCTTCTCGACCAAAGTGCTAGTCGCCACAACAAGAAGGTGATCACTTAATGAACACACTTCATGAGTGACACTAACGAAAAAGTTAAGAAGGCTAGACGAGACGTAAAGTCTGTCTATCCTCGAACCCGAAAAGCTACCCTGGACATTTCGGGAAACCCTTGTGTATGACCTAGTCGTTGGATTAAGCCAACGGTAGACATCCACAAGGTTGCTATGTCTGACTAGGCTCGATAATCGCGCGGCGTTCACCGAGTTGAATTCAACTCTAGAATGACGATCGATTGAAAAATCTAGTGTGCAGTCAAAGTCACCACCAAGGATAACCTCACCACCGAAGTTCGTTATATGCGACAGGATTGAGTCCAACACCTGTCTTGCAGTATCCTGGTCATGTGGCAGGTACACGTTTACTACCCTTAGCGTTTTGTCCCCTAAGACGAAATCCAAGGAAGACGCGAAACCTGGGAAGATGTCTGTGTATACAGGAGACATCAGTGTAAAGCTGTGGGAGACAGCAATTGCCACACCGGAACCTCTACGGGGTGTTTCTGTGGCAAAAACTGTGTAACCCTTGTGTAGATTTGAATTTTGTTCTAGACGTGTAAATGTGGCTTGTGTAAAATTTGTCTCCTGTATAAGTGCAATGTCCGTGTTCCATTGTTTTATGTCTTCTAAAATACTCTGTAGTCTAGTGGGTGCACTCAAGCCCCCTGCATTGATCGATGTTATCCTACACATTCAAGAAATCGCAAGAACTCATACAAAGACTGTCCGACTCTAATGATGAAGAGTTCTGTCCAGTTCGAGATCCTCAACGATTCCCGAGACCTTGTTGAAGAGGCGCTCGCACCTCGACACCTCTTGGCCTTCTTTCTGGCCTCTGCCATAAGCAGTTTCAGTTGGGGCAGGATCTAGGCTGGATCTCCAAGCTCACGAGTAAGAATGGTCAGGATCCTGTCCGAACTCTTCTTATAGTGAAGGCTATCGAGGAGCGAGCGCAGCTTCTCCCTCGGGACCTCCACCAAAGCAGGGTCCACTTCAAAGCGGCTACTTATCGAAATGGAACTTCCACACGATTCATAGCCCCCTTGGGTTGGACCGGCCGTCTCGAGAGCAGAGACAACCTCTACGTCCGAGAGGACTTCAGTGACATCCATTGGAGTCACTGATGGTACACTCGGAGCGCAAGTTGTAGCCTCTTCCCCCGAGAATCTCCCAGCGCTCACTGTCTTCTTCGGTGGTGGCATCACCTCCTGGTCAGGCTTTCCTTTCGTCTTCCTCTTCATCCTCTTCTTCTTTTTTTTCTGACTGCCACTTGTGACCTCCTCGTCCGAAGTATCTGCCTTTTCTTGTGTTGGGGCAGCTCCGTTTATAGCCCGTGTTGGGGCAGCTCCGTTTATAGCCCGCGTCGGAGTTGCCTCAGGGAGTGGTTCCTCAGACACCTTAGTGGCAGGCTGCTCCAAGAGAACTGGCGCAGCACCGGGCGAAGTCACTGTTTCGGAAACCTTTGCTAGCGCAAGTGTCTCCTCCACAGTGGCCTCAGCCACTTTCCTGAGCCTCTTAGGACATTCCGCAATAAAGTGCCCTGCCTGATGGCAAGCATGGCATTTCGCTTCGGTGCTTACCTCAATCCAGGTCATCGATCCAGCAACACTCCAGTAAAAGCCGTCTGGAAGCACACAACCCTGGTTCAAAGTGACGTGTGCTTCACGGCTTAAACTTAAAATGCCGCGGCCGAGTCCCTCGTCCCCGATTCTAAGTGGCACTGCCCGGACCTTGCCGTGGATCTTTCCGAACCTTCCTAAGAATGCCTCAAGATCCTCAGACCTGGCCCGGAGGGGGACCCGAGAAAAGCAGACTCTCGTCGGCTTCACTGAAACCGGGTAAGTCTGGAGGTGTCTACCACCCACGTCGATGCCCTCAAGCATCAGCTTAGTGCCTGCGTCGATGGTAGTGGTATAAACCTCCACCATACCGCGGCCAACCAGTCTGAAAGAGAAAATGTTCTCAATCGGGACCACCAGTGACAAGGCTTTTAGGTATGCACTTTGTGTGCACCCCCCAAGGTGCTCAAAGTGCATTACATAACGGTCATCCTGCCACTGACAGTCAAAAAGTCCTTGAAGCCCCGCGAACGTCTTGGGACGAGACTTTCCCAAGTCTGTCGGAGGCTGACGTGGAGTCACGTAGCTACCCTGTATAATTATTTGGGAACTTTTCTTAGAGCTACCACTCACCTGTTGAGCCTAGCTTGTCCCTGCTACTACCTCTACATTAACAGGCGCTGGTCCTCTTGGCACTGGTTTTGTAACTGGTCCAGTCTTCTGCCTTTGAGGCAGCTATTACCACATCCTTCAGTTTGGGGGCTGAAATAATTTTAGTTATTATGGCAGATGCCACAGGAACTTTAGTAGCTGGTGCTGCTGAATTCTTTGCGGCTTGCACTGCTACAGTTTCTTCGGTTGACACCATCGATATCGTTGCGCAGTTAGTCAGTAGTGCATTAGTTTCGGATGTCACAGAGGAAATCGCAAAAGTCACTGCTCCACTGGATGCGGTGCTAAGGTGTTTCCTTGCTGCTGTTGAATCTTCTACAATTTTGGCCTTTTCAGTTGGGCTCTTAATAGCCTCTTCAGTGGGCTCTTTACTTTTCAAAAACGACCCGAGGTCTACCTTCTGGCCTCGTTCCCTTTTTTTCTTGTATTAAGGGTTTTTTTCTGTCCCCCAGATATACTTTCGCTACTGCTACTCATACTGAGTGCAGTAGCAAATCGAGTAGGACTTGAAAAATTCTCAGGTGACTCGATATGAGTTTTTGACAGATGACAGAAAAAATTAATAAAAAATCCAAAACTTGCCCAAAAAGTGACAAAAGTCGTAAAAAGTTCAAAAACGATAACGAAACGAGAAAGATAATTTTAACGGAACACAAAAACACAAGGAACACAAGGAATACTATGAAATCCAATAGTTTTTTGTATATTTGGACACTTAATCAAATTTTTCACATTTTTCTTAGTTTTTCACAATTCTTTTTCAAAATAATTCAGTTTTGTTTCACAAATTTCGACTTTATTATTAGTCCTAGTCACAATTACTATTTTTCCGTTAATATTCGCTTTCGAATTCACCGATTTTAAACTACTTTTTGGGCACTTAAATGACACATCCGTGTGAATATTACAATAATAATATATATATATATAATAATAATATTTTTTTTATGTATATATGGCTCTTTATTTGGCACAATCGTTATAAAGCGTAAAAATCCTACAAAAACTAGCTACCCTAAAAATTACATAAACATTAAAAGGACACAGTAATGAGGATCAAAAAGAACATAACACAAAATATGACTCAATAGACTACGTTACTGTAAATAGGTTAAATAAAAAGGACTCTAAAACTTGAAGGCAAAAACCTGTAAAAAAGAAAATACAAAGAAATTTTGAAATGCCTCCAAGCGAGTGCCAACTCTAAGAAAAGTTCAGGAAAATTTTGAAAAGAATCGGAAACAAAACCTAGAGCTTAACCAAAAACGAACAAACAAAATAAACAGAAACCGAAAAATCAAACTGGAACATGATTGTCTGAGTGTTCCCAGAGGGTAGATGTAGCACCGGGCGAAGTTCCTACTTCGGGAACCACTGCTCCCAAGCAAATGCCCTCTCCGTAGAGCCGTTCGCCACTTTTCTAGTCCTCCGGGAGCACTCATCGAAACATGTTCTAGACGAACGCACAAAAATTTCGAACCGATTAGAGTACCGCGGGACCAGTCTGCAGAGTCATTGACGTCTGCAAACTGCTCCCATCATCCTCCCAGTTCTACGATTCCAACGTGAGACTTGCCCTTCCCGCAGCACTTGCAGCAATACCAAAGCGAAGAGAAGCTTCGTGGACAAGCTGCTGCAAGTCTGCGGCCTGCTATTCCCAGTGAAAGACGAGGCTTCCGTTCCGCACTGACGATAAAGGTTGCCAGGTGCAGTTGAATGTGTCGGCCTTCGTTGCCATGAACTCTAAACGTAATCGCCTCTTCAATCTGGCAATGAAGTGGTTCTTTAGTGCATGTTTGTGAAACTGTGGGTTAGTGGGCTGTTGCCCAGGCTCGATCCGCATGCAGTATAGAAGAATTGTCGATTTAGCAAGTGTAAAGATAAAGCTTATCAAGCAATTTACCTGGTTACATGTCCTTGACCCCAGTAAAAACGACGTTTTGTAAAAATGTCGGGCAGATATGCTGGCACATATCGCGAACAAGATTATTAATGTCGCACAAGGTCGGGCATGTGAAGTATCTGTGGAACAGGGTTCCTTCACCACCACAAACCGTGCAGGCTCTTTGAATTCGTCGATCGATATGCGACAGCTGGTTTGGATGCACGAGGCTGTGATGGAGCAGTTTGAATGCCACATCAGAGTCTCTGTAATTGGACGGATAACTATAGATGACGCTGCTAGTTATAGTCCCCATTACTCCCAAGTCTACCCCAAGATGTGCGCGCCATCTATTAACCCCTAAGGTATCCGTAGGATTTACTCCTACGAAGAGCTTGCGCAGCCTACGTGAAGTGAGTGTACTGAATGTCGATTAATAACGAAAGCGTTTATCACCTCAGTGCTAGGTTCCCTAGTAGACTGACGACTAAAACGCTCTCGTGCTGTATCCACCAATTCGTTTAATTGTGTTGTGTGGGGGTGTATAAGTGTGTTCCCAGAAGCATCAATGATGTCTCAAAGAACTGTGAATTGTCTGGTATCAGCCGTTACACCTCGCGCATTACTGAACACCGAATCTACTAACACAGGGTTGAACCTGATCGGAATTGCTGAGAAATCCCCGTACCCAAGTTCATTCCATCACAAATGAAATGTTGGTCTTATTCTGCCCCAAGTTGTAATCGTGGAGATCATATCCTGGGACCAGTCATGCGGATATGGTGGGCGAACCGAGAGCAGATAGTAGTACTCTCCTACGCCGCTACCCCCCATAGAACCTACCCACAGCTGCGAAATTAAGTTATCTCTTTGACAGAACACTCGTTGGAATGCCCGTACCTGAAGACAACGAAATTTCACGACCATGTCTGTAAGACCCAAACCACCCTCCGCTACTGGTCGGCAGAGCGTGCTTTCAGCGACCCATCGTCTCCCCCCCCCCCAGAAGGCGTCAACGACCTTCGCCTGTAAAAGTTTCACGAAGGTTTCTTCGAAGCACTCCCATTTTAACAGGTGCACGATGGAAGAGGTAATCAAATAATTGACAACGACTGCACGTCCTTTCAGCGAAAGTGGGTGCAGTCTAGTCCGCCACGAATTCACAGCTCCAGAGAGTTTCTTTAGAGCCATGCGGCTATTAGATGTTTTTCCATCGAGCCCCACATATACACCTAAATCTTTCAGGCAAGTATTCGTCCATTGTATGCCGAGGGGAGAATCTGAATGATTCCGCAACCTCCCACACCATAGGCCTTGGCTTTTGCTCAGGTTAACCCTAGCGCCCGCTAATCGCTCATATTGTTCGAAAACCCTACGAGCGACTGGAAATGCATCATCTTTCGTTACAAATATAGACAGGTCGTCCGCATACGCTAGAATAAGTGGCCTTATAGTAGTGTATGGTAAGTGAATTGAATATTGTCTCAACGATTGACGAAGATTTACTTACAGCGGCTCCAGTGAAAAGTCATAAAGCATTCCTGACAATGGGCATCCCTGCCTGATACCCCGACGAAACGGAATAGGAGACAATATATGCCCATTATGCTTTATGAGAATCACTGAATCTCTATACAGACCACTGATGATCTCAATCCATCTGGACGGAAGCCCAAATTTATCGAGCACTCTCAGTAGATAGATAGCGAGACGCTATCAAACACCTTTTCTTGATCCAAAGAGATCATGGCCATTTGCGAACCAGTTTTTTCGTGGTAGGCGAAAAGATGCTTTGCTACGGCGATGTTGTCGTAGATACTACGACCTGGAATGCAGTAGGACTGTGACGGGTGTATAAATGAGGCAATCACTGAGCGAAGTTAAGTTCCCAGTGTTTTGCAAACTATTTTGTAGTCGACATTACACAGAGTAACTGGCCTCCAGTTTCCCATCCTCTGAAGATCTCCCTTCTTAGGTATAGGACGCATAACGGATCTCCGCCAACTTGAGGGAAATTCGGTATGTCCAACCACTGCAGAATTAGAGACATCTAAAAGGTCCGGAATCAAAAGATTCCTAAAACGAACAAAGAATTCTGGAGTTAGACCATCATAACCAGGAGAAGTATGACGTCGAAGATCATCGTTGCGGTAAGTATATCATCGAGAGTAAGCGTTCTGTCCAGGAATTCTCTACTTTCATCAGAGTAAGTAGGAACATGATGAAAGAATTCATCGTTGGACGAGAATGTTGGCAACGTCGATGCAGCATAAAGCCGCGTGTAGTAGTTGCGAATATAATTCGCAAGTTCCTCTCCGTATAGGATCTGGCCCGATTCGGCAAGAATCGAGTCTACTTCACAAGAAGCGGTACGACGTCGAGTTGTCTGGAAGAAGTACTCGGTCGGAGACTCGCCCTCTCGCAACCAGCGCGACTGTTTTCGGAACACAAACTCCAAGCTATGCTTGTAGTTTTGTGCTGTCAGTCGTTCATTAAGTCTCTCGTATTGTGCGAGTAACTTTGGTTGCGCGGGCAGAAGCGTAGCAATCCGGGTGACTTCGGCCGTCAAACTCGATGCATGATATCTGCTCCGATTGAATCTCGTCTCGATAAATGAGCGAATCTGAAGCTTTCCAACATCCCACCAATGACTAAGGTGTGAATAGATATTCTTGTTATCACGCCATTGGTGCCAAAACTGTATGAATTCTTCGATGAACTGTTCTCAATTCAACAAGTTATTGTTGAAAATCCAGTAAGCAGTTCGCTTTTCGACCAAAGTGCTAGTCGCCACAACAAGAAGTTGATCACTTAATGAACATACTTCATGAGTGACACTAACGAAAAAGTTAAGAAGGTTAGACGTAAAGTCTGTCTATCCTCGAACCCGAAAAGCTACCCTGGACATTTCGGGAAACCCTTGCGTATGACCTAATCGTTGGATTTAGCCAACGGTAGACGTCCACAAGGTTGCTATGTCTGACTAGGCTCGATAATCGCGCGGCGTTCACCGATTTGAATTCAACTCTAGAATGACGATCGATTGAAGAATCTAGTGTGCAGTTGAAGTCACCACCAAGGATAACCTCACCACCGAAGTTCGTTATATGCGACAGGATTGAGTCCAACACCTGTCTTGCAGTATCCTGGTCATGCGGCAGGTACATGTTTACTACCCTTAGCGTTTTGTCCCCTAAGACGAAATCCAAGGAAGATGCGAAACCTGTTAAGATGTCTGTGTATACAGGAGACATTAGTGTAAAGCTGTGGGACACAGCAATTGCCACACCGGAACCTCTACGGGGTGTTTCTGTGGCAAAAACTGTGTAAACCTTGTGTAGATTTGAATTTTGTTCTAGACGTGTAAATGTGGCTTGTGTAAAATTTGTCTCCTGTATAAGTGCAATGTCCGTGTTCCATTGTTTTATGTCTTCGAAAATACTCTGTAGTCTAGTGGGTGCACTCAAGCCCCCTGCATTTATCGATGTTATCCAACACATTCAAGAAATCGCAAGAACTCAGACAAAGACTGTACGACTCTAATGATGAAGAGTTCTGTCCAGTTCGAGATCCTCAATTCCCGAGACCTTGTTGAAGAGGCGCTCGCACCTCGACACCTCATTATACTTGGCCTTCTTTCTGGCCTCTGCCATAAGCAGTTTCAGTTGGGGCAGGATCCTGGCTGGATCTCCAAGCTCGCGAGTAAGAATGGTCAGGATCCTGTCCGAACTCTTCTTATAGTGAAGGCTATCGAGGAGCGAGCGCAGCTTCTCCCTCGGGACCTCCACCAAAGCAGGGTCCACTTCAAAGCGGCTACTAATCGAAATGGAACTTCCACACGATTCATAGCCGCTATGGGTTGGACCGGCCGTCTCGAGAGCAGATACAACCTCTGTTTGTTTCGTTCACGTTAACTTTATGAATGAAAAAGCTTTATTTCAGAATTATATTTATACAAAGTTTTATGCTAACTTAAATGCTAGGTCTTCAAATTGACAATTTTAGTCAACCTACATAAAGTGCAATTTTTGCATTTTCCGATGGTTAATTCCCTGCTGATGATGTTTGCATTTTCCGGCGGTTAATGCTCTGCTGCTGATGGTTGAATTTTCCGGCGGTTAATGGCCTGTTAATTGTATTGCTGACTAGCTTGGTCAATGACCTTAATTTCTTGAGGTTGTTGACATACTCCCGGCCGTTGAAGATCGTTGATGTTCAACTGACCTTGTCCTAGCTGGAAATTGGATCGACGTGGTGGAGGTTCTGGTTTTGCATCTTCGTTGGTGGGTTTGCGACATCTTCCTCTATGATGTAGTAGATAGGCTACGAGAGATATTAGGATGACTGCTAAGGCTAGGTAGCTTATGGTGTATTGGTGGATATCCGTGGACACTGTGTGTGGTAGCTGCTCCTTCGTTTGGAGTTGTTGTATCACAGTTTTTAGCTGGTTTATATCTTCAGTGTTATTTCGCAATAACAGATTGACTGGAGTCGTCTTAACTTCTTGTTTGCTGAGATGACTCTTAAGTTGTTTAATATCGAGCATCGTTGAAGGGATGAATGAGTGATGTAGTTTACTAGAGTACTGAATGTGGGATGAAATGGTAATTGAGTTCTGTTTAATAATGCAACTTGATTTGAATGATAATAAACCTAGTCCTTGTATGATTGTTTGATATGTTTGAATACCACATACTATATTGAGTACTGTTTTTTGTTCGAACGAGTAGATCCAGTTGTTTGGGTCGTGAAGCTGAATCCAAGAAGGCATTGAATTCGTTGATTCTAATTTACAGCTCTCCGGCAATTTGCTATTCTGATTCAGTAGGCTGAGTTCACATGTTGCTTCTCCAGCTGACTTGTGGAAAATTGTATGCTTTTTGTTGCACACATATACATCTTGAAGAGTTGTTGCGCATCTTGAGATTTCCTCATCTGTCATCATGTAATAATAGTCGCGATGTAGGCTTACTGCAATGAAGTCAGTGGAGATCTTCACCTGATGGATATCGTCATCAATTTTGACTGGAATTGGTAATAGTTTAAATATTTGGAATATTTCTTTGTTTACTAAAGGTAAGTAAATGTTGAATAATACGTATTCCGCGGTGACTCTTGTTTGGACCGTCATTAAGCTATAAAGTTGTAAGAGATCTGCGTGGTCTGCTGTACCTGGTATTGTTAAGGTTGATGGAATATTTTCTCTTATAACAAAGAGTTCCTTCCGAAGTTGTTCAGGGGTGAGTAGCAAAGGATTGATTTTACCAATATGGCAATCGGTTACGATGTCTATCAATGCTGACTGCAGTTTTTGTAAATTAATCATAACTAAAGTTGAATGAATAGAGATTGTGTTGAACGTTTGTAAAAGTTCTTGTTCAGATAAAACCTTATTTGTATTTTGGATCGCCTTTTGTACTTCAGTTAAGTAATCATTTATCCTTGTGAATTGCTTATCTGAGAATTCGCGATCTTTCTTTATAATGTTTTCAGTGGAACCAATGATAGAAGTTTGGTTCTTGATTAATTCCAAAAGATGATTGTCATTCTGTTGTACTCTTTTAATCGTCTTGGACATTTCATTGGCGTATTCTTGGTCAAGAATTCCGAACAGCTTGTTACCGATCGTTCCAACAATGTCGAGCGGTGATCGGTTAGTCCTCATATCATTTCCGTTTCTCCTCAGTAATATCATATTGTTGGTTCTTATTACATTTAGTTGACGATTAAACTATGATAAAATGTGTTGACAATAGTCAGGTGATTGAAAGCTATTGCAAATATTTTTAAGTTTTTCAAGTTGGTTGCTGAATTGAGTAATCTCCTTCCAATAGTCCTCTACGAGGAGCTGGTGTGGCAAAAACTGTGTAACCTTTGTATTAAATTGTGTTACGTTCGAGTTGTGTAAATGTGTCGAGTGTGAAATTTGTCTCCTGTAAGAGTGCAATGTCAGTATTCCAATGTTTTATGTCTTCAAAATTTGCATGTAGGCGTGTAGGTGCACTTAAGCCCCCAGTGTTTAGAGAGACTATCCTAAACACTCAAGGGAAAAGCTGAACTGAGATTATGAGTGTACGACTCTATTGAAGAAGCGCCCTGTCCAGACGCTGCTCTTCGAGGGCGTCCACTACTTTATTGTAGAGGCGATCGAGCCTCGACACCTCATTATATCGAGCCCGTTTCTTAGCTTCCTGCTTCAGAAGCAATAACTGAGGCAGTGGCCGGATCACCAAGCTCTCGCTTGAGTATAGCCAAGAACCTGTCTCCGCTCTTTTTGTAGTGGAGACTGTCGAGGATCGTGCGGAGCTTCGCCCTCGGCACCTTTACCAAATCGGGGTCCACCTCGAAGCGGCGTAGCCGCTCTGAGTTGGACCGGCCGTCTCGGTAGCGGAGAGAACCTCGACGTCTGAGAGGGCATCAGCGACATCTTCACCGACGACGCACTCGGAGCGACAGGTTTTGTCTCCTCCGCCGAAACCCTCCTCTTGCTCAGCACCTTCTTTGACGGAAGTGCAGGCATGACCTCCTGGTCAGGCTTGCGCTTTGTGCGCCTCTTCCTTTTTCGCTTCTCCTGACCAGATTTCGTGAGCTCCTCATCCGAGCTCACTGCTTCTACCCGTGTTGGGGTGGCACCGTTTACAGCCAGGACCGGAGTTGTCTCTGGAGTGCTTTCCTCGGGCACTTTTTCTGCAAATTGCTCCAAGAGAGCAGGCACAGCACTGGGCGAAGGCACTACTGCGGGCACAACTGCAGGTGCAGGAGCACTCTCCACAGTGACCTCAGCCACTTTCCTCTCCCTCTTGGGACACTCTGCAGCAAAATGCCCTACCTGATGGCAGGCGAAACATCTTGCCTCGGTGCTCACCTCAATCCAATTTCTGGACCCGAGCATGCTCCAGAAGAAGCCCTCTGGAAGCACACATCCCTGGTTTAGGCAGACGTATGCTTCCCGGCTAGAGCTGAGGATGCCCTTGCCCAGACCTTGGTCTCCAATTTTCAATGGAACCGCTCGAACTTTGCCGTGGACCTTGCCAAACCTTTGCAAGAAGGCTTCGGGAAAAGCAGACTCTCGTCGGCTTCACTGTCACCGGGTACGGTTGGAGGTGTCTACCGCCCACATCGATGCCCTCAAGCATCAGCTTCGTGGACGCTTCAATGGTGGTGGTATATACCTCCACCATACCGCGTCCGACCAGACCAAAGGAGAATATCTTCTCCAATGGGAGGACCTGTGACAGGGCTCGCAGATATGTACTTTGTGCAACTCCACGGAGGTGCTCAAAGTACATACCGTACCTATCATCCTGCCACTGGGCGTCAAAAAGCCCTTGCAGGTCCGCGCCTGATCTAGGCCGAGACTTGCCTAAATCAGCCGGGGGCTGACGAGGAGTCACATAACTACCTGAAATGGTGATAAATTTACTTCTAGTGGAGATACCACTTACTTGCTGGGCGTAGCTACTGCCTACAACTACCCCTGAACTGATTGGTGCCGCTCCCTTTGGCTCTGGGTTGCTGGATGCGGCTTTCGTCGCCCCAGTTAGACTCGGCCGCATTATGACGGTGGTCGGAGCTGGAGCATCTTTCGACGCTGCTCGAACTACATCCGCCAGTTTAGGCGATTTCGGCACTCCTTTTGGCGCTGTCATAGCAGTCACAGCTAGTGCTGTCTTGACAGTGACAGCTGGTGCTGTCGTCGCAGTGACAGCTGGTGCTGTCTTCGCAGTGACAGCTGTTGCTGTCGTCGCAGTTGTCGCTGTTTTCATCAAAGCAGCTGTTGTATTTTAAGGGGATGTCCCAGGGTGCCCTTGAAACAATGTGCCTCTAACTACATTTAATACAATTCTTACAATTTATTTTTAGAGTCACTAATTATCTTGAATATACTATTATCCAATTTAATTTTAGAATCACTAACTTTAATACACTTTATACGATTTAATTTTAGATTCAGTAATTATCGGTAATATACTTTTATCCAATTTAAATTAGAGTCACTAACTTTAATTCAATTTATACAATCTAATTTTCCACTAATTATCTTAAATACACTTTAACCAATTTAATTTCAGAGTCACTAACTTTAATACAATTTATACAATCTATTTTTCACTAATTA
The DNA here is from genome assembly GCA_964036015.1 of Leptarthrus brevirostris. Taxonomy (NCBI): domain Eukaryota; kingdom Metazoa; phylum Arthropoda; class Insecta; order Diptera; family Asilidae; genus Leptarthrus; species Leptarthrus brevirostris. Next base: position 89,043,200 of record OZ038372.1, on the reverse strand, counting down.
CTTTAAATACACTTTAACCAATTTAATTTTACATTTAACTCAATTCATACAATTTAATTTTAGGTCCACTAATTATCTTTAATATACTGGACTGGACCCCACGTTTTAAAAAACCCAGACTCGAACACGACCAGAACAAAACTTTTCAAAACACGACTTTACCCGACCGTGATTAGAACCAAACTCGTCAATTATTCCCTTTAGAAATACTTACAACTGATCTACATGAAGAAAAGCTTTCGTGCTTTTTCTTCGTTTTTTAGCTTTGCCCTTGATGTAGTTAGTTGTCATTGGGCAAAGCCGCTGTAGATCGTTGTTTTTCGTGCTGATTAAGCAAATTTCTTTCGCTTATCGTGTACTGGGCTACCGTGTGAAAGGAATTTCGACGGTAACCCGAGCGCGTTGTTTATCATGAGTTGGATTTGAATATGTTGCAACTTTGTTGTAACAAAAATTCGATGTTTGAAATCCAACTCATGAGATTTTTTATGATTTGTTTTTCTAAATGCTAGATTGGATTCCTTAGAATTAGGCTTATCTTAAAATAAGCGAATCCAATCTGTAACATTTCCTTCCCCCCGCGAATAAGAGGAGTATTCTTTGGAGAGGAATACTCCTCATTCCGAGTTAATTTTCCTTCGCGCTAGGCAGGTTTCTTTTGGGACTCGCGATGTTATCCTTTGCGATTAATGTTGGGGAAGAAGTTTTTATCTCGAAACCCCCGTTCGTAATGGCAACATTTGGGCTGCTGGTAACTCGGGTGAACCGGAACTGGAGAGGACCCCTTCGCTTATATCTACACCGCGCGGGCTCCCAGCCCGTTCAGGTATGGGCCGCGGAGGGCCCGCGAGGTACTTTATAACTACCCAATGATTTCACCAAATTTTGGTTCCTCTTCTTTCTTTTTCTTTTTCTTTTGTTATTACTATTTTTTCCTTTCTCAACAAACAACAAAATAAAAAAAATTTTAACTCCAAATCTCCGCGTGTTTGCACTGGTTTTCTTTTTGGTTTTTTTTTTGTTACGTTGGTTTTCGGCAGTGTAATGCTTATTTTTGTTATTATTAAAAAAAATTTGATAATATTTTTATTTTTGTTTGCTTGTACTTGCCTTGCCTTGCCTTGCGCTACGGGTCTTTTCTCGACCGTCGTTTGTGGTAGTATTCCACGGCGCGTTTTTGTTTTTGACTTTATCATTTATTTAATTTAAATTTCGTTGCTTTTATCTCTTTAGTACTTGCCATGCGCTACGGTCTCTTCTCGACCGTCGATTGTGGTAGTACTCCACGGCGCGTTTTTGTTTTTGCATTATTTCTTGATATTATTTATGTTTCTTTATTAATCTGGGGGGATGTCTGGTAAGGTTTAATTTGGACTTCTGCGTATCTATTTGTATTTATAGTTTAGACCAGTTGAATGGACCGTGCCCTGGGCAGTGTTTGTGGCCGTTGAGGCCGCTCTTTTGGTTCTGAGACTGCCTCTTCTAGGGGGATTTCGGGCATGGGCGTTTGATTACGCCGCGTAGTCCAAGCCTTTAGTGGAGGTATGGCGTATTTGGCTGTCATGTAAATGACGATGAACAGCAGCATTAGACCCGTAAGTGACAACGAAGTTGTCGAGAGTAGGTGGGGTGTTTTCACCCGGGAGTGTAGATTTAACTCCTGTATTTTGGCCTGTATTTGGTCCAATGATTGCGTACTCTCGTGCAAGTTTTCGTTAGTGTTGTCACCTAGTAGTAACTTTGTATATGGTACTTCCGTCCTAGAATGCTGCTCGTATTTAGCCATGAAGGAATCTAATTCCTTTGCCGTTTCATTTGTTTTCGGAAAGTACGTTGGTTGCGTGTAAAGTAGTGGATGTGTGTTTTCAGCCTCGTAATATAGGGTATGTGGTCCTTTTTGTAAGTGGCAGGGTTGGTTAATGACCAAGATTCCCTGTCCAGAGAGGCGATGCGTGAGCAATTGCTGGGTACATGTAATATGCACAATGGTTGTTGTCTTTAATGCATACAGCCAGAAATTTGGCCTATTTAATTTAATTAAAATGTCCCTGGGAGGTATTTGCACCTTTAGCGAACACCTAGGGTTTTCATTCAGGGGATTGAAGAGCAACTTGATCAGGCATTCATCCGTTTGTGTTGCTTTTGTTATCGGCGTATTCAGCAAACCAGCGTAAGTATCTTCCTCGACATCTCGAGTGACTTTCCGATATGTTTTCATGTCCTCCGGCTTAAGTAATAGAAATTCCTGAGTCGAAAGTTGACTCGCTATATGCGAATATTCTATTTCCGGGACTAGTGAATGATTTGCTTCAGTATGTATAGGAAAGCACCTGATTCGTTGCAAATTCATTTTTTGAAGTTTGAAGATTGGTAATGTAATTCTAATTACCAATTTTTCTTGCAAGAGGTGTGTACGTAATTCAGCCGTTTGATAGAGAATTGATAGACAATTCTGGGCCTTTGAACACGTAGCGTGAGATTTGTGATAAATCTCAAGGAGTGAATCAGGGGCGATCAGCAGAGGATGAATTTGGTTATTTCGTCTAGAGGTTATTATATCCAGTAGCGCCTGCTGTCGGAACTCAATTTCTACCATTTGTAGCAGCAGACTAGAGACTATTTCCTGTCTCATTTGCCTTGCTTCGAATTTGTCGGTTGAGTTGTGTAAATCATTCATCTGGTAGGCTATTTGCCGTCGTCTTTCGACCAGTGAATTTAAAGGTTTTTGAATCGTATTAAGCGCAGTCTTGACTACACTGATTTGTTGTTTCTCCAAATCAGCGAGTACCTGATGGTTAGTTTCCAACTCATCCAGGCGACTGTAGACTTCGCGTTCATTGGCACTATCCATGGTACCGAATAGGTAGTGCATGGCGTTTCCGATGCCGTCAAAAATAGATCTCGTTTTACGAGATTTGGGAACAGCTTGTTTAATTACCTTAGTGCGTTGTTTGATGTTTTCCATCAACGCGTGCATGTGTTTTTGCTGGAGTTCGCAGAGGTCTCCTACGGTGTTGTTTCCGCATAGTTGATGCACGTAGTGTTCAGCTCGTTCCGCAATCGTTGTTTGATTGTCAAACTCGGTCAGGTCCAATTCCGTGAGGATATTCCATGTGGAGTGGTAAACCATGAGGCTTCCTAAATCCTCGAATAGCACTCCTGTATTGTTGAGTGGGTTCACCGAGTATGTCTCCGACGTACTACTTCCCATAGTGGACATGATTAGTCCGAGGATGATAGCGTTTTGTATCATACCTGGCGAGAGGAATATGGTTAATGGAGGTTTCTAAATTAAGTTTCTTATTTACTAAGCGTAGATTTTCCCTAAAGTAGTTTCCAGCGAATGTTATATTTCCGCGGGTATACCTCAGGGCGTAAGCTGTCAGGAGGAATTCCTGTTATAGCCCTGGAGGCGAGGGTGATAAAGGTGGCTCTATCGCCAATTTCTTGTTGTTGGTAATGTAGTGGAGCCATATTTAGCAATTTTTAAAATATGGCGAGTTTTTGTTTTAATTAGTTGGGTGTATTTTAGCTCACCTATCGTAGACTTCATATGTTTTTTTCAGTGTAGTGTTCTGAAATTGCTTGATGCGGATTTTTTATATCCGCAGGTCGACCTCAGGACACGGGACTACCAGAAAGAATTTTCTGGTAAGTGACTGGAAGTGTCTATAATAGTTGATAACCTTTGGGTAGTTGTTTCGATATTTACTGTTTGAAAGCTGTTGAGGATGACGTCAAGGCAAGGGACTACCAGGAAGAAGTTCCTGTCTCCGCTCTAGGGCAGGTAATGTTCGATCAAAGTGGGTGTAAATTAATATGTGATCGTGTAGATATAGTTAAAGGGTGAAGCTTTTTGCCTTATGCAAAGTAAGTTAGACTGAGGGTCTTTTGCTAGGCATTAAAAGAAAATGTTATCATAATTATCCCCTTTTATTCGCGGGGATATAAGTCAAGTTGGGCGTAACAGCAATTCAGATTGCCGTCAGGAGGAACTACTAGATAAGAGAGGGATTTTTGGTGATTCAGTCTCTGACGAAATTTCACAAGAGTTGGTTTGAATTTGTAGTTTTAAGGTTCGACTTTTAGTAGAAGTCGTTCTTTTAATTATGGGGTGCCGTGCAAAAGATAGTGAAGTCCTGTTGCCTGGTACTTCGTAGCCTTAAGCACGTTTAATAGGTGGAGTAGGAGTTTTTACTTTAAGTAATTTGAAATTACTTAGAAAGGTTATAAGAAGTAAAGGAATAAAATTTTTTTAATTAAGGTTGGTTTGGACCCGATTGGACCGAGTTGTTAAAGGACTTTTTCGTTTTGCTTTCTTGATTTTGTGCTGGCTTTGCGTTACGATCTTCATCTCAATCGTAGATTGTGGTAGCACGCCACGACGCGTAAAAAATTTTCATTTGAAATTATTTATTCATAGAATGGCTTAAGACGGCTGTTGTGAACCGTAACTGTACGCTTTCCCATTTTTAGGGTTGTATTCACTGATAATGGTATACTGATTACCAGATATGGTCCTACCCAGATTTGAGAGAGCTTGTGTTTTCGACTTTCGCTCTTGAGTAAGACTGTGTCACCTATGTGAAATGATAGGGGTCGAACAGCTTTATCGTAGTATAGTTTCGATCGTTGTTTGCTAGCGAGCAGATTTTTGCGTGCCGCGGCATAAGACCTTTGGAGCTTGTATCGTAGGATCTGATAGTAGCTCTCGTGATTATACACGGGTTCAGGGTCTCGTTTCAGATTTGACGGAACATCCGCTGTGAAGCCGTTAAGGCAGTCCATGGAAGTTAGTTTCGTCCCTTCATGTACACTGTTGTTGTACACGAATGCAGCGGTTCGCAGATATTGATCCCATGAATTGGGATTCTCGTGCACTATGGTACGCAAGTATTCGATTAACGGCCTGTGTGCACGTTCAAGTGCGCCGTTCGACTGTGGGTGGTAGGCAGAAGTTTGTAACTTTTTCACCCGTAGCAATTTACATACCTTTTTGAACAGATCACTCAGGAAGTTGCTTCCCTGATCAGTGACTATTCGCTTAGGAATGCGGTAGCGCGCGACGATTTCGTCGAAGAAGATTTGCGCTACTGTGACGGCTTCCCCGTTAGGTATGGCGTACCAATCGAAAAATTTGGTGAGGTTATCCTCGAAAGTCAAGATGTACTTGTTTCCGGAGTCAGTTTCCTCGAGTGGACCAACAATGTCGAGATAGACTTTGTCGAAGGGCTGCTCTGCAATGTCCGTGATGACCATCGGCATTTTATACTGAGGTGATGCCTTCATTTTTTCGCATTTTGAGCAACGCTTAACGTATTTCTTAATATCGCTAAGCATGTGCCTCCACCAGTACTTCCTTCGAATCCGCTTCTATGTTTTAATTACGCCCTGATGGCCGCCAAAAAGAGAGTCATGATAATCATGTAAGATCGTTTGTATCTCTTTGGGGCTTGTGATTATTTCGGGGGGCTTGGGTTTATCGTCGATTAGCGGATTAGTATCTGGCGGGTTCTCTGTTGTGACCTCTTCTGTACTTGGGATTATCTCGTTTTCGCGAGGCGTGTGATCCCGTATTTCGGGGCTTTTAGACTCTGTTTGAGCGTTTTTCGCTTGAGCCCGGGTCACAGCGTTACATTTTAGGCGATTTTTGCGAATGGAGGTTATTTCATCCTCCGAGTCCGAATCCATTTTATGGTGGACTTGCGCTTTGACTATTATGTTTTGGCCATTTGAGTCTTCGCTGACTTCTCGTGGAATGCGGCTTAACGCGTCGGCATTCGTATTGTACTTTCCTGGTTTGTATTCGATTTGATAATCGAATTCGGAAAGTTTGTGATGAAATCTCACCAGACGGGAAGTGGGGTCTTTGACATTAAAGACGCCTTTGAGAGGCTTGTGGCCGGTATAGACCGTAAATTTTCGGAGCGAGCAACTCTTTTTCAATAGTTGAGTAGTTGCGTTCCGCTTTGTTCAGTGTACGGCTGGCGTAGGCAATGGGCTGATCGTGTCCTACTTCTCCTTGTGAGAGGACGGCTCCTAATGCCTCGCTGCTGGCGTCCGTGGTTAAATTGAATGGTTTCGAGAAATCGGGATATATAAGTAGTGGAGGAGAGATAAATGAAGTTTTGATTTTCTCGAATGCCTCCTAGCACTTCTCGGTCCATGTGAATTTGACATCCTTGCGGAGCAAATTCGTTATCGGACGCACAATTTTGGAGAAGTCGGGGATGAACTTTCGATAATAATTGGCAAGTCCAATAAAGGATTGAACTTGTCGTACAGTTCTAGGAACTGGGAAAGTTTGGACGCAAGCCGTTTTACTGGGGTCTGAAAGTGCTCCTTCACTGGAACACTTGTGGCCTAGATAAACAACCTCTTTTCTCAGAAACTGGCACTTTTCCGGCTGCAGTTTGAGGTTGTTCTCTCTCAAACGATTGAAGACTTTGCGGAGCTTATTATTGTGGTCTGCAAGGTTTTTACCGTAGATGACTATGTCGTCTATTTAGACAAAGCATTCCAAGCCTTGTAATCCTGTCAGGACGAAATTCATTAAGCGTTGGAATGTTGCCGGGGCTCCTTTGAGCCCAAATGGCATACGCCTAAATTCATAGTGGCCGCAATTCTTGCTAAACGCAGTTTTAGGTCGATTTTGAGGATCGACGAGCACCTGATTATAGCCGTTGGCGAGATCCAGGGTGGTAAAATACCGAGAGTGACCTAATTGGTCGAGAATATCCTCGATCCGAGGTAGCGGAAAGGCGTAACCAATTGTCTTTTCGTTCAATTTACGAAAGTCGACGACGACGCGCCACCTTTTTTCACCGTCTGGTCCCGCCTTCTTGGAGACGACTAGGAGAGGTGAATTCCAAGGGCTTTTGCTTGGCTGCACTATGTCGTTTTCTAGCATTTCGCGCAGCTGTTCATTTATTACATTTTGCTGCGTCTCTGGCAAGCGATACATTTTCTGATTGATTGGTGCTTGGTCCTGCACCAATGGTATATCATGAGTGATGGCGTTTGTGAAAGTTAGCCGATCACCTTTGAGGAAAAAGATATCGTTGTACTCGTAACAGAGTTGTGATATCGCTTGTTTTTCCTCCGCGCTCAGATTTACGTCTAGGCTGAGCTCTTCGTCTAGTCTGACGAGACGCGGGTTATTATTTGAGTTTTCTGTTTCTTCGTATTCCTGGAATAAATATTTAATATGCTGTAAAGTGGCCATTTTATCGGCGCTAGAAATTTGTTTACTTTTATTTTTATTTTTACCTTTACTTATTTTATTAAAATCAGAAATATTTTTATCTTTATTTAAATCACTCTTAAAACTAAATGACGATGGAGTTGGGGTTTCTGATCCACCGTAAATTGCCATATTTGAGGCGAACTCGCTTTCGTCTTCCAATAGGCTATTTCGCCGTTGTTTACTTACTGTGAAGGATGATTTTTGAGCTTTAGAAAATACCGTCCCTGTGGTGAGCTCGCTTCCAATGTCGACGTTTTCCGAAATTTTATTTTGAGAGGAGGTGGGAGCTGATGGGTTTTTGCCATCGTAATTCCTTCTTCCTAGGTGAGCTCCGTCGACATTTGTTTTATTGGGTTTTCCTTTCCTTTGATTCCTGTGTTTCCTTATATTTCCTTTGTGCGTGGGTGCTGGTGGTTTTGTGTCACCGTAATTCCTGGTTTTCAGGTGAGCATCCTCAGCGCGTTCTCCGTTTTTCGGGGTTTCCTTATTATTTCTTTCCTATCGATCCTGTTTCAGTTGGACGACAGTGTAGTTGTGGGCAGGGACTAGATGCAGACTAATGATAGTCAGAACTACTTGTGAATTGTGTGTGTTGAGAACTCCAGCAGACACTGCTCTCAAACCAGCGGGGAGTAGGCCATTCGCCAGGAAGACTCCTTGGTCTATTTCTCTTGATAGACAGAGCATCTCCTCCTGCAGCCGCAAGGGAACCTCGACTATGATCTGTGACGTTTTGGCGTTTTGTCTGCCCGTCATGTCAGCGGTTCTCGAGGTTAGCGGTCTGCTTTGGATGGGTGCATTACTCTGTCGTCTGCTGGTTCCCTGGAGGTCTTCATACTCATCGCATAGCTCGATTAAGGTCCGTAGGTCGGTAAAGTCTCGTCGACGGATGTAGTACTTATATTCGACCGCCAGATTTATGTAGATTCGTTCGAGCTGTGCTGGTGAGTTCGGCATTCCGTCTCATTAATGTCTGCATTTCAAGAACATAAGCACGCGCTCTTTCACCAGGCCTCTGTTTGCGGTTCGCAATCTGTTCTAACAGAGTCTTCTGGTATAACCGTGGGAAGAAGAAGGCCTGGAACTCTCTGGTGAATGTGGTCCATGTATCGAACAAGTGACGGTTATTACGGTACCAAAGAAGTGCTCTTCCTCTCAGCAATTCTGTTGCGGCGACCAACTGGTCTGCTTGGTCGAATCCATAACCGTCCGCTAGCTCATGTACTCTCTCGAGGAATGCTACCGCGTCTCCGGTTCCATCAAAATGTACATTCCATTTGCGCGCCTTCTCCATCACATCAGTCCGTCTTCTCTGTGGCGGTGGCTCTACGGCTTCGACTTCGGCTGGGTCTACGGTTGGCTGCGGTGCGATACCTCGCAGCCAATTGGTCAGTCTCTTCCTCAGGTCCTCCACGGTTCCGGTGGCATTCTGGCCTACGTCAGACAATGCTCCTTCTAGGGCTTCTTTGCTCAGCTTGTAGACCCAAGATACCTTCACCTTTTCTTTCTGGTTGCCATCCACCTCGGTCATTACCTCACTCTCTGCTGAGTCTGTGGACATACTGGTCGTCCGTCTTCCATCCATTGTATCCGATGTACCTTCCCTCGGTGTGCTTAAGTCATGGCCTGCATTTTGCTCTGGGGCGGTATCCCCTACCGTATCCGTATCCGTTCAGGTCCCTGCTCGGGCGCCAAATTTGTGACGTACTTCCCCGGTGCGGTTACTCGGGCGCCAACGCAATGCGATTTTTCTGTCTGTGCGGTAGTGGGAAAGTCACCAAATCAATTGCCTGGGTAGTTACAGTGGAGAAAGGCCAGGGTGTATCAACGCAGTGAGAGAGAGAGAATTTGGCTTGTGAGTTAAAGGGTTATTAATTAGAAAGCTCGGTTCTTCGTAACACTTAATCTATTATTCTTAACCTCTAACAATTCAGTTTCTATATCTAATCTTACTATTAGAATCTTACTTCTACGGTTCTTATTTCTAAGTAGCTACGTCCCTTAGACCATTCCGCTCAACGCGCGTACTTGGCCCGAGCAATTAAGATTGCCCTTACTCTACTTATATCTATGTAGCTAGGTCCCTTAGACCATTCCGCTCAACACGCGTACTAGGCCCGAGCAATTAAGATTGCCCTTACACTACTTATATCTAATTAACTTAACTACGGTCTATGCTATTCCCTGAGCCGTTCCTAAGCTTGCACCCGTACTGAGCTCGAGCAGCGTACTGCCCTTAACCTACTAAAACTCTAGCTATGGGAATCAGGTTCGGGAGGTCTGGGTCTCGTCTCGTGGCCGGTGCATATGACCAAGCTTTCACTTGACGAGTGGAAACTGGAATGAATCGGGGGAAATCTGGACGGTATCACGGATGATGAAGGAGTGTGAAGGTGGATAGACGGTATATGAAGGGTCTGGAAAAGGTGGATAGAAGGTGATTTTTGCCAGTTCGGAGTCTGATACTTATAGCAAAAGTTTCAATTGCTCGTGCGAATTATATGAAGAAAAATAATATTTTCGCTTTATACTCCCAGTTGGTTTCACAAACAACTTTAATACTGGGGTCCCGTGTTCGATTCCTAACAAATCCTCGCTTTTTATTTTTCTATAATTTGGATCGCAAATATATGTTCAATTATATCACCCAGTTTGGGGATTTTAGGTGGAAAGGGGTTTTTAGTCGCTTTTAGGCTTTATAATTTCCAGCCGAAAATTAGCTTCGTTACAGCTTAAAAACACGTCCGTCTACTCCCGATTATTCAATAATAATAATTTTTTTTATGTATATATGGTACTTAAATTGGCTCAACGTTATAAATCGTATTTGTATAAAAACTAAAAAACTCCCTAACTACTCTGTAAAATGTAAAAATATCAAAAAGTTTATGAAAAAAAAGACACAAAAATCACAAAATATTACTGTAAAAAGGCTCAACACTCATCAAAAAGACTCAAAAATAGCAAAAAAGCTCAAAAACATATCACAAAATCGCAAAAGCCTCAGGAACATATCAAAAAGTATAAAATATACTTGAAATATATCAGAAGGACGAAAAAAGACTCAAGTTTGTTAAATAATAGATAAAACCTGCCAAAATGTGGAAAAAGAAAAGTAAAGAAATGTTAAGAAAATTTAAATCAAAATTTGAGAGCCACCCGGTGAGTGGAAGTTCCGAAAAGTATTTTATTATTTTGAATTAGGTTGCCGAAATATGTTTAAAAAACTAAAAGACCTAAATAAATGAATTTAAGTCACCTGGTTACTGAGCTTGAATGATCCCCGGAGGTAGATGCAGCACCGGGCGAAGACGCTACATCGAGAATACCTACTCGCATGCAAGCAGCGACGCTCTCCGCAGAAGTCTTCGCCACTTTTCTAGTCCCCTTGGAGCACCCCGCTTCAAGAGTCCCAGGTGAGCGTACTTAAAATTTTGACGATAGAGTCCCGCGACAGCAGTCTGCAGAGTCATGGACGTCCGAAAACTGCTCCCATCATCGCCTCAGTTCAATTCTTCCAACGAAGGACTCATCTGTCCCGCAGCACTTGCAGCAGATCCAAAGCGGAGAGAAGCTCCGTGAATAAGGTGTTACAAGGCTGTGGCCTATTGTCACCAGTGAAATACAAGGCTACCATTCTGTACCGACGCTAGCGGCTGCTAGCTACAGTTGAATGTGTCTGGCTCCGTTACCAGGTATTCAAGGCGTAAACGCCTTCTTAATCTGGCAACGAAGTGTCTCTTAAGTGCACGTGTATGTAACTGTGTGGCAGTGGCCTGTTGCCCAGGCTCGATCCGCATGCAATACAAATGAACTGTTGATTTAGCTAGTGTAAGAACAAAGCTAATTAAACAATTCACTTGGCTGCATATCCTTGGCCCCAGTAAAAACGATGTTCGAGTAATGCCGAAACGCGGGCAGATTATCTGGCACAAGTGACGGACCAGTAGCATCAATTCGCACAAGGCCGGGCATGTGAAGCATTGGTGGAACAAAGTTCCTTCACCCCCACAAACCGTGCAGACCCTTTGAACACTCTGGTCAATGTGCGACAGCTGATTTGGATGCACGAGGCTATGATGTAGCAGTTTGAATGCTATATCAGAGTCTCTATAATTGGACGGATAACTGAAGACCACTCTGCTAGTCACCCCTCCGATTACTCCCAATTCTACCCCGAGATGTGCGCTCCATCTATTAACACCTAAATGTTCTGGAGGTAACGCATCTGCAAATAGATCGCGCAGCCGACGTGTTGTTAGTGTACTGAATGGCGTGTGCGGCGACCGACCCTTCTAGTCCGCCACGAATTCACCGCTCCGGAATGTTTCTCCAGAGCCAGGCGGCGATTACGTGTTTTGCCGTCGAGCCCGATATACACACTTAAATACTTCAAGCAAGTATTGGTCCATTGTATGCCGAGGGGAGAATCTGAACGATTCCGCCTCCTCCCACACCATAGGCCTTGGCTTAGGCTTAGGTTAACCCTCGCGCCCGCTAATCGCTCATATTGTTCGAAAACCCTACGAGCGACGGGAAATGCATCTTCTTTCGTAACGAAAATAGACAGGTCATCAGCATACGCTAGAATAAGTGGCCTTATAGTAGTGTATGGTAGGTGAACTGAATATTGTCTCAACGATTGACGAAGATTTACTAGCAGCGGCTCCAGTGAAAAGTCATAAAGCATTCCTGACAACGGGCATCCCTGCCTGATACCCCGACGAAACGGAATAGGAGACAAGATATGCCCATTATGGTTTATGAGAATCACTGAATCTCTATACAGACCACTGATGATCTCAATCCATCTGGACGGAAGCCCAAATTTATCGAGCACTCTCAGCAGATACTCATGCGAGACGCTATCAAACGAATTTTCTTGATCCAACGAGATCATGGCCATCTGCGAACCAGTCTTTTCGTGGTAGGCGAAAAGATGTTTTGCTACGGCGATGTTGTCGTAAATAGTACGACCTGGAACGCAGTAGGACTGTTCCGGGTGTATCACCGATGCTATCACTGAGCTTAATATAGTTCCGAGTGCTTTGCAAACTATCTTGTAGTCGACATTGCACAAGGTAACTGGCCTCCAGTTTCCCAGCCTCTGAAGATCACCCTTCTTTGGGGAATTCGGTATGTCCAACCACTGCAGAACTGAAGACCTCCAATAGGTCTGAAATCAAAAGATTCCTGAAGCGTAGAAAAAATTCTGGAGTTAGACCATCATAACCAGGAGAGGTATGACGGCGAAGATCCTTCGTAGCGGTGAGCATATCGTCGAGGGTTAATGCTCTGTCCAGGAATTCTCTACTTTCATTGGAGAAAGCAGGAACGTACTGGAAGAATTCATCAGTGGACGTAGATGTTGGCAACGTCGGTGCAGCATATAGCTGTGTGTAATAGTTTTCGGATATAATCCGCAAGCTCGTCTCCGTGTAGGAGTTGCCCAGATTCGGCAAGAATCGAATCTGCTTCACAAGAAGCGGTACGTCATCGTGTTGTCTGGAAGAAGTACTCGGTCGGAGACTCGCCCTCTCGCGACTGATTTCGGAGTACAAAATCCAAACTATGTAGTTTTGTACTCTCAGCCGTTCTTTTAATCTCTCGTATTGCGAGAGCAATTCCGTCAAACTCGATGCTATATACCTGATTCGATTGAATCTCGTCTCGATAAATGAGCGTATCTGAAGCTGTCCAACATCCCACCAATGACTAAGGTTCACGTAGTCATTTTTCCTTTCTCGCCATTGATGCCAAAACTGAGTAAATTCTTCAATGAACTGCTCTGAATTCAACAAGTTATTGTTAAAAATCCAAAAATCCAAAAATCCAGTAATGAACATACTTCATGAGTTACACTAACGAAAAAGTTAAGGAGGCTAGACGAGACGTAAAGTATGTCTATCCTCGAACCCGAAAAGCTACCCCGGACATTTCGGGAAACCCATGTGTATGACCTAGTCGTTGGATTAAGCCAACGGTAGACATCGACAAGGTTGAGCTGTCTGACTAGGTTCCGCAATCGTCCCGCATTCACTGAGTTGAATTCAACTCCGGAATGGCGGTCGAGTGCAGAATCCAGTGCACAGTTGAAGTCACCCCCAAGGATAACTTCACCACCGAAGTTCGCAAGATGCAACAGGACAGAGTCCATTACCTGTCTTGCAATATCCTGGTCATGCGGCAGGTACATGTTTACTGTCCTTAGTGTTTTGTCTCGGAAGACGAATTCTAAGGAAGACGCGAAACCTGAGCAGATGTCTGTGAATACAGGAGACGTTAGTGTGAAACTGTTGGACACAGCAATTGCCACACCAGATCCTCTACGAGGAGCTGGTGTGGCAAAAACTGTGTAACCTTTGTGTAAGATAGTGTTTCGTTCTAATTGTGTAAAGGTGTCTTGAGTAAAATTTGTCTCCTGTATTAGTGCGATGTCTGTGTTCCAGTGTTTAATGTCTTCAAATATTGCATGCAAGCGTGTGGGTGCACTGAGACCCCCAGCATTAATCGATGTTATTTTACACATTCAAGGAAATATTCGAACTCAAACCATGATTGTTCGACTCTACGGATGAAGAGCTTTGTCGAGGCGACGATCCTCGAGGATATCCGAGACCTTGTTGAAAAGTCGCTCGCACCTCGACACCTCATTATACTTTGCCCGCTTCTTTGCCTCAGACATCAAGAGCTTTAATTGGGGAAGAATCCTAGATGGATCCCCAAGCTCTCGCTTGAGGATGTTGAGGATCTTCTCGCCGCTCTTTTTGCAATGAAGGCTGTCGAGGAGCGAGCGTAATTTCTGCCTAGGCATTTCTTCCAAATCGGGATCGACGTCAAAGCGGCTACTCATCGAAGCGGTACTACCGCACGATTCGTAACCGCTCTGAAGAGGACCAGCCGGCTCCATAGCGGATACCACCTCACTCTCCGATAATATATCAGTGGTATCCACAGATTCCACTGGTACTACAATCGGAGAGGAAATATTGGCCTCCTCTGCGGAGACAGTCCTCTTTCCCTGCACCTTCTTGGGTGGAGGCGGCATTGCCTCTCGATCGGGCCTTTGTTTCGACTTTCTCTTCATCCTCTTCTTCCTATCCGAAACTTTGATGAACTCCTCGTCCGAGCTCACGACTTCTCTTCGCGTAGGCGAAGAACCGTTTACAGCCAGGTTCGGCGTTATCTCCGGAGTTTCCTCAGGCGTTTTTACTGCGGTTTGCATCAAGAGAACGGGCGCTGCACTGGGCGTAGGCACTGCTGCTAGAGCCACTGCTGGTGCAGAGATGCTCTCCACAGTAACCTCAGCCGCACTCACGGATCCCTTGGGGCAATCCGCAGCACTTGGGTCGAGACTTCCCCAAATCAGCTGGAGGCCGACGAGGAGTTACGTAACTACCCTCTACAGTAATAAATAAGCTCTTATTATAGGAACTTCCACTCACCTGCTGGGCGTAGCTGGATCCTGCTACTACCCTGCCTGTATTAGCTAGGGTTCCTGTCGATGGCGCTGGTTTACTGGGCCCGGCTTTCTTAGCACCCGAAAAAATTGGGCGCAAAGGAGGTGTCGGGTTCGGCGGTGGCGCTGCGTTCGAAGCAGCTTTCACGACTTCACTTAGTCGCGGGGCTGGCACTGGAGCGGCGGTTGCCGCGCTTGTTGAAGCGACGGTAGTCGCTGGCACGTTAGCGGCCAATACCGTGGTTGTTGAAGCGACGTATGTCACTTGTAGTTGCGCGACGCCTGTCGCGGTGGTTGCTGGTACTTGAACTTCTCTTGCCACTGAACGTCTTGCCTTGGCCTCTTCAGTGGGCCCTGTTTTAGCCTTTTCAGTGGGCTCTGTGGGGTTTAAGAAATCGACAAGTGAGACTTTGAGGTCTCGCATCATCTTTTTCTTCGTATTGGGGGGTTTCTTTTCCCCCCCAGAGTTGCTGCTACTGCCGCTCATTTTTGAGGGCAGCAGCAAATGTGATTTAGATTTATATTTTTTTTCAATTTCAAAATAAATGTATTTCCTGACTACTCGATGCCGGTAACAGAAATTCACTCAACCGTTGCTAGGCAACGCGATTTTCTGTTGATCGGAAATCAATAACTTTAACCGTTGGTTAGCAACTGTTAGTAATTATCAAAAAATTGTCACGATTTTTATAAAAAATTAAATTATTTTTTTCTAGTTTTTCTAGTCTTTATTCACGAAACTTTTAACTTTTTCTAATTTTCAACAAATTCGGTTACTTTTTTCTCACTATTCTGACACTTTTTTGGCACTATTCGCAATCTCTTTAAAAAAACACGTCCGTCTACTTCCGATTATTCAATAATAATTTTTTTTTATGTATATATGGTACTTAAATTGGCTCAACGTTATAAATCGTATATTGTATAAAAACTAAAAAACTCCCTAACTACTCTGTAAAATGTAAAATATCAAAAAGGTTATAAAAACAAGGCACAAAAATCACAAAATATCACTGTAAAAAGCTCAATACTCATCAAAAAGACTCAAAAAATGGCAAAAAGGCTCAAAAACAAAACACAAAATCGCAAAAGGCTCAGTAACATATCAAAAAGTAGAAAACAAAAAAGACTTGTAACATATTAAAAGGACGAAAAAAGACTCAAATTTGTTAAAATTTTAAAGACTGCCAAAATGTGAAAAAAGTTAAGAAAATTAAGAAAAGATTACAGCCTAAATTTTGACAGCCACCCGGTGAGTGGAAGCCCTAATAAGAGTTCAAAAATTTTGAATAAGGTTGCCGAAAGATATTTTGAAACTAGACCTAACTAAATGAATTTAAGTCACGTTACATCGATAATACCTACTCGCATGCAAGCAGCGACGCTCTCCGCAGAAGTCTTTGCCACTTTTCTAGTCCCCTTGGAGCACCCCGCTTCAAGAGTCCCAGGTGAGCGTACTAAAAATTTTGACGAAAGAGTCCCGCGAGAGCAGTCTGCAGAGTCATGGACGTCCGAAAACTGCTCCCATTATCGCCTCAGTTCAATTCTTCCAACGTAGGACTCATCTTTCCCGCAACACTTGCAGCAGATCCAAAGCGGAGAGAAGATCCTTGAATAAGGTGCTACAAGGCTGCGGCCTATTGTCACCAGTGAAAGACAAGACTACCATTCTGTACCGACGCTAGCGGCTGCCAGGTACAGTTGAATGTGTCTGGCTCCGTTACCAGGTATTCAAGACGTAAACGCCTTCTCAGTCTGGCAACAAAGTGGCTCCTAAGTGCACGTGTATGTAACTGTGTGTCAGTGGTCTGTTGCCCAGGCTCGATCCGCATGCAATACAAATGAACTGTTGATTTAGCTAGTGTAAGAACAAAGCTAATTAAACAATTCACTTGGCTGCATGTCCTTGGCCCCAGTAAAAACGATGTTCGAGTAATGCCGAAACGCGGGCAGATTGTCTGGCACAAGTGACGGACCAGTAGCATTAATTCGCACAAGGCCGGGCATGTGAAGTATCGGTGGAACAAAGTTCCTTCACCCCCACAAACCGTGCAGACTCTTTGAACGCTCTGGTCAATGTGCGACAGCTGATTTGGATGCACGAGGCTATGATGTAGCAGTTTGAATGCTACATCAGAGTCTCTGTAATTGGACGGATAACTGTAGACCACTCTGCTAGTCACCCCTCCGATTACTCCCAATTCTGTCCCGAGATGTGCGCTCCATCTATTGATACCTTGGTGTTCTGTAAGTATCGAAACTGTGAAGAGGTCGCGCAGCCGACGTGATGTCAGTGTACTGAATGGCGTGTGGGCGGTTGATTCACCACGAAAGCGTTCACCACCTCTGTGCCAGGCGACCTGGTACTAAGTTGGCTGAAACGCTCTCGTGCTGTATCAACCAATTCGTTTAATTGTATTGTATGTGGGTGTATTAGTATGTTCCCAGAGGCATCAATTATATCTCCGAGAACTGTAAGCTGTCCTGTATCGGCTGTTACACCTCGAGCATTACTGAACACCGAATCCACTAATTCAGGATTTAACCTGATCGGTATAGCTGAAAAATCCCCGTACCCAATTTCATCCCATTGCAAATGGAATCCCGGTCTTATTCTAACCCAGGTCGTGATCGTAGAGAAAATTTCCTGAGACTAGTCGTGCGGATAGGGTGGGCGGACTGAAAGCAAATAGTAATGCTTTCCTACGCCGGCACCCCCCAAGGAACTTACCCACAGCTGAGAAATCAAGCTGTCTTCAAACCGGAACATTCGTTGGAATGCTTTGCTCTGAAGGCAACGAGTTTTAACGACCATGTCCGTAAGACCCAATCCACCCATCGCTACTGGTCGACAGAACGTGCTTTTAGCGACCCATCTTCTTCCCCCCCGAAATGCGTCAATTATTTTTGCCAGCAAAAGTTTAACGAAACCTTCCTCGAAGCACTCCGACTTAAGCAGGTGAACGATGGACGAGGTAACCAGGTAATTTACAACGACTGCACGTCCTTTCAGCGAAAGGGGGAACAATCTAGTACGCCACGAATTCACTGCTCCGGAAAGTTTCTCCAGAGCCATACGGCGATTACGTGTTTTACCATCGAGCCCGATATACACACTTAAATACTTCAAGCAAGTATTGGTCCATTGTATGCCGAGGGGAGAATCTGAACGATTCCGCCACCTTTCACAGCGTAGGCCTTGGCTTTTGCTTAGGTTAACCCTAGCGCCCGCTAATCGCTCATATTGTTCGAAAACCCTACGAGCGACTGGAAATGCATCTTCTTTCGTAACGAAAATAGACAGGTCATCAGCATACGCTAGAATAAGTGGCCTTATAGTAGTGTATGGTAGGTGAACTGAATATTGTCTCAACGATTGACGAAGATTTACTAGCAGCGGCTCCAGTGAAAAGTCATAAAGCATTCCTGACAACGGGCATCCCTGCCTGATACGTTATCGTTTATGAGAATCACTGAATCTCTATACAGACCACTGATGATCTCAATCCATCTGGACGGAAGCCCAAATTTATCGAGCACTCTCAGTAGATACTCATGTGAGACGCTATCAAGCGCCTTTTCTTGATCTAACAAGATCATGGCCATCTGCGAACCAGTCTTTTCGTGGTAGGCGAAAAGATGTTTTGCTACGGCGATGTTGTCGTAAATAGTACGACCTGGAACGCAGTAGGACTGTTCCGGGTGTATAACCGATGCTATCACTGAGCTTAGTATAGTTCTGAGTGCTTTGCAAACTATCTTGTAGTCGACATTGCACAACGTAACTGGAATCCAATTTCCCAGCCTCTGAAGATCTCCCTTCTTGGGTATTAGACGCATAACGGATCTCCGCCAACTTGAGGGAAATTCGGTATGTCCAACCACTGCAGAACTGAAGACCTCCAATAGGTCTGGAATCAAAAGATTCCTGAAGCGTAGAAAAGATTTTGGAGTTAGACCATCATAACCAGGAGAAGTATGACGGCGAAGATCCTTCGTAGCGGTAAGCATATCGTCGAGGGTTAATGCTCTGTCCAGGAATTCTCTACTTTCATTAGAGAAAGCAGGAACGTACTGGAAGAATTCATCCGTGGACGTAGATGTTGGCAACGTCGGCACAGCATATAGCTGTGTGTAGTAGTTTCGGATATAATCCGCAAGCTCGTCTCCGTGTAGGAGTTGCCCAGATTTGGCAAGAATCGAATCTACTTCACGAGAAGCGGTACGTCGTCGTGTTGTCTGGAAGAAGTACTCGGTCGGAGACTCGCCCTCTCGCAACCAGCGCGACTGATTTCGGAGTACAAACTCCAAGCTATGCTTTTAGTTTTGTGCTCTCAGCTGTTCTTTTAATCTCTCGTATTGCGAGAGCAACTCTGGTTGCGCGGGCAGAAGCGTACCAATCCGGGTTACTTCGGCCGTCAAACTCGATGCTATATACCTAATTCGATTGAATCTCGTCTCAATAAATGAGCGTATCTGAAGCTTTCCAACATCCCACCAATGACTAAGGTTCTCGTAGTCATTTTTCCTTTCTCGCCATTGATGCCAAAACTGAATAAATTCTTCAATGAACTGCTCTGAATTCAACAAGTTATTGTTGAAAATCCAGTTAGCAGTTCGGTTTTCGACCAAAGTGCTAGTCGCAATAACAAGAAGGTGATCACTTAATGAACATACTTCATGAGTGACACTAACGAAAAAGTTAAGAAGGCTAGACGAGACGTAAAGTATGTCTATCCTCGAACCCGAAAAGCTACCCCGGACATTTCGGGAAACCCTTGTGTATGACCTAGTCGTTGGGTTGAGCCAACGGTAGACATCGACAAGGTTGAGCTGTCTGACTAGGTTCCGCAATCGTCCCGCGTTCACTGAGTTGAATTCAACTCCGGAATGGCGGTCGAGTGCAGAATCCAGTGTACAGTTGAAGTCACCCCCAAGGATAACTTCACCACCGAAGTTCGCAAGATGCAACAGGACAGAGTCCATTACCTGTCTTGCAATATCCTGGTCATGCGGCAGGTACATGTTTACTATCCTTAGTGTTTTGTCTCGCAAGACGAATTCTAAGGAAGACCCGAAACCTGAGAAAATGTCTGTGAATACAGGAGACGTTAGTGTGAAACTGTTGGACACAGCAATTGCCACACCAGATCCTCTACGAGGATCTCCTGTATTAGTGCGATGTCTGTGTTCCAGTGTTTAATGCCTTCAAATATTGCATGCAAGCGTGTGGGTGCACTGAGACCCCCAGCATTAATCGATGTTATTTTACACATTCAAGGAAATATTCGAACTCAAACCATGATTGTTCGACTCTACGGATGAAGAGCTTTGTCGAGACGACGATCCTCGAGGATATCCGAGACCTTGTTGAAAAGTCGCTCGCACCTCGACACCTCATTATACTTTTTTGTTGCAGTCATCAAGAGCTTTAATTGGGGATGAATTCATGATGGATTCCCAAGCTCTCACTTGAGAATGTTGAGGATCTTCTCGCCGCTCTTTTTGTAATGAAGGCTGTCGAGGAGGGAGCGCAATTTCTCCCTAGGCATTTCTTCTAGTTCGGGGTCCACCTCAAAGCGGCTACTCATCGAGGCAGTACTACCGCACGATTCGTATCCGCTTTGAATAGGACCAGCCGTCTCCATAGCGGATACCACCTCGCTCTCTGACAAAACATCAGTGGGATCCGCAGATTCCGCTGGTGCCGCAATCGGAGAGGAAATATTTGCCTCCTCTGCGGAGACAGTCCTCTTTCCCTGCACCTTTTTGGGTGGAGGCGGCATTGCCTCTCGATCGGGCCTTTGTTTCGACTTTTTCTTCATCCTCTTCTTCCTATCCGAAACTTTGATGAACTCCTCGTCCGAGCTCACGACTTCTCTTCGCGTAGGCGAAGCACCGTTTACAGCCAGGTTCGGCGTTATCTCCGGAGTTTCCTCAGGCGTTTTTGCTGCGGTTTGCATCAAGAGAACGCGCACTGCACTGGGCGTAGGCACTGCTGCTGCAGCCACTGCTGGTGCAGAGATGCTCTCCACAGTATTCTCAGCCGCACTCACGGATCTCTTGGGGCAATCCGCTGCAAAATGCCATACCTGATGGCAATCGTGACATTTAGCCTCGGTGCTCACGTCTATCCAAGATTTTGACCCCGACATGCTCCAAAAGAACCCGTCTGGAAGCACACACCCCTGGTTCAGAGTGATGTATGCTTCCCGACTGGAGCTGAGAATGCCCCGACCAAGACCTTCATCCCCAATTCGTAACGGAACAGCACGGACTTTGCCTTGAACCTTCGTAATAAGGATTCGAGATCTTCTGGCTAAGCCCGGAGTGGGACTCGTGAAAAGACTACTCTCGTTGGCTTCACCGTTACTGGGTACGGTTGGAGGTGTCTACCACCCACATCAATGCCTTCAAGCATAAGCTTGGGGGCAGCATCAATGGTGGTGGTATACACCTCTACCATACCGCGTCCAACAAGAACAAAGGAGAATACTTTCTCCAATGGGACGACCAGTGACATGGCTCGAAGGTATGCACTTTGAGTGATTCCACGGAGGTGCTCAAAGTACATACCGTACCTGTCGTCTTGCCACTGGACGTCAAAAAGCCCCTGAAGACCCGCAGTAGACTTGGGTCGAGACTTCCCCAAATCAGCTGGAGGCTGACGAGGAGTTTCGTAACTACCCTCTACAGTAATAAATGAGCTCTTATTATGGGAACTTCCACTCACCTGCTGGGCGTAGCTGGATCCTGCTACTACCCTGCCTGTATTAGCTGGGGTTCCTTGATGTGGCGCTGGTTTGCTGGTCCCGGCTTTCTTGGCACCCGAAAGAATCGGGCGTAAAGGAGTTGTCGGGTTCGGCCGTGGTGCTGCTTTCGAAGCTGCCTTCACAACTTCACTAAGTCGTGGGGCTGCTGGTGACACTGATTTTGTGGCTATTGCCACAGGGTTTTTAGCAGCGGTTGCTGCTGGCACTTTGGCGGCGGATGCCGCCGATGGCTTCGCAGCAGTACCTGCAGTAGTTTTAGCGACAGATATCGCTGGCACTGCAGCGGCGATTGCCGCTGTTGTTAAAGCGACGCCAGTCGCTGGCAGGCAGCGGCTAATGCTACGGTTGTTGAAGCGACGGAAGTCGCTTGTAATTGCGTGACGCCTGTCACGACTACATCGGTGGCTGCAGTTGGCACATCCTTCGCTTTGACCTCTTCAGTGGGCCCTATTATAGCCTTTTCAGTGGGCTCTGCGGAGGTCAAAAAATCTACGAGGGAAACTTTCAGTTCTCGTATCCTCTTTTTCTTCATATTGGGGGGTTTCTTTTTCCCCCCAGAGTCGCTGCTCCTGCCGCTCATTTTCGAGGGCAGTAGCAAATATAAGTTTCAAATTTACTTCTTTTCAAATTGAAAGTTTAAATTTGAAAATAATAATTTTCCTGGCTACCAGATGCCAGCAACTGAAATTCACGTAACAGTTGCCAGGCAACGTGATTTCTTATTTACTTGAAATCAACAACTATGCCGGTTGCTTAGCAACTGTTATTAATTTGAAGATTTATCACAATTTTTTTAAGAAATATTGTTTAGGTTTTATGTTCTTTCTTCACAACACTTTCACTTTCTATTCACTTCACTTGAAGACTTGTCTCTTAACTGTAGAATGCACTAATTTTTATAAAAATCCATCGCTTATTTCACTTGATTTTAATATTTTTTACAGAGCTTATTTGGACACGGTGTTGACACTTTGACACAAATAATAATAATAATATTCCAGGGAGACTCTTTGAGTCCGCTTTGGTTTTGTCTCGCTCTGAATCAACTATCACGTGCCTTGGATGCCACCGGTTATGGGTATAATATACGACACGACAGGGAAAATATTCATAAAATCACGCACCTCATGTATATGAACGACATCAAATTATACGCTTCCTCGAAACCTCATCTGCAACAGCTGCTGCAGACTACTCTGGATTTTTCCAATGACATCCGGATGGAGTTCGGAGTTGACAAATGTAGGACGCTTCATGTGACGAGGGGAAAACATGAACTTGTGGGATTCGATCTCCCATCCGGGGACACTATTGAACCAATGGGGGAGGGCGAACTCTACAAGTATCTTGGATTCGAAAAATCACGTGATATACCTCACACGGACATAAAGCGAGCGCTAGAGACCAAATATACAGGCCGCTTGAACAGTCTTCTGAAAACTAGCCTTAATGGGAAAAATCTCATTAAGGCTATATACACGTATGCAACACCAGTCCTTACTTATTCCTTTCGGATAATTAAATGGACACAGACGGAATTAGAAGCACTGGACAGAAGAACGCGAACGATGTTGACAAAGTACAGGGCACACCATCCTAACTCCTGTATAGAACGACTAACGCTACAGAGGTGCGAGGGGGTTCGCGGCCTGATAGACATAAAGTCACTTCATTATAAACAAGTGAAATCTATCAGAGAATAATTCTATAGCAAAGAAGATAACTCTCCATTGCATGCAGCAGTGATCAAAGCCGACAACAAACAAACACCACTTGATTTGCACAACAGAATGCTGGATAATACCCTTAACATAGCCACACACACAGATAAACAGCAATCATGGTCACAGAAGTCTCTCCACGGAAAACATTAAGCAGACTTGAGCCAAAATCATGTCGACAAAGATGCGTCGAACGCTTGGCTCAGTCGCGGTGATTTATTCCCTGAGACGGAGGGATTCATGCTTGCTATACAATACAAAGTCATTAGCACGAGGAATTATAGGAAACACATCCTCAAGGATGCGGCTGTTCAGGACGACACGTGAAGGCTTTGTCATTTAGCTTCTGAAACAATAGAACATATAACGGCTGGATACAAACTCCTTACTCAAACAGATTACTTGCATAGGCACAACCAGGTATGCAATGTCATACACCAACAGTTAGCCCTAAAACACAACCTTATTACACCCGCCACATACACACCATATTACAAATATACACCAGACAGTGTTCTTGAAAACTCCACACATAAAATATATTACGATCGGTCAATAATAACTGATCGGACAATACACCACATTAGACCGGATATTACTCTCATAGATAAACACAGCAAAACAACATACCTAATTGACATTGCAGTACCCAACACCAACAATGTGCAGAACACTTTTAGAGAGAAGATTACGAAATATACAGATTTGGCACACGAGGTGCAGCGGATGTGGAAATTGGACAAAGTGACTATCGTGCCAATCATCTTGTCTTCCACAGCCGTTGTACCGAAAACACTAATCACAAATATACAAGCACTAAAGTTACATAAGAACACTACACACACACTACAGAAAGCGGTAGTTCTTAACACTTGAAGAACGGTTCACAAATTCCTGAATTACGGACAGGACGCTACAGACAATACATAAGGGTAGCTGCGAATATGCTGAATAAGCAGTCCCGGACCAACTTGCGGCAGAACCACCGAGACGCGTTCGGGTTCCTGGTAGCGCGGGTTCCCATTAAAAGAGCGCACGTTGTTGACGGGTTCTGTATCGTGGCGAGTACATGCCGCCATTAAAACTAAGCATGGCTAAAATCCGGAAGCGTCTGTACCCAAAATGGCTCCCCGGTCGACGTCGGACTCTAGTAGAGCGGTCGGTACACATACCTGGCAGTAGGTCTAAAATGCAATAAAAATAAATCATGGAGAATCAAAACAGTAATGCCTCGGATCTGATCGGAATACACGTTGACGACCTGGCCCGAAATGGAAATCGCGAAAACTATCTTCTGGATTCAGCCCAGGCCGGAAGAAGTTATCAATCTTCAAAACCAACTGGGAACAATAGACTTCACAATGAACGGACTGAGAATGGTATACAAGCTCCCACAGAAACAGTTACCACTCAGGCTGGAAGGATTAGACAGCGCATTCGATGGTCCCTTGAAATAAATGAATTTTTACTGCGCACCTTCTACCAAATTACAGATCTCCAGACAAATATGACAGGATAACGAACCAGACTGCACCAAATATTCACACAACAATACCCAAACTTTACTACAACCGAACAAAGATTATCAGACCAAGTTAGAGTTATATTCAGAAACAATTTAATTTCCCCAGCTAACAGACAAATAATACAAGACCAAGTTGCAGCCGCAATGAGGACAAGCGTCCTGAATCCCCCCTCTTAACAACAAATGAACCTAATGCTAATACTATTTCGACGACGCAGTTGAATGGCGTACATACCCTCATCCCCCCAGCCAACACCCAAATAATGCAGGATCAAGCTGCCAATACAGCTAGAGAAGCTGTCACGAATCATAACAGCACACAACAAATGCAACTTAACACTGAAATACCCATGGCGGATCAGATCAATGAGACACCTGCGAATAATCTTCCTGAGAACCAAAGGACAGACTACGAAAATACTCCACCCTCCTATGATATTGCGACGGCTCAGGAATCTTTTGGTCATTTCCATGCTCTCTACAGTGAACTAGATCCCTTATCCAGACCAAACATTCCTAGGATCAACACATCCCGCAAAACCTAAAACTTATATCAATTTTCAATGATCATATCATACCCCCCCCTCCTCAACGATCAAACTGATCTAGAAAGTATCCACACCATCACATATTGTGCAGCACTTACTGTTGCTTAGCTCACAGGAGCCTTGAGGGAAGATTTATTAGCGAACAATGTTACCAGTGGTAGTAATCGAGGGACTCCACCGAGATGGTTGCGCCGAATCGAGAAACAGATTGAGAACCTTCGCGTGCAAATCAATAGAATAAGTGCCCACTTAAACGGGAATACTTCCAAACGCCTAGCCAACAGAGTCACGAGGATTTGCCGAAACCATAACAGGCACTCGAGATTTGAATTCAATGCCGAAATCCCCACAAGAGTACTCGATACCCTAAAACAGAAACTATCTGTAATAGTGGCGCGGAAAAATAAGTATTTAACTGCAATGCAACTCAAAAAGAACAACGCAGTATTCGCCACCAACGAGAAGAAGTTCTACAGACTACTGAAGCAGAAAAGCAACACCGAACCAGCAGAACTTCCGGAAAAGCAACATCTTCATGAATTCTGGTCCAACTTGTGGTCAACTCGCAAAGCACATAACCAGCACGCCACATGGATATCTGAGATGAGAAACGAGCACGACTCTACACAGTCCATGGAACATGCTGAAATTGACCCATAACTACTGAAGGAGGTTATATCTAAAGCCCACAATTAGAAGTCACCGAGCCCTGATAAAATACAGAACTTTTGGTTCAAGAGGTTTACATCACTGCACCCAGTGATGCGGAACCTTTTTAATAGAGCCCTACAAAACCCCCAAAGTGTTCCTCCTTTCCTAACGTTTGGCACCACTTATCTTTTGCCTAAAGACGGCTATTCTACGGACCCAGCCAAATATCGACCCATTACCTGTCTCTGTACCCTATACAAGCTAATTATAACGTGCATAACCAATCTTATATACAATCACTGAAATAATAATAACATCTTAGCACATGAGCAGAAAGGGTGCTTGAAAATGTCCAGAGGATGCAAAGAACAACTTGTTATTGACTCAGTGGTTCTAGGACAGGCAACCTGCAGTAACAGGAATCTAGACATGTGCTACATAGACTATCGCAAAGCCTTCGACAGTGTCCCCCACACATGGCTATTGGAAGTCCTGCAAATTTAATTATTATTAATTTATTTAAAATATCCCACCTACTATACATCGACGACCTCAAACTCTACGCAGCGAAGAAAGAACAACTGGACCAACTGCTAAAAATAGTTCTTGTTTTCTCCGGGGATATTCAAATGACGCTAGGTGTTGAAAAACGCCGAACTCTTCATATATTCAGAGGGAAGGTTACGATGCATAACCAGGAGGAGCCAATCGGCTCAATTGCTGAGATGAACGACACTGAGATGTATAAATACTTGGGAGTCCTACAGAATAAGAGAACAGAACATCAACAAGTAAAAAAGCAGCTCAAGGGAGAATTCATTCGCAGACTTCGTCGCCTGATGACCTCACATCTCAAGGGCAAGGCCATTCATGGCAGATTCTACCGCGACCTACACAGCGAACACGTTGACATTGAGTCGTCAAACTTATGGCTGTCTCGTGGAGATATCTATGCTGAAACGGAGGGCTACATGTTTGCAATCCAAGACCAAGTACTGCCCACCAGGAACTATCTAAGAGACGTCATCCAGGACCCCAACTCTCCCCCAGACTTTTGCCGACGATGCAATCAACCTGGAGAAACTATAGATCACATCATATCAGGATGCGCAACATTAGCGAACTCAGAATACCTCAGACGGCATAACAACGTTGCAAAAATCCTCCATATGGACCTGTGTAAACTATACCAGATCCCACTTGCACAGAGGAAATATTTTGAATACGAACCACCGCCTGTAATAGAAAATGAAAATGTTAAATTATATTTCGACCGCACACTCCATACCAACCTTACCCGCGAGAGCAATAGGCCGGATGTAACCATAATTAACAGAAGAAGCAGGCAAGCATTCCCAATTGACATAGCGGTGCCATTAGCAAGAAATATGCAGATGACATACGCAGACAAAATGTCGAAGTACTCAGAACTCGCGGTAGAATTGAAGAGACAATGGAACCTATGGAGCATCCAAGTAATTCCAATCATACTCTCGTCTACAGGACTAATCCACGTCAAACTACAGGACAACCTGAAACAACTTTGAATTCACAAAAATGTCGTCAATAGATTCCAGAAAGCAGTCATATAAGATACTTGTCACATTACCCGATCCTTTATGCAATAGAACAATCAGATTTCGTTTGGCTGTAAGCCCCGAGTCAGATTAATATTCCGGTACAAAACTGTGTAAAAAGAAAATGTAAATAAAAACATAATAATAATAAGAGTTTATTTCCATCAAAAATTCAATTATTTCCTTCTTAACTATTATCTAATTGTTATCCGTAACCTAATAAGTAACCTAATAAGAATTTATATAAAACAAAGCAATAAACTACGACAATGGTCAAATTCAAATATATTTATTAGGCGACTTTATGTACAATTACAATAATTTATTTTTCTTATCTACTTATGGCTAGTTTATATCTACTTACGAGCTAGTTTTAAAATTGGCCCTGAGTTCTTAACTAATTGAACGGTAGTTCGTTTCTATTCCTAACACTTACTTAATATTACAAGTTATCTTACATTTACAGTTTACTTTACTCTAGTCTTGCGCCAAGACTTACATTTATAAAAATTTGTCGAAAGTTAAAAAAATTATATAGTCTTACTGATAGGTATTACATGTTTCTACATTCTTCTTTGATGGTTGTGGTTCATTGTCTACCCCCTGTAGCAATTGTAGTTCGCTGTCTCGTAGAATGGGATGTTCTCCGATGTTGCCTCGAAAAGATGACTGTTGTTGTTGATGTGAAAGATGGTCCAGTATTCATTTGATGCGTCCAGTGCTCTGCTGTCTTGCTGCATTTCCCTCGTCATTTGATTTTGGTGTTGACTCTGTCTTGTCAGGAATCCTTTTGCCAGCTTCATCATGTGAATGTCTAATGGCTCCATCTTTCCAAGCGTTGCCGCCGTCCTATATAGCTCCTTGTTGCTGAAGTATCTATAACGAGACTGAAAATATTTAGCAGTACATGCCCTTAAAACCTTTCTCTCAAATTTTAATAGTTCCTGAAAGTTCGTTTTGTTTATGGTGAACCAAATCGGATATGCATAGGTCAGAATTGGCCGAATTAACTGTTTATACATTCAGAGCTTTACTTTTGAAGAAAGTCCTGAGCTTTTACGCATAAGAGGACTTAACACTCCATACACCATATTTGCCTTTTTGATGGTGTGTGTTATATGAGTTTTGAATTTCATGAGGTTGCTGAAGTGCACTCCAAGATATTTGGCGTTATCTTTCGGGCGAACTTCAGATCCGTTAAGGATAAGTGCAGCTCTTTTAATTTGTGAGGCAATCCGGACGCCTCTAGAATTCCTTGCCGGTTGCCTAAAGTAGATTTATTCGGTTTTGCTTACATTTATTTGAAAGCTTCAGGTCTTGTAGTAGTCAAGAAGAGAAGAGACTTTCCTTTCGAGCCCCTTTAGGGCATAAATGGGATTATGTGCTGAAGTGTATGTAACCGCATCATCAGCATAGAGGAGTGTTTTTATATTTGTGTCTTGTCCTGGAAAATCGGCGGTGAAAATGTTAAAAAGGAGAGGGCCAAGGACGGAGCCTTGATGAACACCTGCCAGGATAGGGTTGACACTGGACACAGTTCCGTTTATCTCTGTGTAGAATCTCCTGTTTGAGAGAAAGCTATGAATGGTTCTAATTATTTCTTTGGGGAATCCAAACTTTATCATTTTGAAAATTAAACCTTTTATCCATACTCTGTCAAAGGCTTTTGAAATGTCTATAAGGCAAGCAGCAGTTACCATATTGCGATTTAGTCCCTGGGCTATATCGTAGTGAAATTTAGCAAGAGCATCTACTGTTGAGTGCCCAGGTCTGAAGCCGAATTGAAATTTTGGAATAACTCCATTTTTGTTGCAGAAGTTCATGATGGAGTCCCTTATCATGGCTTCAAGTTTTTTCCCCATAGTCGAAATCAGTGCAATCGGGCGAAAATCGTCGATTCTTCTGGAGCTGGATTTTTTAGGAACGGGAATAATTCTAGCTAATTTCCATTTATTAGGGAAGTACCCGTTATTAAGGCAATTATTAAAAATCACCGCTAGGAAAACAAAACCCAGAGCGGGTAGTTTTTTTAGAACAAAAGGAGATATTTTCTCCGGGTCTTGTGATTTTTTGCCATTTCCTGTTTTAATCAGGAACTCTGTGTGAGATGGGGAGGTGAAGAATTCTAGAGTTGTTACCGACGGTTGGGATGCCGGGTTTGAGTCCGAGAATGAGACAATTGGTGCATAATCACCTTGGCCGGGAGTTTTAAGTGAATCAAGGTATTGGTTCACTTCGTTTTCCACTCTCATTTTAAAGTTTTCACTGATGGGATTCTCTGTGAAGTGATCCGTATATGTGTTTGCAAAAGAGTTTGCAATTTCTGCAGGGTTGGAGATGACAGCATTGCCGATTTCGATTTGGTGTGGAAAGGTTTGCTTTCGTCCTGCTAACCTATTCACTTCTCTGAAGGTATCTGAGTTTACCTTAATGGACTTGAGTTTGTTAAGGAATTGTGAGTTCATAAACCGGGACGTTTGTTCCCTGATTATGATACTCAAACAGTTTATTTGGGAGAGAAGTGACCTATACTCATTGTTTGTAGTATTGAGGTGACGTTTGCGGATGCGGTTGAGGGACTTTCGCATCCTATGTCTTGCCTTGAAAAGATTTAAAAGGGGCTGGGGAAGGTTCCTATATTTGAAGTCTTTCGGCGCGAGCTTGGCACTGAACCTATCGATGGCTTCCGTGATAACTGAAGAGAACTTTTCAGTAACATCATCGATTTCAGGGTTTTTTAGGTTCCTGTTTACGGGAAGTGGGATACTTTCAAGCCTGCTGTCAATAAAGTCCGCGAAATCTGTCCAGTTAGTGTTCGAAAAAGAAATATATCTGTATTCACTAACAGAAAGAAAATTTATATTCGAGTTTAATTTTATTTTTAACTCCACGGCAAGGTGATCCGATTCGGCTACAACTGCGCGGCAGCAAAAATTGCTCTGTTCACTCAGATTGTCAAGGAGAGAGGAGGATACTAAAAAGAAGTCCAATATTGAACCAGATCTGGGAAAAGTAGGCTCTGTTTGTGAAATAATATTAAAGTTGTGCACCCGAGAGTTCATCCAACTGCACAGGTTTACCCCATTTTGGTTCACCATTGGGTCATTCCAAAGATGGTGGCGAGCGTTGAAATCAGCGCAGATAATTGAGTGGTCAGATCGATCAGTAATTGACAAGATCTGGTCAAAGTCGTGGCTAATATTAGCGAAGTTCGACTGGTTTCTCACATATATGCTTATGATTGTCAAGCTCTCGCCACAATCTAAGTGGATCTTGATGCCCGTCGCCTCAGAACACTTTAGATTATTCAAAGGTGTATTTTCAATATTTAAATATGAACAAGAAAGAATGCCTGTCCCATGATTTGGGCCGTTTTTATCGTTCCTGGTGAACGTGAACTTGTCAATATTGACTTTGTTTTTAGGATTGAGCCATCTTTCGCTCAAACATAGAACATGGGGCTGACATTCTTTCACTAATTTTAGTAATGCTATACGTTTACAATGCGCGTAAAGTGAGCGCGCATTGAGAGCCATTACTGTCAACTCATTTATGCGTTTTATTTGCATAATTCAAAGACGAAGCCTAAGTAGGCCACCTGCTTTTCATTTTTATTTTTTAAAGAGTTATACTTTGGCATGAATTCCCTAATTTTCCCCATTAGGGAGAACATATTCATGCCAAAGAGGTCCTGACATTCTCTGGTGACAACATTTTTTGCTGAATGGTTAGGCACCTGCTTAGGCTTCGTCTCTTTTTGCGTATTAAAATTGTGTGTAGTGTTATTGTTTTTGTTGTTAGTTTTAAATAAACTGGAAAAGGACTTACCCTCTTGTATGAAATCGTTGACTTTCCTTTCGGAGTGTCGCCTCCTGGACTCCACTTCTGCTTGTTTCTGCAATCGCTGCTGGATGATGCGTTTGTAGACTGGACATCCACGGTAATTGCTGGTGTGACCGTCCTTCTTACATAGGACGCAGTAGGGTGGTGTCGGCTCCTTTTCGATGATAGTTGAACTTCCAGGGTTCTCCGTTGGCTTCGATCGGCTGCATTCTCCGGGTAGATGGCCTCCTTTGCACTTCATGCAACGGTATGGGGCAGAGCAATTTGCCGCGACATGACCATAATGCTGGCAGTTTTTGCATTGCGTCATACCTTTTGGCTGCAGTTTGTCCCATGTCACCTTCTGATTTAGCATATATTTTATTCGGAGGAGTTCCATTGTGTCCGATGCGGCAGTTATTTGAACCAAGAAGGAATTCAAATTGATGTTCTCTTTACGGCTGTAAGGAGTCGAAAATCGCGTAACTTTAAGTACCTGCACTTCAGGTAGCAATTCCTTAATGGCGTCCTTCACGTCAGTTTCATCATAAGTACGATGGATTCCTTTTAGCAGGAAATTCTTCGGCTTTTCCTCTGGTGGAGTGAAAGTGAACGAATTGTAGTTCTTCGCCTTAATGAGCTGGAACAACACTTTCTGGTCGTCAACGGTTGCTGGCTTTAGGATCGTCTTCGATTTATTCACATTTGTGACACTGTATTGTGGCACTTTCCTCAGGGACTTCACCATCCGACTTAGGTCTTTTACGTCGAGTCCAAAGCAAATAATTGGTGGCACTTTTGAACTCTTCTTTGTTTCCTCGCGAGCACAATGGATTTTCGGTTCGGACTTATTCATTTGCACATCACTGATGCAGATTTCATTATCTGCCAAGGCCGCGTAATAATTAGTTTCTTGCTTTTCACCTCTTACACGTTTGTCTTTTTCACTCGTTGCACTTTTTAGTTTACGTTTTGAACTCGCGCCCGATTTCACTGACATCATGTCGCAATTTTCATTGTCGCTTTCTTCGTCACCGAATAGTTCACTATTTGAAATGTGTCCGTATTTAATCGCAAGTTGCGCGTATATGTCACTTTGTAATTCAGAATTGTTTACTTTATATTTTTTTCGCATGTCCAGTACCATGCTTTCAAACTGATTAAAAAGCCGCTCTTTGGCGGCAGCATACTCATCTTCACTTGCCATATTGCCGCCAGAGTCCTGTCTCGGCACACTAACACTAACACAACACTATCACAATCTCTCACTATCACTAAGAGTCCCTATCTCTAGCTTTTACTTAAACCACTGTTTTAAACAAGATCTGCACATTCACAACTAAAACAAGTTAAACGTTACAGCTTCACTGCTTCCGACTGAATGATGAATGACCATCAATGACTACGACAATGGTATATATACCGTCTGTCGGGATTGGCAAACAGATACTGGTTTTTACATCAATTAATCTTTAGTTATTTAAATCAATTCCATTTCAACTATGTAGCATTACAATCAGACAAAACAGTAAGGGGAAGATAAAAATACTACGAAAGAAAGAAAAAGAGGAAAAATAAAAAGCATTACTACCTGTTCAAAGCGAAAGCGAAATAAGATTGAAGAAGAAACTTAATTATTGTATTCAGATACAAGGTATGATCTATATCTCCAGGCCTTCTCTACAAACCTATAAAGGTCATTATAATTATTTCTGCCGTTTAACATGTCAATAATCTCAGATTCAGAGAGAATTTTTTTCCCGCATACTTGCATGCGAAATTCCGCAAGAATAGAACAAACACCCATAAAATTCAACAAATCTTCATCTACTTGTAGATTACAGAGAGATCATATAGGACTACCGTTTCTTCGCCATGGGCTTGCATTCAGGACTTCCAACCCGCATCTATACCTCATAATCACACTAATTTTTTTAATAGGAAATTCGTTTTTAAGATAATTCTCCTCACTAGTGTAACTTAGTCTATTGTCCTTGCTCTCTCCAAGTACATGTTTCTGAGCCATAAGGCTTCTGCCTCAACATTCAGAATAAATGTAAACTTTTTGCTTTTAATAAAAACTGTCCACTAAACTCAGTTAGGCACAAGCAGATCACATGAAACCGAATAGTGTATCCATATTCGCTTTGCGGTTAGTAGAACTATTGATCACTTAAGATAAGCTTTATAAAGCACTGTACTTCTGCGTGCTCTCGTTACTACTCCTATACTACTCTACTTGGTCTAGCTACTTTAAAACTGGTCTTAACTATACTGTCAAAACCACCGTAAACTACAAGCCATGAACTGGACTTGTACATGTGGTCGTAAATGGTCTGACTGAATGGTCATATTTACATTGTTTCTTATGGTAGCCAGGGGGACATTTTTCCTTAAACTCGCCCTAGCGCCAAAACTATTAGTTATATGAAAAAATTAGTCTTATATTAACTTAAAGCAGACTAAATGATCTTTCTAATAAAGTAAAAGCATGTACACCTTATTAAGCAAAATAACAAGAAATCTTTGATTAAACGTGAAATTTTAGTCGCAAACCAAATTTTCAGCCTAAACGCAAGCAGTAAGTCATGGTCCGACCATGCTCTGTCGCTTGTATTTTCTTTAAATTTCCACTTCCGCACTTTTAGGCTTAAAAATGTTTATTATTTTCTTAAGTAGGGTATGAATATTTTTACTTCATTCGAAAGATTGTTTTGTTTACTTCAAGTAGAACAAAACAATTTTTTCATAGAAGTTATAGTTTAGGCATTAGGATGAGTTTAAAGAAAAATCACCCCCCGGCTGCCATAAGAAGCAATGTAAACTTATCGAAAAACCAGACCATTTTGGCCCTAATGTGTGTGCGTGAAATTCGTCAGTTCATGACTTGTAGTTTACGGAGGTTTTGATACTGTGCTTATTTGGTTAAAGTAGTATAATCATGGGGCTTCTGGATCAGGAGCCAAGAGCAGAAATTTTGTTAGGTGTTTTGGTTGAAAGTGTAATTGTAGATAAGAAAATGGCTCCTGATCTAGAAACCCCATGGGATTTTTAAGAGCAAAATAAAAAAATTTTGTTAGGTGTTTTGATGAAAAGTGTAATTGGAGATAATGAAATGGCTCCTGATCTAGAAACCCCATGGCAATTTTGAAAGCAAGAAAGATAATAAGCTGGGGTTAATTGTGGTGATTGTTTTGGCGGAGGCTCGTTAGTAATGATAAGGATGAGTTGTAATAAATGATGATAAGGATGGGACCTGCGTCTGGTCCTGGATCTGGACCTGGGTCTGGTCCTGGACCTGGATCATGGCAAACCCCATGACAATAAGTTAAGAAAAGGTGATTGATTGATTGGATTGTTTGGTTAAATATAAAAAACTAACACTCGTTTTGATATTTAATTTTATCAAGTGCATACTTTATTAAATAAATTCAATTTCAAATAGACAATTCTTACACGTTTTGCAATACTTTTGCGGATTAAATAGATATTTAGTTTTTAACATTTCAAAAGTGTATAGAAATTAGCTGTCAATTTGCAGTTCCCTTAAAGGTGTATGTGATCCTGAAGAGCAATCAAGACAATTTTAATTGATACTACCGCCCAAAACTGCTATAGAAGTTGTCGTTGCATGCATTCTGCTCCGATACCAATTCTCCAAATGCGGTTCGTTTAGTTGGGGTGCCATTTGCAGATTAAACTGCATTTCAAATGTTTGGGTACTGTGCTTATCCGCAATAGGCATTTTTTAATAATTACGCACAATAACCTCTCAGATAGACTTCTCCTACTAAATAAACCTTAATTATTTCCAAACATTTATCAGCGTAGAGCAAAGTGCGGAAATACGGTTTTCTAATTGTTAATTGGTAAGATATTTTGTTGAGTGCGAAATTTTTGTGAGAAAGAAAATTGTGGTTTTCAATTCTAAAATTTCTGTGAGAAAAGTTAAACCTGCGGTTTATATCAAATGATAATATAAGCTAATAATTAAACTAAATTTTTATTACATTCAGTTTGAATTTATTAGCGCGGTGAAAATGTCGTCGACGTCAATTAAGAAAGTGAAACACACCGATATATTAAAGAAATTAAACAATGTGGGCTTTAAGTCAACCCTTTCCATACGGAACATGGAAAGAGACAAAAGGTATAAAGTTATTGCTGCCAAGAGACAAGATACTAGATATGGCCAACGAGTGCTCTTGGATCTAGAAGAACATTCTTTCATTTTGCCAGCAAGGTATAGGGAGCTAGGAGATGATGTACTGAAGACCATGTCGGCGCAGAAGAATTTCTACATCGCCAAAGAAGATGAGGACACCGTGAAATTCTCGCAAGATGTCGAATTATCGGAATCTGATGATTCTGATATTGATTGTAGTCAAATAAGGAATAAAAAGTAGAAACATTAAAGTTATAGTTTTATTTGAGATTCCTTTTATTTCTATTAGGTATATGTGTCTGCTTTCTGTTGTTGTTCTTGGGTTGATTTATTGAAGCGGAAATCAGAATTTGCGGTTACGTTGTTTTTCAAATCTGTTTAGTGCATTTGGGTGATAAGTGAACTTGTGGTTTAAATTAATTTCTTTGAATGGTAAGTACGAATGACTCTATAGCTTTGGGGGGATATTGCGGTTATAATTATTCGATAAAGTTCCTGAAATATTCATGAAATGTTGAACACAAATTCAGTTTTATTTGTGACTTTTAGTAATACGGATCGGACTAATTTAACAAGTTTCTTGTGTTTTATGGTGAAAGATAGTTTAAAAATAACGAATGGAACAAATATCTTAATTAAATAAGTTTTTATATTTTATAGTGAAAGACAGTTTGAAAATAAATATGAGTTTTTTGTGCGATATTTGTGGTAAGACTTTTGCGAAGGATTCGAATTTAAAAAGACGTATTAGATTAATTCATAGTGAAAAAATTACATGCAGCAGCTGTAAAAAAAGTTTTAGTTCAAAAATTTTTTTACAAAATATAAATGTGAACAACCTTCAACTTGGCAATTAGTGGACAAACAGTTTCGTGCGTAATATGTAAGAGAGAAATCGAACTTAGAAGTTGGAAATATCACCTAAGAACAAATCTTCATAAGATGAA
Source organism: Leptarthrus brevirostris (assembly GCA_964036015.1). Classification (NCBI taxonomy): domain Eukaryota; kingdom Metazoa; phylum Arthropoda; class Insecta; order Diptera; family Asilidae; genus Leptarthrus; species Leptarthrus brevirostris. The sequence continues at coordinate 89,006,766 of OZ038372.1, read as the reverse complement.
TGAAGCTATTCCTGTAAATGAGAAGATAAAGAACATTAAATCAGGTTTCGAAACCTTTGTAATTGAAAATAAGTGTGAAGAATTGCTGGACATTGGAAAGTATTTAAAGAAGTCGAAGAACGATACAATTGGAATTCTGTGTGAATCTTTAATTAAACATGTATCCTTTAAATTTAACATGGAAATTTTTGCAGAATACATGAAAGTAACAAGAGATGAAGTACAGATGGAAGATATAGTTACTTCAATTAAATCTTTCCAATCGAAAATGCTGATAGCTACAAAGAAAAGTGATTTTTCTTCTCTTTATGATATCATGGCTGACCGAATTCAGATAAAGTCAGAAGAATTTCAAGAGAGAGATAGTGACTGGACCTTATTGAGGATTATACATACTGAAATTAATATTAATCAGTTTCAACCATTGAGAGGTTCTTCATATTTGGCGCTTCCAAAATTTTTATTAAATAAGAAGGCATGTGTAAATGTTGAAAACAACGATGAATATTGTTTCAAGTGGGCTATAATATCAGCCATATTTCCAGTTGTTATATGCTTTCTATTCAAGCATATATTATGCCGGCTAGCATGGAGAAAGGGAGTAGGTGATGGAAACCTAACACCCGCTGGGCGCCACGTGGTTTTTGTATGCTTTGAGTCCACGAACTCGTCGAAATAAAAAAAACAATTGCTTGAATACTGCAAAATTTAATTTTTGTAAATTCTCTAAATCAAACAACGATTACACTAATCTTCAAAAATTTAGTCACTTTTATTACCCTAATCGCAGCAAGGAAATATTATTGTTTCGCAGAGGAAAGGAACTCACTCCAAAATTCAAAAAAATTACAAAATAAAATTATATTATAATAAAAAGATAACAAAATACGTTCTAAAGTACTTAACTTTGCTCTAACCTGTGATGACGTTTCCTTCTCTCTGGCTTTATAAATCCGTCTTGATGTCGATGATTTCCTCTATAACCCGGTACAATTCTATATGGAACTTTACTTCTTTTACTTCTTTACACCCTTTTTTTTTAAGTAAGACTCAACTTAACTTCCCATTTACGTTTTATAAGGAGGAACTGTCATATGGGGGTGGCTATATTTATAGACAGATGCCCCCTATTTTGTCTTATACTCAATCTACAAGTTGATTTTCCGAATCGGTTTGAATCGGTTTGATTACTAAGATTATAAATTCATTTTTGTTTAATTACAATAATCTATAAATTTTTTGATGTCTTTTGGTGATACCCGAAAATTTATAAAAATTCGTTTTAATCGTGAATTTTGCTATTCTTTCAAAAATTTGACAACCACTTTTAGGTACTCTAAATTTGCTCTGTGAGCCTCCTTGTGGCCCTATGAATTCTATTCTATATACTTTGGGTTGCCGAAATCTATATTAGATATCTCACTTCATTCGGGACAATGAAGAATAGTGAAAACTGGTTATGTCTTGTCGGTGTGTATTAAGGTTATGTGTCTCCAATAAAAAGATATATTATAGCCTTTAAGAAGAAAAATTCGGATTAGGTAAGTCTAACATTTACTAAATTATACAAAACTACTTTCTTTAATTTATTCCTACTTTCAGATATCTTAACTTAAGAAACAATAGTCTTCTCTACATGGTGATTATTTTCTCCAAGATTTATTGGCATTCGTTACTATCTATAATAACGAACTTATCTCTAATTTCCTATTTTAGCCGTTCAGATTGCACCGACGATAAATCTTACGTAGATATATAGAAGTATCCAAATGTTGACAAGTTGACCATCATCATCCTTTGGTGTTGCAGTACTCAGGCGAAGGAAAAAGGATTTATCTGGTCCGTCTCCCGAAATGAGGTAAGCGAATTTTCTCGTATCTTTAGCTGTAAATAAACAAAATTCTTTGCAGGATCATTCTTAATATTGGCTTATAAGGACATAGATGGAGAGAGTTCCTTTAGGCTTCAGTTTTCGGTGTATTTGAGCCCGTAACATTCCCTCTCCTTCCTCCGAGAGATTTCACTGAAATCTATTTAAATTATACTTCTTGATTGAACATTCCCAATAAAAGCTAGTAGAGTATCTTATTCCCTTATGCCTTCTTAAAATAACTAGGTCTTGAAATATCTACCACAATACTATGTAGTGAAATGAAGCTTTGCTTACGAATATACTGGAATTTACCTCATACAACGCTGTGGGAATTACGCAGACCAATTTGAGAATAGTTCAAAATAAGTGATCTGATACATAGTCTCAAAAAGAAATCGAAAGTGTTGCAACCGCACGTTTCTCCACGTAATGCTTATGCATATATACATATTTATAACTAAACCAGTAACATATATTTGAGTTCCAATCGGGCAACAGTCTACTAAATCCTGCACACGTCAGTTAATTTACGAATTGAATTTTAAAATGTAGTACATTAAAACTAGAGTTAATGATCGAAATTAAATCGTTCACTACAATAAATGTTAGGCCATAGGAAAATCTTTTGTACATTTGAGTTGGATTGGCATGGGTTAGACATGACACCTTCCCAATTGTAATGAAATTTGGTCCTAACAGAAAGAGTTATAATTCGCTTAGGTTCTCGGTGGTTTTCGGGCATTCCGGCTCACCGTATTTTTCCGTACGTAAAGCAAAGTTTTGCTTGGTAAGCTGTTCAGTCAGGATTTATAATCCGCATGGCGTCTCCGATACCTCAGCCATACCAGCTTCTCGCTTTTTTTTTTGTACGTTTAAACGAAAACTATAACCTCTCTGGTCCCAACATTCTTTTTCAACAACTTTCTCTTAAATCCCGGAAGTTTTCAAACCATACCTCCAACTACGAGTATATATTCTGTTTAAATACACTTTTACGTTACCAATAGGAACGAAATAATGTTATACTTAATTTTGTCCTATTCATAAAAATTGTATTATATGTAGATATGCATATCACCTAGTAGAGAATTAAATTTCATCCAAAACATTTTAATTTAAGCAATTCATATAAAAATTATAATGTATCTTCTCCTTACTTTGTCTTTTCCGATTTTTTTTTTTTTTTTGTTTTTTTTTTTTTTTAATTTGTAATTCATGTAACTACAATACTAAGGATAAACGACTACTCTATTCAGATTAGAAAAAACTGTAACTAAACCTAAAAATTTCAAATACTCTTAAATCTATACCAACTATCTAAATATCAACGCTCGCTCTACTTCCTATAAATATTCGCTCCCAACGAATTGTAGAGAACAAAAGGAAAGTTTTCCGGACATCCTATTTACTATCCAATGTTGCGAGCTGGGACCGACACTGCTGCTGGATGATTGCCCAAGGCAGGCTATGACTCTGGATGACATCAACTGAAGTCAGCTGATGTCGGCCAGGATCACGGCCTCCGCTGGACATTCATCTGTCAGCAGATGCTTGGGCGATGATGGAGGATGGCATGCTGGTATCGCTAGCTTTGCGATAGGGAGGGGGGGGGGGTTCAAAAGGGAAGCCATCTCCGCCCGAGGTCGCGCAACAAAAGCACATGAATCATGCCGAGGGATAGGAAAGGGTGAGACGAACCGAGAAGAAAGATACGCAAAGTTGAAGAAAAAAAATGAGAAAGAAAAAGAAAAAAAAAAGGAAGAAAAACCGCGAAAATCCTGGAAGAGAAAAAAATGAAGGAAAAATAAAAAAACCAGAAACAAAGGAACATGATAGGAGGAAGAGGATACGAGCAGGCGTCGCTCGGCTTACCGGATCTCGTTGGGGGAGTCTGGTGTCCTGACTCCCCTTACTTGGCCCATGCCCCAACCACCCTATGCATCCAGGGGGCCGCTGTCATCTGGATGCCCTAGACGACCTGAAAAGAGAGAGAGAGCCACTCACCTCATTATGAGGGCCCCGCCCACCGACGTAGCGATGTTCATGGCCGCCCTAAGGAAGGACGACGAGGAGAGAGAGAGATACAAAAAGTGACTCTAATGTAAGTTCATATTAGCATTTCCTTTTATTAAAAAATTTTGGTTTTTTTGTAAAATCAGAGTTACCCCCTCCGTGCGAGGGCACACAACCGTCTAGCTTACGGCTAGGGCCTGTTTACCCCTTTGCAACGGGGCTCTGAGGAAAGATACAAACAGCCTATAGGTTACCTAACTTAATGCTATCCTTTGGAATACTAATAATCCTGGCAAAAAGAAACTGGTTTACAAAAAAAAGGAATAATGTTTTTATATCGATTGCTTCAGAAAAAAAAAATGCGCATTTATCTTTTTCCCTGATTACATGAGCTCTGTAACATTACTTCAATTATACATTAGAATATTCAGAAAGCCTTTTCACATTACTTCAATTACACATTAGAATATTCAGAAAAAGATTCATTTCACAGCTATTTTAACTTGGATGTAATCGAGATCACTTATACAGAAAATATTAAAGATATGTGTTGAAAATTAATATAATGTTCTTTATTAAACACCTTTTATCTAGGGGTAGTTGAAATTGTACTTATATTTACTAAAAGTAATAATACCTACAGAAAATTTGAAGATTTTATAGAAATAATATAAATTCTGGACACGTTCACTTTTCTAATTATTCACCTAACTACACGTCAAATTTCTTTTTCTTTTTCATTACTTCAATTATACCTTAGAATATTCAGCAAAAAAAAAAATTCATTTCACAGCCATTTTAACTTGATTGTAGTCGAGATCACTTATACAGGAAATATTAAGGATATGTGTTGAAAATTAATATAATGTTCTTTATTAAACACCTTTTTATCTAGGGGTAGTTGAAATTGTATTTATATCTACTAAGAGTAATAATGTCTGCAGAAAATTTGAAGATTTTATAGAAATAATATAAATTATGTTTGGATTATGTTCTTATTTACAGTAGAATACCGTTATGGAACGGACTCACCAAATAGCCGGTTCCCATCTTTCTTGTCTTCCTTCCTGTGTCGTTTCACTTCTAATTTTAGTTCATTTTCACCTTTTTTTTTGTAGTGTTTATTTTGTCGTAGTTTTATTTCACTTTAAGTTTTACTTTATGTTCACTTTTGTTAATTCCTTTGTGTTTTCGTAGCTTTATTTCACATCAAATTTTAATTCCTTTTCACTTCTTGTAGTGATTATTTAGTCGTCGTTTACTTTCACTTTAAATCTTTACTTTCTTCACTGTCAAAAACTTTTAATTTTCGGTTCTTTAAAATCTTTTTCTCACCTTTTTCCTTTTATTAACACTTTTCCCTTTTTTGTTCCCTTTTTGTTCTTAGAAACTTTTACCTTCTTTCTTTTTACCACATTTCTTTTAGTTCTTTAAACTTCTCTCACTTCCTTCGCTGTAAATCTTTTTGTTTAACACATTTCTTTTAGTTCCTTAAACTTCTTTCACTTTCTTCGATGTAAAAAAACTTTTTTCCTTTTACGCATTTCTTTTAGTTCCTTAAACTTCTTTCACTTTCTTCGATGTAAAAAACTTTTAATTTTCGGTTCTTTAAAATCTTTTTCTCACCTTTTTCCTTTTATTAACACTTTTCCCTTTTTGTTCCCTTTTTGTTCTTAGAAACTTTTACCCTTTTTCTTTTTACCACATTTCTTTTAGTTCTTTAAACTTCTCTCACTTCCTTCGCTGTATAAACTTTTGTTTAACACATTTCTTTTAGTTCCTTAAACTTCTTTCACTTTCGTCTCTGTCAAAAATTTTTTCCTTTAACGCATTTCTTTTAGTTCTTTAAAATCTTTCACTTTCTTCGCTGCAAAAACTTTTAATTTTCGGTTCTTTAAAATCTTTTTCTCACCTTTTTCCTTTTATTAACACTTTTCCCTTTTTGTTCCCTTTTCGGTCTTAGAAACTTTTACCCTTTTTCTTTTTACCTTTTTGTTTAACACATTTCTTTTAGTTCCTTAAACTTCTTTCACTTTCTTCGATGTAAAAAAACTTTTTTCCTTTTACGCATTTCTTTTAGTTCTTTAAACTTCTTTCACTTTCTTCGATGTAAAAACTTTTAATTTTCGGTTCTTTAAAATCTTTTTCTCACCTTTTTCCTTTTATTAACACTTTTCCCTTTTTGTTCCCTTTTTGTTCTTAGAAACTTTTACCCTTTTTCTTTTTACCACATTTCTTTTAGTTCTTTAAACTTCTCTCACTTCCTTCGCTGTAAAAACTTTTGTTTAACACATTTCTTTTAGTTCCTTAAACTTCTTTTACTTTCGTCGCTGTCAAAAAGCTTCTTTCCTTTAACGCATTTCTTTTAGTTCTTTAAAATCTTTCACTTTCTTCGCTGTAAAAACTTTTATTTAACACATTTCTTTTAGTTCCTTAAACTTCTTTTACTTTCGTCGCTGTCAAAAACTTTTTTCCTTTAACGCATTTCTTTTAGTTCTTTAAAATCTTTCACTTTCTTCGCTGTAAAAACTTTTAATTTTCGGTTCTTTAAAATCTTTTTCTCACCTTTTTCCTTTTATTAACACTTTTCCCTTTTTGTTCCCTTTTTGTTCTTAGAATCTTTTACCCTTTTTCTTTTTACCACATTTCTTTCAGTTCTTTAAACTTCTCTCACTTCCTTCGCTGTAAAAACTTTTGTTTAACACATTTCTTTTAGTTCCTTAAACTTCTTTTACTTTCGTCGCTGTCAAAAACTTTTTTCCTTTAACGCATTTCTGTTAGTTCTTTAAAATCTTTCACTTTCTTCGCTGTAAAAACTTTTAATTTTCGGTTCTTTAAAATCTTTCACTTTTTTAACTCTCCCGTAACTGCCCGGTTCACCAGCGATTCAAAAACCAACTGCCACTCTCCACAGCCACTTAACTCCTCTTTGCGACCCAATCAGCACTTATCGTCGACCGCATCCACGCACACCAGTCTCCTGCCGACATCCAACCTTTCATGCACCGTGTGCTGTACAACGGTGTCATCAGGCCACTTCATGCCAGATGTTCATTTTCTGTTGCAAATTTGCTGCTTTGACTTGAAAAATAATTCTATTTTTAGAATTATTTTTCAGCCGGGCCAATTTTGGCTGTAATTTTTCTTTCTTTTACAGGCGGCTGAGGATTTTTGCCTATTGCCTCATTATTTTTACCGTTTATAGGCGGGGCTTGAGTGTGTGCTGTTAGGTGAACAGTTGCAGTTTCTATTGAAATGTGTCTTTTAGCGAATTTTAGTGGGAATTTATGTGCAAGAGTTGAAAGATTATATGAAGATGATTTAATTGAATTAAATCGTTTTCTTCAGCTCTTTGCACACCGATTTTAGCGTTTGGGGGGGTTTATGAGAAGGAAATTTTAAGCTCTACCGAATGCCGAATTTTAATGCGCGAGAAAAAAAATTTTTATCCCTTTTTAGGTTTTCTTGTTTCAGGTATTTTGCAGGTGGAAAAATGGGTATGCTCTTGGATTCGGCTATAGGAGCCGGATCTAGTGCCCTGAAGTGCAGGTAAGTATTGTGGGGTGCCTGTAAAGTCGGGTTAGGATGTCCAAATATAGGTGAGAAGATAAGCATAACCCCGTTGGCCTAATCAAATATAAGGGATTCGGTTCGTATAGCCGAATCCAATTCTCACCCAGTAAAGGCGACCATAACAGGGCAGCGTCGGCTGCTGAGCTAGCGAAGACAGAGGAGGCTGAGAAAGGTCGCTGACACTAGATTACCTTGCTCAACTAGCGAGAGTGAGCCTGAGCTCCTTGCGTGCTCCTAATGAGAGAGACGCAGGTGGCTCTAGGTACCCTCTCGTAGCTCTGCCAGGCGCCCAATGTGTGGCACGACCCATCCTCAGTCTCATGCTTTATTTGAGCTAGCCGGTCTTTAAGACTAGGCGGGTCCGGTGGTGAGTGGACATAGGGCGAGTGCGGCGGGGCAGGGTCCGTTAAGGACGACATCTCTTGGATGATTGTGAGCGGTCTCACAAACTAGTTCACCAGTCGTTAAGACGGAAAAGCACTAAGGTCTGAAGTAAAGGGTGCAAAAGTAGTATGGAGGGGCCCATGGGCCAAGCCTAACCAGAAGGTCTCTTAAGGAGAGGTTAGGAGTGGAAGATTGTGTCGGGAGGACATCCACTGTTCCACTACGTGAACTAGGCCGCCATTAACATCTCAATTGTGGGGTTCTCACATTCCACAATTCGAATCGCCGGATACCTTACGAGGGCAACGGAGTAACCAGTGGCTGCAAATTTTGACCAAAACAAAAAAAACGTTACGTAAGAAGACTTAAGAGGCATGAAACATGCATTGAGAAAAGACATAAACAAGAGCTTTACATCGGTAAAAATTTTGCTGAGGGCTCGGTGCGGACTGACGAGATAGGTATGGACATGGTCAATGGTGTACTACCGAATCACCGTTGACGGCCGGCCAGGATAATGTGGCTGGTTCTTCGTCCCGCTCGTCAGGACTAAGATTCCCCCGGACATACTCCTTATGAGAGAGCAGCCGGTGGAATCATAGCTTAACCTCAGTAGTGGTCTCATCGGGACTGCACGTCGTCCTAATGAGAGACGCGTGAGCCCCGATGATCCCTCCACGAGTAGCCGGATGCCTCCCCCCACGGTCAGGTCAAGGCTCGGGATTCCTGCCGTGCAGACTGGACCTTGGTATGTGTATGTACCTTCTTCTTCAGTTTACGTCACGCCGGCACTATGGTCCTAAGACACAGTACTCGTGGACATCTGTCATCATTAGGAGAGGACACACACACTCCAGTATGGCTATCTTCACGAAACCATCCCTGACTGTGTTGCCACGCTTCCAGACCGGATCCCTGCGGGACCGGTTCCCATCCATTTTCCTCAAATGTCTGTGAGTTGGGCGATTGGCCTGATGGTTCGGGCAGCACAAAAATTTCGATGGGTGTTGAACTTGAAGCCGTTGTAGGCTGCAGTGTGAGGCGAGAACACAAACTTCACGCCGGTAGAGATGCTGAGGGCTCTGAGATATACAAACGGAACAATTGTTCTAGGGTAGGTGTGTTGGTCGATTGGACCATTAGCAGGGCTGGCCTGACTTGAGCGGTGAAATTGTTGGTGACACTAATTGAAGCCTTTGGCATGCGGTAGAGTGAGACACAACCTCAAAATGTTGTGTCTGTAGAGTTGCGGAGGGCTCGGATCTTATCATACAATATAGAATGCTATACCTGGACAACGCTGGTCGCATAGTGCGAGAGTTAAAGTGTTTTTAATTTAGTGGTGCGAGTTGAAGCTTGACGGGCTTTGAGATGAGGTGTAAACACAACTTTACACCGGTAATGAGATGCTGAGGGCACGGAGCATGATATACTATACGGGTTGCTATGGGAGGATAGACGCATATTGGCCAGCCTGACCGCGCGACACGCTTTCTCCCAACCTGGACGAGGATCGCGATTCCTGCCGTGCAAACCGGACCTTGGTGTGTGTATGCACATTCCCCTTCAGTTTACGTCACGCCGGCATTAGGGTCCTTAGACTCAGTGCTCGTGGACGTTTATCATCATTAGAAGAGGACACACACACTCCAGTATGGCTATCCTCGCGAGACTCTCCCAGGCCCTGCTGTCGCGCGTCCAGGCCGACCATTCTTAGGTCTTCTATCCGGTCTGATAGGACGATGGAAAGAGAATTATTCGCGGTATAAGGTGAAGCTTGAGACAGGCGATAAGGATGGCGTGGACACAACTTCCCGCCGACAAGCTGCTGAGGGCTCTGAGCTAAACTGACGAGTCTTTGTTCTTGGAGCGCTGTGTAGCGGATGATGGGCCCCTAGGGCTAGAGGCGAAGCGAGAGGGGTGAGCTGATGTCCGTGAAGGACGCCATCGTAGAGATGGTGCGATTTATATCGCATGAATGTTTAATGTCGTTCGGACGGAGAAGCACTTGGTGCTAAATCCCTACGGGGTATCTACAGTTGATCAATAGACCAAGCCTAGCCAGGAGGTCTCTTACGGAGAGGCTAGGGCAATTTAAAAGCCGTCGGTATGACACGAACGATTCAAAATAGAGACTCGACCGCTTTTGGTAAGTCCCTTCGATTGCTCACTCTCCAGAAGCCAGTTCATAAGATGTGATGCATAGACAAATAAACAGTAATTGGATACGGCACTTGCGAAGATAAATTTTTTGTGGAGTTTCGAGAAAGAAGCATGAGTCATGCGTTGGAGTGAGGCGTAAACCCAAGCTTTACGCCGGTATAAATTGCTGAAGGCTCGGAGCTAATTGTTCAATATAGGAGTTACGAGAAGGATAAATAGTGAACAACCTGGTCACGGATACGGTTTTCCTTTTGACGACGCGGCTGGTTTGTCATCGCAGCTCGCCAGGTCTCAGATTCTCACAGGCATACACCTAATGAGAGTGCAGTCGTCAGAACCTGAGCCTAACCTCAGCGGTGGCATCATCGATACAATCACGTCGTCCTAATGAGAGACGCATGAGTTCCAATGATACCTCCGCGAGCAGCCGGATGCTTCCCCCCACAACTAGATTGAGGATCGCGATTCTAGCCGTGCAAACCGGACCTTGGTGTGTGTATGTACCTTTCTCCTTCAGTTTACGTCACGCCGGCCCCATGGTCCTAAGACTCAGTACTCGTGGACGTTTATCATCATTAGGAGAGGACACACACACTCCAGTATGGCTATCCTCGCGAAACTCTCCCATGTCATGTTGCCGCGCTTCAAGGCCGAATATCCTTCGCGTGATAGGTTCCCAACAACTTTCCTTGTAGGTCTTCAAGTTCATAGAGAGCATTTCCCTTCCGCGATCGAACTCGGCACTTTATGAATTTCTTGTTTAGTTTGGCGCCGGCCCGTTTCGCGAAGCTGCTTTGGCTGAAGTTCCTGTGGTAGACTTCCTGTCCGACTTTGAAGCTTACAGGCTTAGAACGTGTATTATAGGTCCGTTCACCTTGCTCAAAAGCTCTGTCCAAATTTTTCCGGGCCTGTTCGCGGATCAAAGTGATTTTGTCGGAAGTGTCTACGTCTATTGTTTCACTCACAGCCTGTAGCCGTCTGAGTAGCGCGTATGCAGAACCATGCTCGACCATTTGCTGTCCAAACAAAACTTTATACGGCGAGAAGCCAATAGCCTGGTGAACTGAACTCCGAAGAGAACTCGCTATACAACTCAGCTTCTCATCCCATCTGTTATGCTCCTCCTTAACATAAGCTCAGATCGCAGCGAGGACGGATCTATTTACCCTTTCGGACGCGTTTGCTTGCGGCGAGTGTACTGCTGTACGAAGGTGTTGGATACCATATCGTTCCATGAGGTTACCGAACTGGGCTGACCGAAACTGAGGGCCGTTGTCTGTTACTACGTTCTCCGGGACACCGAACTGGTGAAAGATTTCTTCTTCGGCGAAGCTGCAAATTTGTGTCGTGCTCGCTTTTCGCAGTGGGCGTAGTAGAATGTACTTCGAGAAATGGTCTAATGCAATCAAGATGCACACATGGCCTCGTTTCGTGCGAGGATACGGCCCTAATAGGTCCATGTACACTCGTTGCCATGGTCTTTCCGTCTTCGCTTGGGCTCCCATTGGTGGTCGTAAGATGGAATTTGGGGCTTTCGTCTCCTTGCAGGTGTCGCAGGCTAATACATATGCTCGTACATCGGCGGTCATCTTGGGCCAATACAGGTGTCGTCGTATTCGCTCCAGTGTCTTGCCTATGCCTCCATGTGAAGATTGCGGCGGATCATGCGCTCTCGCAATGACTTCTGGTACTAGGCCCCGTGGAATCCAAAGCTTCCAGGCTTCTTCTTCCTGAACGGGATCACCCGTTCTGGGCTGTGTCCGAATGTATACATAGCCGTCGCACAAAGTTAAGTCCGGCAGGGATGACTTATGCTTCTCGACTCGGTCCCGAAGGTCCTGATATTCTTGAGAGTCGAAGTCTGGTGCATCTAAGTCGACTTGCGGGCCTTGTTCACGTACTATTGGTAGATCAACGGCGGCTATTTCTTCACAGTATACACGAGATAAAGCGTCAGGTACCACGTTCAGGCTGCCCTTACGGTGTTCTATGGTGAAGTCGAAGCCTTGAAGCTTTAGACTCCACCGGGCCAGGCGTCCATTGAGGTCCTTTTGGGACATCAGCCATTGCAGGCTCGCATGGTCCGTCACCACCTTAAATGGCATGAGTTCGACGTATGCCCTGAATTTTTCAATGCTGATCATCGCTGCCAAACATTCCAGTTCCGTAATGGTGTAATTGCGTTGGGCCGAATTCAATTTCTTGGACACATATGCAAGCGGTCGTTCGTTTCCCTCGTCGTCCAACTGGATCAAGACTCCGCCCACACCCTGTTTACTCGCATCGCACTGGATGACGAAGGGCTTGGTGAAGTCAGGACTCACCAACACTGGGGAAGACGTTAGCTGCTTTTTGAGCAGTTCAAATGCGGACTGGGCTTCGCTGGTCCAGACAAATTTACTGGATTTTTTCAGCGTATCCGTAATGGATGCTGACAGGTCGGCGTAGTTCGGTATGAACTTCCTGTACCAGCCTGCCATGCCCAAAAATCGGCGCACTTGACGAACGGTCTTAGGGGGAGGGTAGTCGACGATGGCTGCGACCTTCTCGGGGTCCGTCTTTATCCCTCCATTACCGATGATGTACCCTAAGTACCACGCTTCCTTTAAGCAGAACTTACTCTTCTCCACGTTTATCGTAAGTCCAGCCTTCCTCAAACATTCCGCCACCTTAGCGAGGAGCGATAGGTGGGAGTCGAAGTCCTCCGTCAGCACCAACAGGTCATCGAGGTACACCAACACCTGGTCTCGAAGATCGTAGGGAATGACCTTGTCCATCAGCCGGCGCATTGTCTGGGGCGCGTTGCACAATCCAAATGGCATCACCGTATAGTGATAGAGGGGGTGGCCTGGGACTGTAAAAGCTGTTTTCTCGCGCGACTGTTGGTCCAGTGGGATCTGCCAGAAAGCATCTTTAAGGTCAAGGCTGGTAATGTACCTTGATGGAGGAAGTCTACTAAGGATGCCATCTATGTGCGGTAGGGGATAGGCATCCTTCTTGGTCACCGCATTGACCTTCCTCGCATCAAAGCACAGCCTGACCTTGCCTGGCTTCCGAACTAGGACCACGGGCGAACTCCACGGGCTCTGGCTTTCCTCTATCACGCCAAGTTCTTTCATCCGGCGAAGTTCGGCGTCCATCAGCTGTTGCACGGCTGGTGAGACCGGATAAAAACGCTGCTTGATGGGTGCAGCGTCTCCTACGTCTATCAGGTGTTGGACTAACTCTGTCTTCCCGAGACCTAGCGTTGAGTACGACGGGAAGAGTTGTTTTACGTGTTGTAAACGAAGTTGGTCCGTTGTAGATAGTAGACATTGGTTTGGGTCCAGCGATTGAGACATGCTTGCTATCGTTGCTGGTTGAGGCCATATAGATGCTGCTGAAACTTTGCCAATAATATCAGGTGCCAAATTAAACAGTCTCCAAAAATCCACGCCGAGATATAGTTCTTGTGTTAGGCTGGGCACGATGTACAGACGTACAGCCTTGGTATCACCCCGAAAAGTGATCTGCACGTCCGCGTGGCCCAATACCTCGGGTGTCTCTCCGTTGGCTACCATGAGCTTCGTACGATATCTGCTCCACAAAACTTGTGCTTTATCCAGCCTCTCCAATGCGCCTTTACCCAAAACGCTGACACTGGCTCCACTGTCCAAGAGACCAGAAAGAGTCTGCCCCAGCAATAACACCTCGGCATAAGGCCGGATGTCGTGAGGCGCAGTCACGAATGCTGAGGCTAACCTCTTCCTGTTCTCTGGAACTCTTTTCCAGAAAGCTCTCAGTCGTAAGGTTGAGCGCTTGGGCTTTTTTGGGAGGGTGGTGTCGTGTACGGCATCAGTTTCGGCAAATATTCTTTGCCTGGCTTCCTGATACTCTCTGAGCCGTTGGTGGTAAGGCTTCAGAGGTCGAGCTGTTGGTGTTGTTCGCTCTTCGGCAGGTTCTCGAAGTCGATGAAGCAGCTTAACTGGTGCCTCGTCTGGTTGGAATGTCGGATCTTTGAGTATTCGTACTGGCACTAATGGTGTTAACATGTTCGAAGAGGTGTTGTCGTCCGGTGTATCTAGTAGTTGGTCCATCAAGTTGAGTGGACTTTCGATAAGCGAGTTCGGCTCATCCTCTATTGATAAATCTAGCAATGGCGACCAGTCAGATGTTGGTTCTACATACAATGTTTGGTCCAATCGGGTTACGTCTTCTGCAATGGTGTTTCGTCCGGCTGGGGTGTCGACGGTCGTTGAGGAGTCGCAAGCGTTGTCGGGGTCGGCCGCGGTCCGTTGTCCCTCTTCTCTACAGGCCTTCTCTGGAATGCCGTTGGTCGAGAGCTGCTGTTGTTGCCCTCGACCCGTCTGAAGTTTTTCTGCATGCAGACTGGGCATCTCGGCTTCACGACTCCCTTTCGTCCACACCCGTAACAGAAGAAGCCCTGTGGTGGCTTGGCGCAGTCCGTATACATGTGACCTGTCTGGTCGCAATTCCAGCAGACAATACCTGAAGGCACGTTGACTTGTGCAATGTGTTGAAGGCCATCGTTGTCCCTATATTCTACCGCTGTCGTGTCTAGCTCTTCGGCGAAATGGCATTCTTCGAGTCTCGTCCTGTAAGGAGCGGCATGCGCGATGCTGCGAGTGCGAGCCCTAGTGGCTTGAATTTCCATGACTAGACCTCTTATCTGAGCGATAGTGGTAGTGTGGTACAGGCAAATCTGCTCTTGAATAGATGGTAACAAGTTTGCCCGCACGGTTTCTACGAATTCGGTTTCCGACATGGGCGTTCGTAACATATTCCTCATTTTTATGAGGTCATGGCAATAAGTCGCGAAGGCTTCTCCTGGGCGTTGACGACGACTTAGCATTTTTCGACGGATATCCGTGTCGTTGGTGGGCTCTCCCCAGTCAGCCTTCAGAGCTAGCTTTACGTTCTCCCATGGAGGATTCGGGTTGCTGCGAAGTAATGTCCAAAACCAATCGTTGACGCGCTCACTAAACAAGATGTGCAGGTTACTGACAAGCAGATCAAAGTCTCCGTTTAACACGCTCCGAGTCAGAGTCTCAACTCTAAAGATAAATTCATCGACGTGAAGTCTCGAATTGTTGCCATCGTATATAACCTTCCAGCCTTTTATTGGACTGCCTGAACGGCGATTTGAGGCGTATGTTTGACGACCTCTA
The DNA here is from genome assembly GCA_964036015.1 of Leptarthrus brevirostris. Lineage (NCBI taxonomy): Eukaryota > Metazoa > Arthropoda > Insecta > Diptera > Asilidae > Leptarthrus > Leptarthrus brevirostris. Next base: position 88,991,592 of record OZ038372.1, on the reverse strand, counting down.
GGCGCTGGGTACGAGCGGCGTGAACTAGTGGCGAACGCTGACTGTCCGAAACGGCTTGGCTGATCACTTTCATAGTGATCGAATGGGTTGGTTACACTTACAGGGTTTGGAGGCAATGACTGTGATAATCGAGGCGTAAAGGGAATGTCTTGAGGAGGCTCTATTCTCAAGGACTGCATGCCTCGCGCAACTTCTTGACGGACTAAGTCCGCAATCTGCAGCTGTAATCCGCTCAACAATGCCGAGGTTAGATGGGGATTTCCTGGGTCTGAACTAGGTGGACCTACCCGCGGCGAACGTTCTCGCCGGAACTCAATTGTGTTATTTGCGGCGTTGGAATTTGCAGAGGGGATGGGACGAGATACGGCTCCTAGAGTTGGCGGATTGGTTGCTGTTGGTCTGTTACCACTTCGGGTGTTGTAGGGCTTTTTTGTGGCTCCAGTATGCTTGCGACAGTCGCTCATAGTTATTCGTTGGCGACACACCGGACACGAATCATTCGACGACAACCATCCTTGTATACACGGCCGATGGAAGATGTGTCCACACTTGGTTTCTACTGGATCTGTCTCAGGTGACAAGTTCTCATCAAAGCAAATAGTACATGGCTTTGCTGCTGTCACCCCAGATGCGACGCCTGGTGGGGACCTTGAGACAAACATGATTGAAGAAGGACTTTAGTCAATGACCTGAAACCATACAAGTCCAAGTCTGGGAACACAATCGAGTCAACCTCTGGGACAAAATTCAAGTCGAAAATCCAAGACAACGAAAGAAACCCGAGCCAACGTTTAGAACCAAAACGTTCAAGTCCGACAACAAAATCGAGCCAAAGTCTAACAAAATTCAAGTCTGAAAGTATGATGTAGAGAGAACCTAGCCCAAGTTTCAACCAACCAAAAAAAATTTCGTCCAAGGATCTGATAAAAAAAAATCGAGCTGAAGTTTTGGAAAAGATTGCCGGGCCCCAAAATTCTGAGATAAAACAACCGGTTCAGAAATTTAAAGAAAAATCAAGTCAAAACCTGTAACAAAAAGGAATTTAATCGAGCCAACGTTTTGACGAACAATTCAAGTCCAAAAGTTTCGATGTATAGACAATAAATTGAAGTCCAAAAATCCGGGTTACAACAATCGATCAAAAAAAAACAAGACGAAATCTGGAATACCACAGTCGAGCCGAAATTTGAAAAACAAACAATCAAGCAAAAATAAAAATCCTGAAAAAATTCAAGTTCAAAATATAACATATCCAGCCAAAGTTTTATAAGAAAAATTCAAAAAAATATCGAAATCAAGCCAAGATACACAAAAAAAAATCTCAAGTCAAAAATAAAATTTCTGAAAAAATCAAGTTAGAAAATCTCTCTCTCCCTCTCAACGACGACCCTCCTTCTCTTGCCAGGACGACCACCCCACTGAGTGGATCTCTCTCCTCAGCAAGCCTACAACGCCTGCCGGGGAACAAGGATGAGGACACCTGTCATTACCGTTTGAATGGAAGACACCAGGTCTCCGAGTCGACTGGTTGGCTAGTAACAGCCAGCCACCGACCTTCTTCGGAGACGTGGTGCATTCCAGACATCCGGCGATGCAGTCGTGCCTCCTGAGGGAAAAGGAAGATAGGTAGGGAAGGATAAAATTTAAAAAAAATTGAGAAAAAGAGAAAAAAAACGACAAAAAAAAACCGAGAAGAAAATCTTTGAAAAGAAAAGGGTTTATGGAGAAGAAAAATATAGGAAGGAAAAGGGAAGGGAAGGAAACCCTAAGGATGTCGGACAGAGCCTCTCCAAGACAGACAGCTGGCTATCGCCTGCTATATGTCTGCTATTCCTGGAGAGTCTCTGCCGACGGGGTTGAGATGGTTAGGTCCTCGGGCAGACCGTAGGCTACGTAACAGCCTTAAGCCGCTGTTCCAGAGGACCTGACCACCTCGAAGACTAGTTCGCGTGGGCTCAGGTTCCGAGTTCAGAGCTCTAGCTACTTATCCGCGAGCTTCAAGCCTGCACTTACTCGGAACCCTTAAGGCCAGCGCGTTGGGCGCCATCTTTTGTTGCGAGCTGGGACCGACACTGCTGCTGGATGATTGCCCAAGGCAGGCTATGACTCTGGATGACATCAACTGAAGTCAGCTGATGTCGGCCAGGATCACGGCCTCCGCTGGACATTCATCTGTCAGCAGATGCTTGGGCGATGATGGAGGATGGCATGCTGGTATCGCTAGCTTTGCGATAGGGAGGGGGGGGGGGGTTCAAAAGGGAAGCCATCTCCGCCCGAGGTCGCGCAACAAAAGCACATGAATCATGCCGAGGGATAGGAAAGGGTGAGACGAACCGAGAAGAAAGATACGCAAAGTTGAAGAAAAAAAATGAGAAAGAAAAGAAAAAAAAAAAAAGGAAGAAAAACCGCGAAAATCCTGGAAGAGAAAAAAATGAAGGAAAAATAAAAAAACCAGAAACAAAGGAACATGATAGGAGGAAGAGGATACGAGCAGGCGTCGCTCGGCTTACCGGATCTCGTTGGGGGAGTCTGGTGTCCTGACTCCCCTTACTTGGCCCATGCCCCAACCACCCTATGCATCCAGGGGGCCGCTGTCATCTGGATGCCCTAGACGACCTGAAAAGAGAGAGAGAGCCACTCACCTCATTATGAGGGCCCCGCCCACCGACGTAGCGATGTTCATGGCCGCCCTAAGGAAGGACGACGAGGAGAGAGAGAGATACAAAAAGTGACTCTAATGTAAGTTCATATTAGCATTTCCTTTTATTAAAAAATTTTGGTTTTTTTGTAAAATCAGAGTTACCCCCTCCGTGCGAGGGCACACGACCGTCTAGCTTACGGCTAGGGCCTGTTTACCCCTTTGCAACGGGGCTCTGAGGAAAGATACAAACAGCCTATAGGTTACCTAACTTAATGCTATCCTTTGGAATACTAATAATCCTGGCTAAAAGAAACTGGTTTACGAAAAAAAGGAATAATGTTTTTATATCGATTGCTTCAGAAAAAAAAATGCGCATTTATCTTTTTCCCTGATTACATGAGCATTGTAACATTACTTCAATTATACATTAGAATATTCAGAAAGCCTTTTCACATTACTTCAATTACACATTAGAATATTCAGAAAAAGATTCATTTCACAGCTATTTTAACTTGGATGTAATCGAGATCACTTATACAGAAAATATTAAAGATATGTGTTGAAAATTAATATAATGTTCTTTATTAAACACCTTTTATCTAGGGGTAGTTGAAATTGTATTTATATCTACTAAGAGTAATAATGTCTGCAGAAAATTTGAAGATTTTATAGAAATAATATAAATTATGTTTGGATTATGTTCTTATTTACAGTAGAATACCGTTATGGAACGGACTCACCAAATAGCCGGTTCCCATCTTTCTTGACTTCCTTCCTGTGTCGTTTCACTTCTAATTTTAGTTCATTTTCACCTTTTTTTTTTTTGTAGTGTTTATTTTGTCGTAGTTTTATTTCACTTTAAGTTTTACTTTATGTTCACTTTTGTTAATTCCTTTGTGTTTTCGTAGCTTTATTTCACATCAAATTTTAATTCCTTTTCACTTCTTGTAGTGATTATTTAGTCGTCGTTTACTATCACTTTAAATCTTTACTTTCTTCACTGTCAAAAACTTTTAATTTTCGGTTCTTTAAAATCTTTTTCTCACCTTTTTCCTTTTATTAACACTTTTCCCTTTTTTGTTCCCTTTTTGTTCTTAGAAACTTTTACCCTCTTTCTTTTTACCACATTTCTTTTAGTTCTTTAAACTTCTCTCACTTCCTTCGCTGTAAAACTTTTGTTTAACACATTTCTTTTAGTTCCTTAAACTTCTTTCACTTTCTTCGATGTAAAAAACTTTTAATTTTCGGTTCTTTAAAATCTTTTTCTCACCTTTTTCCTTTTATTAACACTTTTCCCTTTTTGTTCCCTTTTTGTTCCCTTTTTGTTCTTAGAAACTTTTACCCTTTTTCTTTTTACCACATTTCTTTTAGTTCTTTAAACTTCTCTCACTTCCGTCGCTGTATAAACTTTTGTTTAACACATTTCTTTTAGTTCCTTAAACTTCTTTCACTTTCGTCGCTGTCAAAAACTTTTTTCCTTTAACGCATTTCTTTTAGTTCTTTAAAATCTTTCACTTTCTTCGCTGCAAAAACTTTTAATTTTCGGTTCTTTAAAATCTTTTTCTCACCTTTTTCCTTTTATTAACACTTTTCCCTTTTTGTTCCCTTTTCGGTCTTAGAAACTTTTACCCTTTTTCTTTTTACCTTTTTGTTTAACACATTTCTTTTAGTTCCTTAAACTTCTTTCACTTTCTTCGATGTAAAAAAACTTTTTTCCTTTTACGCATTTCTTTTAGTTCTTTAAACTTCTTTCACTTTCTTCGATGTAAAAACTTTTAATTTTCGGTTCTTTAAAATCTTTTTCTCACCTTTTTCCTTTTATTAACACTTTTCCCTTTTTGTTCCCTTTTCGGTCTTAGAAACTTTTACCCTTTTTCTTTTTACCTTTTTGTTTAACACATTTCTTTTAGTTCCTTAAACTTCTTTCACTTTCTTCGATGTAAAAAAACTTTTTTCCTTTTACGCATTTCTTTTAGTTCTTTAAACTTCTTTCACTTTCTTCGATGTAAAAACTTTTAATTTTCGGTTCTTTAAAATCTTTTTCTCACCTTTTTCCTTTTATTAACACTTTTCCCCTTTTGTTCCCTTTTTGTTCTTAGAAACTTTTACCCTTTTTCTTTTTACCTTTTTGTTTAACACATTTCTTTTAGTTCCTTAAACTTCTTTCACTTTCTTCGATGTAAAAAAACTTTTTTCCTTTTACGCATTTCTTTTAGTTCTTTAAACTTCTTTCACTTTCTTCGATGTAAAAACTTTTAATTTTCGGTTCTTTAAAATCTTTTTCTCACCTTTTTCCTTTTATTAACACTTTTCCCCTTTTGTTCCCTTTTTGTTCTTAGAAACTTTTACCCTTTTTCTTTTTACCTTTTTGTTTAACACATTTCTTTTAGTTCCTTAAACTTCTTTCACTTTCTTCGATGTAAAAAAACTTTTTTCCTTTTACGCATTTCTTTTAGTTCTTTAAACTTCTTTCACTTTCTTCGATGTAAAAACTTTTAATTTTCGGTTCTTTAAAATCTTTTTCTCACCTTTTTCCTTTTATTAACACTTTTCCCTTTTTGTTCCCTTTTTGTTCTTAGAAACTTTTACCCTTTTTCTTTTTACCACATTTCTTTTAGTTCTTTAAACTTCTCTCACTTCCTTCGCTGTAAAAACTTTTGTTTAACACATTTCTTTTAGTTCCTTAAACTTTTTTTACTTTCGTCGCTGTCAAAAAGCTTCTTTCCTTTAACGCATTTCTTTTAGTTCTTTAAAATCTTTCACTTTCTTCGCTGTAAAAACTTTTATTTAACACATTTCTTTTAGTTCCTTAAACTTCTTTTACTTTCGTCGCTGTCAAAAACTTTTTTCCTTTAACGCATTTCTTTTAGTTCTTTAAAATCTTTCACTTTCTTCGCTGTAAAAACTTTTAATTTTCGGTTCTTTAAAATCTTTTTCTCACCTTTTTCCTTTTATTAACACTTTTCCCTTTTTGTTCCCTTTTTGTTCTTAGAAACTTTTACCCTTTTTCTTTTTACCACATTTCTTTCAGTTCTTTAAACTTCTCTCACTTCCTTCGCTGTAAAAACTTTTGTTTAACACATTTCTTTTAGTTCCTTAAACTTCTTTTACTTTCGTCGCTGTCAAAAACTTTTTTCCTTTAACGCATTTCTGTTAGTTCTTTAAAATCTTTCACTTTCTTCGCTGTAAAAACTTTTAATTTTCGGTTCTTTAAAATCTTTCACTTTTTTAACTCTCCCGTAACTGCCCGGTTCACCAGCGATTCAAAAACCAACTGCCACTCTCCACAGCCACTTCACTCCTCTTTGCGACCCAATCAGCACTTATCGTCGACCGCATCCACGCACACCAGTCTCCTGCCGACATCCAACCTTTCATGCACCGTGTGCTGTACAACGGTGTCATCAGGCCACTTCATGCCAGATGTTCATTTTCTGTTGCAAATTTGCTGCTTTGACTTGAAAAATAATTCTATTTTTAGAATTATTTTTCAGCCGGGCCAATTTTGGCTGTAATTTTTCTTTCTTTTACAGGCGGCTGAGGATTTTTTCCTATTGCCTCATTATTTTTACCGTTTATAGGCGGGGCTTGAGTGTGTGCTGTTAGGTGAACAGTTGCAGTTTCTATTGAAATGTGTCTTTTAGCGAATTTTAGTGGGAATTTATGTGCAAGAGTTGAAAGATTATATGAAGATGATTTAATTGAATTAAATCGTTTTCTTCAGCTCTTTGCACACCGATTTTAGCGTTTGGGGGGGTTTATGAGAAGGAAATTTTAAGCTCTACCGAATGCCGAATTTTAATGCGCGAGAAAAAAAATTTTTATCCCTTTTTAGGTTTTCTTGTTTCAGGTATTTTGCAGGTGGAAAAATGGGTATGCTCTTGGATTCGGCTATAGGAGCCGGATCTAGTGCCCTGAAGTGCAGGTAAGTATTGTGGGGTGCCTGTAAAGTCGGGTTAGGATGTCCCAATATAGGTGAGAAGATAAGCATAACCCCGTTGGCCTAATCAAATATAAGGGATTCGGTTCGTATAGCCGAATCCAATTCTCACCCAGTAAAGGCGACCATAACACCAACTAATGTATGTTTTACCCAATATCTTTCTTAATAACCCCCTTGGTCTATAACAATCTATAATGAGGAAAACATGCTAAAATAAACTGGTAAATTTTAAATATTTAACTTTTCTCTAGGGTTCGTTATTCATTTGCATCATTTGCGTAGAAAAGTTTAAGATCTTTCGCATGCCAAATACCTACAGTCTTGCCTGTAGCTTGTTCTCGAAGTTCGTATGTCCACGGCGAAACAATTCTCGCAACTACAAAAGGTCCTATGTACTTGGGTGCTAATTTAGCATTGAAATATCTGGATGCATCTGATAGAACATAATTCTTTCGCATTACGGAGTCGTTTACATAAAATTTTTGGTCCCGCCTACGGAGGTTATATGCATGTTTCGATAATTTAGCAGCTTTAAGAAGCCTTGCCTTAACATCATCCCTAACCTTTTCTAAAACCTTACATCTTGTAACAGCATCGTATTTTATTTCACCACCTTTATTACTATACGCTTCCCCGTGTGTAACCATTTCTTTCCCAAAATTGACAAAATATGGAGTTAACTTAGAGGCTTCGTGCACCGATGTACGAGTGGCGCAAGCTATCTTGGCTAGGTATAGATCCCACACTCTGTGGTTCTCCGCCACGTAAGCACGGAGCATAGTTTTTATAACTTGATTTGTTCGTTCTGCTGGGTTAGCCTGGGGGTGATAGAAGGCCGTATAATTAATTGTAACACCGTAATCATCACAGAGTCTTTTAAACTCCTTACTCTTAAATTGCGCACCATTGTCACAAACAAGGTTTTTAGGTACACCAAATAGAAGGAAGATATATTCTTCAACCAGTTGTCGGACAGAGGTTCCTGTCGCTGAGCGCAGGGGAAAAGCATCGGGAACTTACTAAAAGCATCTACGACCGTAAGTATAAATTTATATCCACGAGTGGAACAGGGGAGAGGGCCAATAAGATCCATACTTATCGATTCCCATGGGTAACTCGCTACACTCCTAGAGGCCATAAGACCTGCTGGCTTCTTTAGTTCCGGCTTTACCGACTGACATGTTTGACACCGTCTTACATACGCTGTTATGTCGCTCTTCATTTTGGGCCAATAGAACCGTTGTAGTATCCGGTGGTAAGTTTTCTTTACTCCGCAGTGTCCGGAAGTTGGTTCGTCATGCGCTCTAAAGATAATATTCTTTCTTTCCTGTTTAGGGACTACCTGTTTCCAGTGATCATTTCCTGAATCTAGGTCTAGGTGGTTTGGTCGACAATGTTTCCACAAAGTGTCATTTTCTACCTTCCAGTCGGGGTACGTAAGAGGATTTGCAATAACCTTTATCCGCATGTTATTAAACCACTTGTCCTGTTTTCGTTCGTCCAGTTCTAGGCTAGCGACTACTGGCACAGAGCGAGATAGCCAGTCTGGCAACAGATGTTCCTTGCCTTTCCTGTGCACAACCTTAAAGTCGTACTGCTGAAGGCGCATCGCCCACCTTGCTAGTCTACCAGTCGGATCCTTCAAGTTGTGAAGCCAGACCAGCGAGGCGTGGTCCGTTATTATAGTGAACCGACTACCTTCAACATAGGGCCTAAGTTTCTCTATTGCCCATAGCACAGCCAGACATTCCCGTTCTGTCGTAGAATAATTTCGTTCGCATCTACTTAACGAACGACTCAGATACGCGATAATTTTCTGCTCTCCTTTGATTTCCTGCGTCAACACTGCACCTAGTCCATAACCTGATGCATCCGTATGTATGACAAATGGATACTCAAAATTAGGGCAAGTCAACAACGGTGCACTGACAAGGTTATCCTTCACAAGTCGAAACGATTTCTCACATTCGTCCGACCAAACAAATTTTTGTTTCTTCTTTAACAAAGCAGTGATTGGTGCTATCATTGTGGAGAAATTTGGAATGAATCTTCGATACCAAGCGACTATCCCCACGAATCTGCGTACCTCGGACACATTCTTTGGATTCGAAATTTGCAGAATACAATTAACTTTGTCCGAATCGACTTGTAAGCCCTGTTCCCCTACAACATAGCCTAAATATTTCAACTCGGCGCGACAAAATTCACATTTCTCGAAGTTGATGATAAGACCCGCTTCGTACAACTGCCTCAGGACCTCGACTAATACTCTCTTATGCTCCTCGAAAGTTGGAGTGACGATAATGACGTCGTCTAAGTAAACAAACACTTTATTTTCGAGGTAACCTGACAATATGGTGTCTATTAGTCGTTGCCACGTCGCTGGCGAGTTACTTAACCCGAATGGCATTCGACAAAATTGGAATAGCCCCTTTCCGGGGACTGTGAAGGCAGTATATTGCTTCGAGTTCTCTTCTAGCGGCACTTGCCAAAATGCAGATTTAATATCTAACGAGGATAGGAATTTAGCATCCCTCAACTTGTCAAGCGTAGCCGACACATATGGAAGGGGATACGCGTCTTTTTTTGTGACTTTATTAAGTTTTCTAAAGTCCACACAAAAGCGATATTGGCCATCCTTCTTCCTAACCATTACAATCGGTGATGCCCATGCGCTGTTACTGGGTTCTACTACACCCGCATCTAGCATTTTTTCAAGCTCCTCATTAATAATTTTTTGTATGGCTGGAGAAACAGGGTAGTACCTCTGTTTGATTGGAGGCGAGTCAGTATGAATTATGTGCTCAACCCTATTAGTACAGCCTATCCCGGTGCCCATTTTAGCTTTAGCCCCTTGTATAATTTTATCGAGCTCCACTTTCTCCTTCCCAGACAAATTCACTTGGCTTCGAAGAGCACTTATCGTCACCATCTCTTCTCTGTTGCTAAACTGCCAAGAATTGTTACGGAAATTAGCCTGAATGTCCATCGCACGCCAGAAATCGATTCCCAGTATGATCAGAAGAGGCAAATCTGGAATCACTAACACGTCTAAAACTGTAACCCGATCCCCTAATTTAATTGGTGGACTAACTTCTCCAAGTACACTAATTGAGTCCCCACTTGCCAAGCAAATCCTTTTCGCCTCGGTTACATTAAGCTTCAACCCCGAATTTCTTATTAATTCCCATCCTTGGTTCCCTAATACTGTTCGAGAGGCACCAGAATCAAGCAAGCCACAAAACCTTTTGCCAAATATGGAGACTTCCAAGTGAGGTCGCTTATCATTTCCCGCCTGTGCGAAAATGTAATCCACCAAAGTGTGATATGAGTCTTCTACTTTTCGATTTCCCTGGATTCCATTTATTTCTAAGTTGCTGACCGTAGCGGCTCCTTGGGGACTTCTCGACTCGCCGCTTAAGCTCGAGCCCCGTTCGCGTTTCCCGAACCATTTATTGCCCCTTGACTAGTACTAGCTCCCTGTCTGGTATTGGCTGAGGTATTGCAATTGACACAATTTGTTCTTATTGTTCCTGGAGCTCCACATCCGAAACATCTTAGCCTTGTTTGACAAAACCGCGCAATATGTCCTAAATTTCCACATTTAAAACATTTGCGTACTCTTGGCTCGTTTTCGCGCTCATTCTGATTAGACATAGCTGAAAGATTAGGTGAATGTGTGGATACGTAAGCCAGATCAGGCTCTAAAAGTTGATTGTTTCTTTTTGATGGGGGAGGTACAAAAGATTCCACTGAAGCCCTAACAGTTTCCAAACGCCTTCCAAATTCAATCAAGTCCTGTACATTTTCTATATCGGTCAAACCTAGTTGGGTCTGGTAAAACGGACTAATGTTTTTCTTCAGTATTCGTAACTTTTGCGACTCTGTGAGGGGTTCGGTAAGTCGCGTGAACATGTTATTTATGACCGCAGTATACATTCCCATCGTCTCATCTCTACCCTGTGTCCTTCTTTTGATTTCCTCGAGCACCTTTTCGTCATAGTCTACGGGGAGAAATTCTTTCTTTAATTCCCGTACTAGATCAGACCAAGAATGAAATGTTGCTTTATTTGCCCTATACCAAATAAGAGCTTTCCCACTGAACAGATCTAGAGCTGACCTGAATACTTGCTGCTTACTGATTCCTCGGGCATGCGCTAACTCTTGAACACGGTCCAAAAATGAGTTGAGGGACTGTCCTTGATCACCTGTGAACTTTAAGTCCCACTTATATAGTGGTACCCGCGTGCGCGTGCTATTAATCACAGCCGCTGGCAATGACAAATTCTCAGCTGCATCGGAATCATCGCTATTATTCTCTTCCCCATCCGCCTTAAAATGAAGAGATCCTAAGGCTAGAATTAAATCTGCTCGGACCCTTGTTTTGTCCTTCTTCTGCTGTTCGTCTGTCGGCGTGCATCTCTGCAGTCTTGTGAAAGCCCACTCGGATTTTGTGACAATCTTTCTATAATCTGAGCTATCCCTATTACCTTCAAAATTATCTAATAGCTCCCTGATTTCTTCTACTTTCTTTTTCAGAGCGTCTATATCTTCTTCGGGATTAAAAGGATATGGATCTACGAAATATTGCTTTCCCTCCTTTTCTACTTTTAAGGCCGCTCGCAAAGTCACCCTCATTTCATCGACCTTCCCAATCGGCAAACCCCGGACCACTAGCTCATAGGCCAACTCTTCTTGGTTTAAGCGGTTGATCTCCATTTTAGTACTCAACTAATGCTACATAACCACACCAAAAATATCTGCGGACGAGGTGGATCGGTGTATAAGGGTAAATGAAAATAAGATCGCAAATAATTTGTTTGTGAAATAGCAACAAATCTCCCCAACCTAAGAAATTTTAATGAGTTCCAGGTGAATTTAAAACCCCAAATCAACAAAATCAAATCGAAGACTACAGCAACATACAGAATATGAATATGCAAAGACAAGACTTTCTTATTCACATACCATTTGAATTTACTTATCGTCGCTTCGCATTCGAGCTCAATTATTTCAATGCTAAATCAACGACCCAAAGTGAATATATTAATCGTACATCGATTATGTATCAATACCTAATACTATATACAGTAATGTGAACTTATTGATTCAATCCCATAACATTACTTTTGTTTTGAAAGAAAGATCAAAAAAAATTGTAATATTCGTACAAGTAAATTATTGCAACATGCACCAGTACTCGTATAAACGGATCAACATGAGTCCTATAATTCAAAACAATTTCTACACTTCTTGATTAAGAGAGGCATCTAAACGTGTTCCAGATCCAAAATTTATCAATATTTTGTTTAATTTCCAAAAATTTCAATGTCAAGCCAACTCGGTAATCCTAACGTCCGATGAGAGATTCATTCTACCCAACTTTGTCGCTTGTTAACCCAGGTCAGTTACTGAGAACTCCAAAACAATTCATCGCTTGGCTAGCAACAACACTTATGCGAAGTTAAGAATCACGCGACCAACAAATTACTCTCCCGAATAATTATTGTTATTCAAGCAACATTTCCCAAGCCATTCAGTTGGCTTGATATCAATAAGTTTAAGCGAGTTTCGGGTATAGTTAAGTATCGTACCAGTGCTTGAAATAATTGATCGTTTTGGCTTTAGTGACAATAATTCTTTATTGTTAAAAATTTAAATTGCGTTTAGGGATTAAGTGAGTGACTAGTGAATATGTTCTGACAAAAATGTATATAAAAGAAAACCCTACGATGGTTTTAGTGCTCAAATGTGAATATACTAATGATAATATGAAAATAAGTGCAAATAAGTGGATAAATCATGTGCCTAAAATTACTATTAATAAATCGTTTTCATCTTCTTTGAAAATTTTATTTTCAACAAAAATTATGCATAGGATATTTCAAGGGAAATTTTATTGATATGGTGAGTTAATCTACATACACATTCACATAGTCGTATTTCTCCTTCAATATAAATTCAAAATATATCCTCCCCTTTCCTATAATTTGTGTTTAAACATATAATTTGTTATAAACTTTTGTTGCCGTAAATTTGTAAAAGTCGACGAGACCGAAAATAAACTGAGCCTAAAAGTTGCGAAACATTCCACTTGACATTTCCTGCTGCAGCACAAAAGAAAAATTTTATTTATTTTTTTATTTATTTATGATTATGACTTGGTATTATGATATGATGGATGACGGGCGTTTTAATGTTTTCCCCTTTCTCGGGCCCCACGTTGGGCGCCAGAATGTTATATGCTTTCTATTCAAGCATATATTATGCCGGCTAGCATGGAGAAAGGGAGTAGGTGATGGAAACCTAACACCCGCTGGGCGCCACGTGGTTTTTGTATGCTTTGAGTCCACGAACTCGTCGAAATAAAAAAAACAATTGCTTGAATACTGCAAAATTTAATTTTTGTAAATTCTCTAAATCAAACAACGATTACACTAATCTTCAAAAATTTAGTCACTTTTATTACCCTAATCGCAGCAAGGAAATATTATTGTTTCGCAGAGGAAAGGAACTCACTCCAAAATTCAAAAAAATTACAAAATAAAATTATATTATAATAAAAAGATAACAAAATACGTTCTAAAGTACTTAACTTTGCTCTAACCTGTGATGACGTAATCCGAACTTTCCTTCTCTCTGGCTTTATAAATCCGTCTTGATGTCGATGATTTCCTCTATAACCCGGTACAATTCTATATGGAACTTTACTTCTTTTACTTCTTTACACCCTTTTTTTTTTTAAGTAAGACTCAACTTAACTTCCCATTTACGTTTTATAAGGAGGAACTGTCATATGGGGGTGGCTATATTTATAGACAGATGCCCCCTATTTTGTCTTATACTCAATCTACAAGTTGATTTTCCGAATCGGTTTGAATCGGTTTGATTACTAAAATTATAAATTCATTTTTGTTTAATTACAATAATCTATAAATTTTTTGATGTCTTTTGGTGATACCAATTAATCGTGAATTTTGCTATTCTTTCAAAAATTTGACAACCACTTTTAGGTACTCTAAATTTGCTCTGTGAGCCTCCTTGTGGCCCTATAAATTCTATTCTATATACTTTGGGTTGCCGAAATCTATATTAGATATCTCACTTCATTCGGGACAATGAAGAATAGTGAAAACTGGTTATGTCTTGTCGGTGTGTATTAAGGTTATGTGTCTCCAATAAAAAGATATATTATAGCCTTTAAGAAGAAAAATTCGGATTAGGTAAGTCTAACATTTACTAAATTATACAAAACTACTTTCTTTAATTTATTCCTACTTTCAGATATCTTAACTTAAGAAACAATAGTCTTCTCTACATGGTGATTATTTTCTCCAAGATTTATTGGCATTCGTTACTATCTATAATAACGAACTTATCTCTAATTTCCTATTTTAGCCGTTCAGATTGCACCGACGATAAATCTTACGTAGATATATAGAAGTATCCAAATGTTGACAAGTTGACCATCATCATCCTTTGGTGTTGCAGTACTCAGGCGAAGGAAAAAGGATTTATCTGGTCCGTCTCCCGAAATGAGGTAAGCGAATTTTCTCGTATCTTTAGCTGTAAATAAACAAAATTCTTTGCAGGATCATTCTTAATATTGGCTTATAAGGACATAGATGGAGAGAGTTCCTTTAGGCTTCAGTTTTCGGTGTATTTGAGCCCGTAACACAGTTAGTGTCAACTCCAACAGAACAAGTTCGTATTCAGTGGCAGATATATCAGCTGATAAGATTGATCTACCTAATGGCGTGACCTTAAATTTTTCTAAAATAGAATTTCCAATTGCTTTACCTAAGATTGCAATCTTTGAAAAATTGAATCCTGATGTTAGTGTAAATGTATTTGGTTACGAAGAAATATCGGCAGATGCTTGCACCACTGTTGGACCATGTTATTGTACCGAAAGTGAAAAAATCCACCATGTTAATCTACTTTTAATACAAAATGGGGAAAAATATCACTACACTTGGATTAAAAATGTATCGAGATTAGTAAAAAGGCAAATTACAAATCATAAAACGAAGATTCATTTTTGTAATTCTTGCTTGCTGTACTTCTACAACGACATCGCTTTATTCAATCATAAGAAAGAATGCTGCAAAATTGTAACGAATATGCCAAGTTTAGATGAATCGATTCTGCAATTTAAGAGGTACGATCGACAACTTTTCGTGCCTTTTGTTGTTTACGCTGATTTCGAATGCCTGCTGAAGGATATTGAAACGTGTTTACCAGCCTCAACGACGTCATCAACTACAGATGTTCAAGAGCATATTCCTTGCGCATTTTCATATTTCATAAAATGCTCATATAATAACGATCTGAACAAGTTTAGGATTTACGAAGGGCACGACGCCGCAGATATTTTTGTTGAGAATTTAGTCGACGATGTCGAAGAAATTTATAATCAACACCTATGTAAACTTAACTTACTAATTCCAATGACCTCTGAAGAAAATGAAATTCATGAAAAGGCTCAATTTTGTCATATATGTATGTAAAAAGTTATTAAATAATGATCGAGTTATAGATCATTGCCATTTGACTGGTAAGTACAGAGGTCCAGCTCATAACGTTTGCAATTTAAATCATAGATTGCCAAATTTTATTCCAATATATTTTCACAATTTTTCGGGGTATGATAGTCATCTCTTTATAAAAGCTTTGAATAATGTGAAAGGAGATATTAATGTTATACCGTTAAATAAAGAGTTATATATTACATTATCAAAGAAAATTTTGATAAATAAACATAGTTTTGAGCTGAGATTTCTGGACTCAGATTTATGTGAGCAAGTTTGGAAAATCTCGCTAACAATCTATCAAAAGAAGATTTTAAAATAATTCGAAATGAATTTAAAGATTCGATTTAATTACAAGAAAAGTAGTTTTTCCTTATGAATACTTAAATTCCTGGGAAAAGTTGAGCGAAGAAACTTTACCTCCTCGTCATACGTTTTTCAATAAATTCACTAATTCAGAATGTAGTGAAGAAAATTATAAACATTCCATTAATGTTTGGAATAATTTCAATTGCAAAACTCTTTCTGATTACTTAAAGTTATATCTAAAGTCCGACGTATTATTGCTCGCAGATATATTTGAAAATTTCAGAGTACTGTGTAAAGACATTTATGAGTTGGACCCTTGTCACTACTATACTTCTCCTGGATTGTCATGGGATGCTATGCTTAAATATACTGAAATTAAATTAGAATTGCTTACCGATATAAATATGTATAATTATGTAAACAAAGGAATCAGGGGAGGGCTAACCCAATGTTGTTTAAGACATTCTGAAGCTAACAATAAATATATAAGTAATTTTGTTGAAACGGATCCGTCAAAATATTTAGTATATTTAGATGCAAATAATTTGTATGGTTGGGCAATGTCAGAGTCCCTTCCATAAGGAAATTTTAAATGGTCAACTGATATTAATATTAATGTAATGTCAATTTGTTATACCCAATTTTGTACTTTACTTATATTATATATATATTATATATATTTTGCCCTGAAGAACACTCCCTCTGCCAGCTGGTTTCACACAGTCCGGCCTTCTCAACAGTCTCGCACAATTTAGTTTTGTAATTTAACAGTTCTTTAATTTTATAACTCAATTTCGTTTTAAGTATAATTTTATTTTTATTCAAACCACTTAGTACACTTAAATTTTATAATTTAATTGCGTTCCTAGTCTTACTTTATTTTTATTCAAACAACTGTTTACATTTTAATTTTATAACTCAACTCGCCGGCGACCGTATCTCCCCGCTTGAAAAACAGACTCACCTCGACGAAGTTTAAAACAGACTCTGCGCGACTTACCGCGATCGCGATTTTAACAGAACTCGTCGAATCCCTCGGTTGATTCTTCCGATCAACCGTATCTACATGAAAAGAAAGCTTTGAGCTTTCATTTCGTTTATTCTTCGGTCCCTCTTTCGCAGGCCGAAGACGATGTAGCGAGAGATCCCGACGCGATCAAAACAACATACATGAAGAAAGCTCCCAGAGATTTTTCTTCTTTTTGTATCTTACTCGTGAATGCCTGAGAAAGATACGATGTTTGTTATGAAATCGCTGAGATAGGCAGCTTTATCTGGGAACGAATTTATTTTCGTTCGGTACCATATCTGCTTAAATGCATAATTAGCATTTTTAAGTTACCAATACGCTACAAATTTCCTGGGAAAGGAATGCGCGGTAACTTGAGCAATTTGTTTGTCGCGAATTGAAATAATTTATGCCGTTTAGGCGAATTTAGGTACATCCGTTTGATGCAACTGAAATAATATTTCAATAATTGAATATTTTAATAATGATATTCAATTTGTATGAATTATCATATTTTATTTTAGGTGCCCCTTTTTTAGGTACATAACAATCCTTCCCCCTTGGAAAAAGTGAGCTGTTCTTGGGAGAGGAACAGATCACGGAGGGGAGTGAAGGAAATTTGAATATTCTTGTTTTATTCTATGGTCTTACCCTTGGCCGTTACTGTCTGTCCCCTTATGGGATACAGATGTTTAAATATTTATTTATATCTATTTTATTTGTTTGTTGGTACTTGCTTTGCGCTACGGTATTTTTTTTTCGACCGAAGATTGTGGAAGTACTCCACGGCGCGAAAATTTTGACTTTATCTTCTGTACATTATTTAGGTTTCTTTATTAATCTAGGGGTTTCTAATAATTTTATATTGACCTCCTTCAAATCTATTTGTATCTATTGTTTAGACCAGCTGTATGGATCGTGACCTGGGCAGTGCTTGTGGCCGTTGAGGCCGCTCTTTTAGGTCTGAGACTGCCTCTTCTAGGGGGATTTCGGGCATGGGCGTTTGATTACGCCGCGTAGTCCATGCCCTTAGTGGAGGTATGGCGTATTTGGCTGTCATGTAATGACGATGAACAGCAGCATTAGACCCTTAAATGACAACGAAGTTGTTGAGAGCATGTGGGGTGCTTTCACCCGGGAGTGTAGATGTAACTCCTGTATTTTGGCCTGTATTTGGCCCAATGATTGCATACTGTCGTGCAACATTTCGTTAGTGTTGTCACCTAGTAGTAACTTTGTATATAGTACTTCTGTCCTAGAATGCTGCTCGTATTTAGCCATGAAGGAATCTAATTCCTTTGCCGTTTTGGTTGTGTGCAAGAGAAAGTGAAGTCCTGTTATGTGGTACTTCGTAGGTTCAAGCACGTTTAATAAGTGGGATGTGAAATCTTACTTAAGAAATTGTAAAGTTAAGTAGAAGGTTATCAGGAATAAAAAAGTTTATAATTAAAGTTGGCTTGGACCGTTTGGACCGAGTTGTTAAATGGCTTTTTCGTTGTTCCCTTCTTGATTTTGTGCTGGCTTTGCGTTACGATCATCTCAATCGTAGATTGTGGTAGCACGCCACGATGCGTTTAAAAAAATTTTTAATTGAAATTATCTATTCATAGAATGGCTTAAGACGGTTGTTGTGAACCGTGACTGTACGCTTGCCCATTTTTAGGGTTGTAATTACTGATGATGGTATACCGATTACCAGATATGGTCCTACCCAGATTTGAGGGAGCTTATGCTTTCGACTTTCCCTCTTGAGTAAAACTTTGTCACCTATGTGAAACGATAGGGGTCGAACAGCTTTGTCGTAGTATAATTTCGACCGTTGTTTGTTAGCGAGCAGATTTTTGCGTGCCGTGGCATAAGACCTTTGGAGCTTGTATCATAGGATCTGATAGTAGCTCTCGTGATTATACACGGGTTCAGGGTCTCGTTTTAAATTTGACGGAACATCCGCTGTGAAGCCGTAAAGGCAGTCCATGGGAGTTAATTTCGTTCCCTCGTGTACACTATTGTTGTACACGAATGCAGCGGTTCGCAGATATTGATCCCATGATTTTGATTCTCGTTCACTATGGTACGCAAGTATTCAATTAACGGCCTGTGTGCACGTTCCAGTGCGCCGTTTGACTGTGGGTGGTAGGCAGAGGTTTGTAACTTCTTCACCCATAGCAATTTTCATACCTTTTTGAACAGGTCACTAAGGAAGTTGCTTCCTTGATTTGCGCTACAGTGACGGCTTCCGCGTTAGGTATGGCGTACCAATCGACAAATTTAGTGAGGTTATCCTGGAAAGTCAAGATGTATTTGTTTCCGGCGTCAGTTTCCTCGAGTGGACCAACAATGTCGAGATAGACTTTGTCGAAGGGCTGTTCTGCGATGTCCGTGATGACCATCGGCATTTTAAACTGAGGTGATGCCTTCATTTTTTGGCATTTTGAGCAACGCTTAACGTGTTTCTTAATGTCGCTAAGCATGTGCCTCCACCAGTATTTCCTTCGAATCCGCTTATATGTTTTAATTACGCCCTGATGGCCGCCAAAAGGAGAGTCGTGATTATCATGTAAGATAGTTTGTATCTCCTTGGGGCTTGTGATTATTTCAGGGGGCTTAGGTTTATCGTCAACTAGCTGATTAGTATCTGGCGGGTTTTCTGTAGTGACCTCTTCTATATTTGGAATTATATCGTTTTCGCGAGGAGTGTGATCCCGTATTTCGGGGCTTTTAGACTCTGCTTGAGCGTTTTTCGCTTGAGCCCGGGTCACAGCGTTACAACTTAGGCGATTTTTGCGAATGGAGGTTATTTCATCCTCCGAGTCCGAATCCAATTTATGGTGGACTTGCGCTTTGACTATTATGTTTTGGCCATTTGAGTCTTCGCTGACTTCCCGTGGAATGCGGCTTAGCGCGTCGGCATTCGTATTGTACTTTCCTGGCTTGTATTCGATTTGATAATCGAAATCGGAAAGTTTGTGATGAAATCTCACCAGACGGGAAGTGGAGTCTTTGACGCCTTTGAGAGGCTTATGGTCTGTATAGACCGTAAATTTTCGGCCTTGCAAGTAACATCTAAAGTTACGCGTAGCCCAGACTATGGCGAGCAACTCTTTTTCAATAGTTGAGTAGTTGCGTTCCGCCTTGTTCAGTGTACGGCTGGCCTAGGCAATGGGCTGATGGTGTCCTACTTCTCCTTGCGAGAGGACGGTTCCTAATGCCTCGCTGCTGGCGTCCGTGGTTAAATTGAATGGTTTCGAGAAATCGGGATATATAAGTAGTGGAGGAGAGATTAATGAAGTTTTGATTTTCTCGAATGCCTCCTGGTACTTCTCGGTCCACATGAATTTGACATCCTTGCGGAGTAAATTCGTTATTGGACGCACAATTTTGGAGAAGTCGGGGATGAATTTTCGATAACAATTGGCAAGTCCAAGAAAGGATTGAACTTGGCGTACAGTTCTGGGAACTGGGAAAGTTTGGATGCAAGCCGTTTTACTGGGGTATGGAAGTGCTCCTTCACTGGAACACTTGTGGCCTAGGTAAACAACCTCTTTTCTCAGAAACTGGCACTTTTCCGGCTGCAGCTTGAGGTTGTTCTCTCTCAAACGATTGAAACTTTGCGGAGCTTATTATTATGGTCCGCAAGGTTTTTACCGTAGATGACTATGTCGTCCAGGTAGACAAAACATTCCAAGCCCTGTAATCCTGTTAGGACGAAATTCATTAAGCGTTGGAATGTGGCCGGATCTCCTTTGAGCCCAAATGGCATACGCCCAAATTTATAGTGGCCGTAATTGGTGCTAAAAGCAGTTTTTGGTTGATCTTGAGGATCGACGAGCACCTGGTGATAGCCGTTGGCGAGATCGAGGGTGGTAAAATACCGAGAATGACCTAATTGGTCGAGAATATCCTCGATCCGAGGTAGCGAAAAGGCGTCACCAATTGTCTTTTCGTTTAATTTACGAAAGTCGACGACGACGCTCCACCTATTTTCACCGTCTGGTCCCGCCTTCTTGGGGACGACTAGGAGAGGTGAATTCCAAGGGCTTTTACTTGGCTGCACTATGTCGTTTTCTAGCATTTCGCGCAGCTGTTCATTTATTACATTTTGCTGCGTCTCTGGCAAGCGATACATTTTCTGATTGATTGGTGCTTGGTCCTGCACCAATGGTATATCATGAGTGATGGCGTTTGTGAAAGTTAGCCGATCACCTTTGAGGAAAAAGATATCGTTGTACTCGTAACAGAGTTGTGATATCGCTTGTTTTTCCTCCGCGCTCAGATTTACGTCTAGGCTGAGCTCTTCGTCTAGCCTGACGAGACGCGGGTTATTATTTGAGTTTTCTGGTTCTTCGTACTCCTGGAATAAATATTTAATATGCTGTAAAGTGGCCATTTTATCGGCGCTAGAAATATGTTTACCTTTATTTTTATTTTTACCTTTACTTATTTTATTAAAATCAGAAATATTTTTATCTTTATTTAAATCACTCTTAAAACTAAATGACGATGGAGTTGGGGTTTCTGAACCGCCGTAAATTGCCATATTTGAGGCGAACTCGCTTTCGTCTTCTAATAGGCTCTTTCGCCGTTGTTTACTTACTGTGAAGGATGATTTTGGAGCTTTTGAAAATACCGTCCCTGTGGTGAGCTCGCTTCCAATGTCGACGTTTTTCGAAATTTTATTTTGAGAGGAGATGGCAACTGATGGGTTTTTGCCATCGTATTTCCTTCTGGCTAGGTGAGCTCCGTCGACATTTGTTTTATTGGGTTTTCCTTTCCTTTGGTTCCTGTGTTTCCTTATATTTCCTTTGTGCGTTGGTGCTGGTGGTTTCGAGTCACCGTAATTCCTGGTTTTCAGGTGAGCATCCTCAGCGCGTTCTCCGTTTTTCGGGGTTTCCTTATTGTTTATTTCCTCATAATCCTGTTTCAGTTGGACGACGGTGTAGTTGTGGACAGGGACTAGATGCAGACTAATGTTAGTCAGAACTACTTGTGAATTGTGTGTGTGTTGAGAACTCCAACAGACACTGCTTTTAAACCAGCTGGGAGTAGGCCATTCGCTAGGAAGACTCCTTGATCTATTTCTCTTGATAGACAGAGCATCTCCTCCTGCAGCTGCAAGGGAACCTCGACTGTGACCTAGCAGGTATGCATACAGGCTTTTTCAACTGTATTTGTTGCTGCCTCATTTCGCAGGTCAAATCCCTCTCAGTCGGTTTGTCCATCTCGCTTTCCAGTGTTCGGCGGTCATTGTTCTCCTTTTGAGAAACTTTTGAAGTACCACAGATTGTCAGATCGGCCTTTCTGGGCTCTGCGCTATCCGTTCGGGTATTCGTTTTGACCACTTTTTCAGAACACGGGTTATCCAATGCAGCTGTCAATGGAACAGCAAACTCCTCAGGGTTATTTTCCGTTCGAGGGAATCGCAATGCCTTATTCGGGCCCTAAACGTTACAATTCTTTGCTAGGAAGTCATTTCCTAGCAAGCCGTCGTCGGAAAGGCCGGGTAGGATTTTTATTACCTGCAGATTGCAGGGAATGTTATTCTTTAATATAAAATTGCCCTGGCATGTTCCCAGCGTCTTCCCGGTACCTAATGGTGTTTGTAAAGTATATAAAAGTATAGTAAGTAAAGTATAATAGTGTTTCTCCGGTATTTATGTCTTCGGGATTTTTAATTGCTTTCGTTTTTATAACACTAACCTCAGCGCCAGTATCTACTACAAGTTTGGTATTGCCACTCAGGGTAATATCCAACGGAAGGCTAACTGTAGAGATAGGGTTCGGGCGGCTGAGGTGACCCTTTATTGAAATTTTTTGTTTTTAGTGTCGATCCGGGGTCTTTTCGGTCGACTGCTCGTCGTTTCCCTGGCTCTTAGAATCCCATTTTTGTTTTTTGTGGCATTCCTCTATGGAATGGCCGCGACGGTTGCAGAATTTGCATTTGAGTTTTATGTTAAAAACTCGAGGACCAGCGGAAGGTTGCTGATCCTGAATCCGTCGTTCGGGGAGCCTTGCCTGGTTACTCGGGCCCGGAACCTAGCGATTGTTTCTACAATCGCGAACATCATACCCATATACCTTGCAGTTAGAGCAGAAGGGTGTATTTTTACGCTTCGAGACGAAAATTGAGGAGGAGCCGTATATGGCGGAGTCTGTCGGCGGAAGTTCTGTGGTGGCGGCAGTCTGTATAACGTTTGCTGTGGAAAATTGCGAGCAGGTGTGTATGGGGTTCTATGGAATGCCCGTATTCTGGCAGTTGGGTCCATAGCGACCGGCATGGTTGAGCCCTGTTCTACAACAACCGGGGCAGGAAAGCCTTGGGTTGTTGTGGTTTGCGTGAACTGGGCGCCCTGCTGTAATTTCTCCATGTCGAGTGCTTTATGGATCAGCGCCTCGAGCGTGCCGTCGGTGACGGTGAGGAGATATTGGCAAATGTGCGGATTCGTAACCCCGCTGCGGACTGCGTTTTTAGCGAAGTCCTCCAGCTGCGTTGTGACAGCTGGGGTGGCCGCAGCTTCGTATTTAGTTTGTGCGGCCTCCAGGTTATGAGGAGGTCCTCTGTCTTCTCTTCAGTGGGTGAATGAGCAGGAGTAGAGTGGGTGTCTTAGGACATCAACTCCTGCTTTTCGGCGTTGCAAGGGGGGCTTTTGGCCTGCTTACCGTTCCCTTGTTTGCAGTACTAAAGTTGCGTTGGGGAAAAGGGGGGATTGTGCCTGCGTCAGCGGTTCCCTTTTCCTACTTGTTACTGGTGCCGTTGTTTGGTGGTGTTGGTCGTTGTGCGTCGTTGATTGCCGTCGTTGACTTCCTTCTCGTATTTAGTCGGCTTCCTTCGCAAAGTCTTCTTTGGTTACAGTTGGTGCCTTTTTGCACAGATAAACCAGGGCAACTGCTTGCTCGCCTGGAGCAGAGGCAGCTAAAGTTGCCTAACCCTGAGCGTTGGGGGTGACGTACCAGGCTATTGACTACCAGGCAGTGGTCAAAGGATCCCCTTTTGTTCGGTCTGAGATCAAAGCTTTTCAAGCTGTTACGGTAGTTTTGATTTACCACGCTTCCTTGATCCTACCGGCTGCGCCAATTTTTGTTATACCCAATTTTGTTATACTTTATTTATATATATATTGCCGTTTTTGATTAGGGTAATAGATTATCAGTCTAAAACTCGCCCTGAAGAACACTCCCTCTGCCAGCTGGTTTCACACAGCCCGGCCTTCTCAACAGTCTCGCACAATTTAGTTTTGTAATTTAACAGTTCTTTAATTTTATAACTCAATTTCGTTTTAAGTATAATTTTATTTCTATTCAAACCACTTAGTACACTTAAATTTTATAAGTTAATTGCGTTCCTAGTCTAACTTTATTTTTATTCAAACAACTGTGTTTACCTAAAAAGAGAAATGATTAGACTGGATTTATAAAATCGAATTGATACATAAATTACCTGAATAACCTGAATGAATTAGAACAGAAGATAAACGCGTCACTGCAGTACCTGAAATGAAGAAAGAATTATAGAAAATTAGAAGTTTGATACAAATCAACAATTAAAAATAAATAAATGAATTGAATTAATCATGCATTTTCAAATTATAAACATAAACATTACACAGAACACTAAACCTAAGGGATAAACAAACACTGAACATAAAGCATGCATTAGATCGAATTATAACACATAATTAAGCAACATACATGCAAATTAAATTGAAAAATCAAATTGACTTACCATTGTTTCCATATGCCCGATGAAATATCCTCTTCCCGTGCACAGGTGAAGGTGTTGTCCAATCACCTGGGAATATACACCGGCGATCTGAAAATGATAACAAAAACAAAATGTAATATCACTACAATAAATGTGCACCCATAAAACACTCAATATACAAATTCAACACTTAGTAATAACATAAAAAGTATACTTACGCTGAAATTTCACTTGAAAAACAAAAATTCGAAAACATTTCAACCTTTATGTGCTGCCAACATGTAGCACATTAAATTAAAGTGAAATTTTATGGGGAATTCATTGGTGGTAACTAAGTTCACCAAAAATCATTCCCCAAGGAAATATTAAAGATTTTCAATTTCCCATAAGTGTAATAAGTGGGAAAGAGAAAGAATAGGCCTAAAGGTGGAAAGGAGAAGGGAATATTTTTATCGAGTATCGAAACATTTTGGAAAAAAATGTCTACTTTCGCCATTTTTATGGACATAAATTTAATTTGATCGACAATCAGTCAATTTAATATTAAAAAACGCAATAAATACCCAATCGAATGCATAATTTTATTTAGATGTAAAGACAATTTATTTAAACAAAAGAAAATTACGAATTTCTTTAAAATATCCATTATGGTTAAAAAATTTTACAAAAAAATGGCGTTGCAAATCAAATACAATTTCAAATTTCGACAATATGGCTGCTAGAAACCTATGTAAAGGAGCATGCAGTAAGGACTCGCTCTCTTTTTTAATTGGTAATCGTGCTGTCAAGTTGATCGAGGTATGCCTAGTAAGGTCATTCGAGAAGCACATGCAGCATTTTTTTTATTTATTAATAATTAATCATTTTTTTTTTTCAGCAGTGAATTTGAATTTTTAGTGACATTAGAATTTTTTATTGTTTGAATTTTTTTTATGATAAGTTTATTGAATGTTTTTCTTATTTTTCTCCTTTTATTAATAAATTAATTTTGATTGAAAGCCCGCAAAATTTCATCTTTATTTTAGCGACCTATCCAATAACATTTCAGGAATTGTTTTGTTGTTTAACAATTTTTTCATTCGTGTTGTGTGCTAATAAATTTACGCGGTTAATTTACTTCGAATACAACGTTGATTTAATATGGCCACAGTCAAGCAATTAATTGTTAAACAATTAATTTTAAAGGGAAGACTGGACAAGTTAATTGAATCTGGCTATGACTCTGGAAGACATCAACTGAAAGTCAGCTGATGTCAGCCAGGATCACGGCCTCCGCTGGACATTCACCTGTCAGCAGATGCTTGGGCAGAGATGGAGGATGGCATGCTGGTATCGCTAGCATTGCGATAGAGAGGGAGGGTTCAAAAGGGGATGCCATCTCCGCCCGCGGTCGCGCAACAAAAGCAAATGAATCATGCCGAGGGATATAGGATAGGTGGGACGAACAAAAAACCAAAAAAATTTGATGAGAGCAAAAAAAATTAAATAAAGAAAAAGAGAAAAACCGCGAAAGTAAGAAAACTAAAGAAAAAAAAAAGGACCAAAGAGGATTTTAACTTCAAAAAAACCAAAAAGGAACATGACAGGAGCAAGAGGATACGAGCAGGCGTTGCTCGACTTACCGACTATCGTTGGGGGAGTCTGGTGTCATGACTCCCCTTGCATGGCCAATGCCCCAACCACCCTATGCACCTAGGGGGCCTATGTCTTCTAGATGCCCTACAACGACCTGAAAAGAGAGAGAGGGCCACTCACCTCATCGTGAGGACCCCGCCCACCGACGTAGCGATGTTCATGGCCGCCCTAAGGAAGGACGACGAGGAGAGAGAGATATAAAAATTTGTTTAGTTAAAGTGCATCATAAAAAAAAAATTTAATTTTGAAAAAAAAAATAGAGTTAACCCCTCCTGCGGAGGGCACACGACCAACTGACTGAGGGTCAGGGTATATTAACCTCTTTGCAAAGAGTCTCTGAGGCTGCGTACATATTATGGCCTATAAGACTATTAAACTATGGTACATCTAGGCAAGCATCTAACTTACTCTCAGCTAAGTCACATTTAAAACACAACAAAAGGAAACTGTCTAACTCTCCCTTACTCTAAATTACAATTGGATCGATTTACAAATTCAAAGTAATTTCTTTATTATAATTGGATTAATTTAAAAATTCAAAAGAAATGGCGGTTCGGCCAAAGAAAAATGCGCATTTTTACCTCTCGGAACAACCCCAAAATAGAAATAGTAATTTCTGAACAATTCCTTTACAAGATTATATGTTCAAATTGTCATATCCATAGTTAATTATCAATAAATACTTATTTAATCAAACTGTATTGCCATTGGTTTGAGCTTGAAAAATACTTAAGTTCAGTCCCAACGATTTAGGACGCATAACAGTTTTGTTTAAACAAACCTAGATTAGCTATTAACTTCCTATTTTATGATTTATAAGTATAAACTTAATTCCTGACTAACATGTTAATATATTTTCAAACTAAATCTAGAAAGCGTTTACAGACAGACCTTAAAATAGGTCTCTTAATTAAAACGAATCAATACAACCGCATTTTAATTCTTTTGGTTTTTTTTTACAACTCTAAAGCTATTAAAGATTTTTTTTTCATTTAATTTCTTATACATTCGAGTGCCGTATTGAACGATTTTTTACAACATTTTTGAGGAAAAGTATAAATTATTACGAATTTCACCTTTTTATTCCTTTACTTCCTTCGTCATTTCCGGTTTATGTCATTATGATTTTTTATATTTACTTATTTACCTGTGTCCTTAATTTGTCACCTTTATACCCAGGTCTTCACCCTTCTGTTCCTGTTTCCTTAATCTGTTACTTTCCTTTTCTGTTCCTTTGCTTTCATCATTTTAGTTTTCCCACATTTTTGTTTTCTTGCTTTCGTCACTTTAATTCTTTTTTTCTTTCACTTTTTCAAGTTTATCGTTTTCATTAATTTAATTTTCGCACATTTTCATTTTTTTTTCTTTCATCAATTTAAAATTTCACACATTTTCGTTTTCTCACTTTCAACAGTTTAATTTTCGCACATTTTCACGTTTATCGTTTTCAATAATTTAATTTTCGCACATTTTCATTTTATCGCCTTTTCTGTTCTCTTGCTTTCCAAAATTTTAAAATTTCACACATTTTCCGTTTTCTCGCTTTCATTAATTTAATTTTCACACTTTTTTGTTGTCTTTAATTCAAAATTTTATTTTTATACCTTTTTCTGTTCTCGTGCTTTCAAAATTCTAAATTTTCCACACCTTTTTATTTTCTTGCCTTCATTATTTAAACTTTTTCACACCTTTTTCAGTTTTCTTTAATTCAAAATTTTATTTTTATAGCTTTTTCAGTTTTATCGTTTTCAAAAATTTTATTTTTCACACATTTTCGTTTTATTGCCTTCATTATTTTAATTTTGCACACATTTTCGTTTTATTGCCTTCATTATTTTATTTATTCATTTTCGTTTTCTCGTTTTCATTAATTTAATTTTCACACCTTTTGTTTCGTGGTAAGATTGTAATTCTACCTTTATGATTTCAGTGACTCAATATCCCTCATAAAAATCCTGCAATTTTGTAGTCAGGTTCCCGTTTCTAAACTTCTTCTAGTCAACAAGAATTATATACTAGAGTAATACGCGCGCGATATTCAGCATCGCTACTCCACCGCATCTCCAACTCAACAAAAAACTTCTTCACACCTCGTTTTTTAAAAATTTTTTTTGCCTTCTTAAGAAAATCAACACTTCAGCGCCCATCAGCCACCGCCAAACCGCGCGATTTTTAAAGACTCACTCCTTCTCAAACTTAATAACACCTTAGAGTATGTGATCTCGACTGAAAATCTACGCCAAAATGAAGTGTAATTTGAATGTGACACTGAATTTGGTACTATGATGGCAGGTACTCAAAGCCGAGCAGCAAACATAATAGGAAATGCATCAAATTCACTTAACTTTGCGGGAAATTGTAAATTATCACTAAAATTAGGTGAAGCAAACGTCACGCGTGCTTTTATTTTCCACTATAAATTACTTTTATCACTAGTTTATCAGATAATTAAATAAATTTCAAACAAATTAGGGGACACTCACTATCAAGCTCGATAAATTAAGCTACAAACTTATGACACTTGTTTCGAATATTTTCCAGTATTGTATTGTTCCAACTAGATTTTAATTCACACGCGTTTCACTCGAATTCGATTAAAAAAATTTTTTGCAATTTAAATTGTTAATTTTCACACGGCGATCTTTTCCTCACCAAAACATACGCCCTGATCGTAACACGCGCTTAATCTTCCGTAATTCAGCTCGAACTCCTTGCTTTTTATTATGACACATCTTAAGTCCAAACAATGTCACGATATCAAGCCAAAAACAAAAACTCAACTCCATATGATTAATCTTAAGAGCACCACTAAAAAACGCCACGATCTCAAACAAAAACTCCAAAAAACTTTCTTCAATGTTTTCACGCCACGGATTTGTTATTCAGCTCACCCGACGTACTCCACAGCTAAAATTCAACTCCCAGAACTGGCTGCGTCAAGCCCTTTTCTGTCCACACAGATCACGCACACCAACTTGGCATACCGCTGCCGACATCCAACGTTTCACGCACTGTGTGCTGTAAAACGGTGTCATCAGGCCACTTGATGCCAGATGTTCATTTTCTGTTGCAATTTGCTGCTTTGACTTGAAAATAATTCTATTTTTAGAATTATTTTTGCAGCCGGGCCATTTTGGCTGTCATTTTTCATTCTTTTACAGGCGGCTGAGGATTTTTGTATTTTGCCTCGTTATTTCTACCGTTTATAGGCGGGGCTTGAGTGTGTGATGTTATGCGAACAGTTGCAATTTCTATTGAAATGTAACTTTTAGTAATTTTGAGGGAATTTATGTGCAAGAGTTGAGAAATTATATGAAGGTGATTTAATTGAATTAAATCATCTTCTTCAGCTCTCCGCACATCGATTTTAACGTTTGAGGGGTTTTTGAGAAGGGAATTTTATGCTCTACCGAATGCCGAATTTTATGCGCGTATGAAAGAAAAAAATTTTTTATCCATTTTTAGGTTTTCTTGTTTCAGGTATTTTGCAGGTGAAAAAAATGTGTATGCTCTTGGATTCGGCTATAGGAGCCGGATCTAGTGCCCTGAAATGCAGGTAAGTAGTGAGGGGTGCCTGGAAATTCGAGTTAGGATGTCCCACTGCAGGTTAGATGGTGAGCATAACCTCATTGGTCTGGTCAAAGATAAGGGATTCGGCTCGCATAGCCGAATCCAAATTTCACCCAGTATATATATACCCTGTGTCCAATGGGACCTAAATTGACGTGGTGGTCAGATAATCCTGAACCACTGGATAACCTGTAAAGGCGACCATAACACTTGTTAAGAGAACTCAAGGATTCTTTGAAAACAAAATGGCCGATCTGAAGACCTTATGGACAGAATACAACGAAAATGATTTCGAAATAAATAAATTATACACTGAAAAGCCAGACATTGGTCAACAAGAATATTTGCTTCAAGATTTCTACAGCGAAGCAGAATTAAAGTATTCTGAGTACATGGGTGAGTTAATAGATAACCTGCGAAGATGTCTACCTGCTCCACAAACGACTTCAAATCAAGGTTCAAATTCTCTATCGCATACGACAACAATAGTTAACAACGAATCCCAGTTGCCAAAGATATCATTACCAACATTTAATGGCGATTTCGATTTATGGCGGTCATTTCACGATTTATTTATGTCCCTAGTGCATAATAATTCGAAGATAACCTCAGTACAGAAGTTACATTACTTAAAAGGTTGCTTAATCGGAGACGCAGACAAATTGTTACGGCACATTCCAATAACGGATCAGGACTACGAACCAGCATAGACGAAACTAATAGAGCGATATAACAACAAAAGGATCCTCGTAAACCATCAATTGAAAATTTTAGTGGATCAATCAAAACTAATTACCGAGTCAGCCAAGGGTTTAAAGTCCATCATCGATACAACAGAGGAATGCCTTCAGCAATTGAAAAGTTTAGAAGTTAACACATCCACATGGGACGCATTGTTGATATATTTACTTGTTCAAAAGTTACCGTTTGTGACCTTGAAATTGTGGGAAGAAGAACAAGGAGCGACAACATCCTTACCAAAATACAAAAGTTTTAGTGCATTCTTGAACACGAGATTGAAGATTTTGGAATCTATTGCTGATACTCTAATACCGAAGTCAACGCAACAAAGACCAGCCACTAAAGGGACAATTCACACGCATACATATCACGCATTGAAACTAAGTAAATGCACTGCATGTGCCGGAAGTCACTTCATACAGAAATGTCAAAAATATAAAAATATGAACACATTCAACAGACTCAAATTACTTAGATCAGCCAATCATTGTTTAAATTGTTTATCAACCCATCATACAACTACCGAGTGCCCAAGCAAGTTCAGATGTTTTATATGCAACGCAAAGCATCATACTACAATTCATGATTACCAGAAAAAGGAGCAACCTATACCTTCAACTCATAAGAAAGAAGATAACAAGCAAGATAACAACGCAACGGATAAACATATACAAGACAATTTAAAAACTTCCGAACGGAAGATACATTCCAATATACAGTCGAAGAAGGATGATTTCAACAAAACACAAAGCTTCATCGCAATGGAAAATTACCAATCGCTCCTGGCAACAGCAATTGTACTAGCACAACCAAGGCATGGACAAGCACAATCATTACGGTGTCTCATCGATACGGGCTCTCAATCATCATTTATAACGGAGACAGCAGCTAAAAGGTTACGAGCTAAATTCATTCAACAACAGTAGCAATAACCGGACTAAATTGCAACGCATCTACCATCTCCCATCAACTAGTCAAGCTTCAACTACAATCACGAAACTCAAATACGGCCATGATAGAAGACAATTTTTTGGTAGTCGATAGAATAACAGAATCACTACCAACACAAACAATTACACAACGAAGTTGGCATCATTTAAAAGGATTACAATTAGCAGATCCAACTTTTTGGAAACCAGGACATATAGACGCATTACTTGGAGTACAAATTTATGGAAAAATACTACGTGAAGGCATTCGATTTGGAGTAGAAGACGCTCCAATTGCTATCAACACAATCTTCGGATGTATCTTACTGGGGCCCACTACAGAAATTTCAACACAAACCAATACATCGTCATTAGTCACGACAGCTGACGCAGACTTAAATAAACAGCTAAAATGTTTTTGGGAAACAGAAGAAATACCGACAAAAAGGATCCTTAGTGAAGAAGAAAGACAATGTGAACGTCTATTCGAAACAAGCTATCATCGAATGCAAAATGGAAAATATCAGGTCAAGCTTTCATTCATCAACAATGAACTGCCAGTTTTAGGTGAATCTCGAACACAGGCGCTCAAACCCTTCAAATATTTACAACATAAATTTCAAACCAATCCACAATTTCAGCAAGAATACAAACAATGCTTGAATGAATATATTGAGCTCGGTCATATGGAAAAGATACATATTCCTAAAAATGCAGAGAACAACTACTACATCCCACACCATGCCGTCTTTAGGCAGAGTTCTACAACAAAACTTCGAGTCGTATTCGATGCCTCCGCTAAGACCACAAACGGAAAGTCCTTGAACCAATGTTTGCTCACCGGTCCAACCTTACAGCCTAAATTGTTTGAAACACTACTAAACTGGAGGAAGTACAAGATTGCAATGAATGCAGACTTGGAAAAAATGTATCGAATGGTCGAAGTACATCCAGAACATAGAACATTTCAACGCATCATTTGGCAAGATCCGATTACTTCAGAGCTTCAAGATTACAATTAAACACCGTAACATTTGGCACATCATCAGCTCCTTACCTAGCCATTCGTACATTACTACAGTTAGCCGAGGACGAAAAAACCAATTGGCCTTTAGCAGCACAGGTTGTTAAGAAGGAATTTTATGTTGATGACTTGTTGACGGGAGCTGACAACATAACGGAAGCAAAGGCATTACAGCGCGAACTAATCAAAATGATGAAGTCAGGTGGATTCAATTAACGGAAGTGGGCAAGTAATGATCCTCAATTATTAACAGAAATACCGACAGAATATCGTGAGTTAAAGGACATATTGACATTTACTGAAAATGACTCCGTCAAGACATTAGGAATTCGCTGGCATCCTGGATCAGATCACTTTAGTTTTTCGATAACACCACGACCCGAGCAAAGTACATCAACTAAAAACCATTTTGTCCGACGTAGCTTCCTTATACGATCCTCTTGGATGGCTCTCTCCCGTGATCATAGTAGCCAAACTTTTAATACAAACATTATGGATGACAGGCACATCCTGGGATAGTCAAGTGACAGAGGCTATCGAAACTGAGTGGAAGTTATTTAAACGTGAGTTACAACAACTAAAATTATTGAAAATCCCAAGATGGGCTTATTTTTCTTCAAGCGCACAGATGCAACTCCACGGTTTCTGCGATGCATCTGCTAGAGCTTACGCTGCAGTGTTATATCTACGCGTCAAGGACGAACAAGGAATCATCAGTACAACATTACTAACCGCTAAAACTAAGGTAGCACCATTGAAACTTACTACAATACCACGCTTGGAATTAAATGGAGCTCTTCTCCTGGCTAAACTTATAAAAAACACAATTGAAACCATGCAGATTCAAAATATTCAAACATTTGCGTGGACAGATGCAATGATAGTACTCCAATGGATAAAGGAACACCCGTCGCGATGGAAAACTTATGTTGCAAATCGCGTGGTAGAGATCCAAGAGATATTAGGGCATGATCACTGGCAATACATATCAACCAAACATAATCCAGCAGATTTAGGTTCAAGGGGCATCTCAACAGTTAATCTGATAACCAATGATTTATGGTGGCACGGACCTGAGTGGCTAGCAAGACAAGAATCAGATTGGCCAAAGCGTACCGTGTCAAACGAACAAACAGATCTTGAAGCCAAGAAACCCAACACTAAAGCCTTTATTATTCTGCCTGCCGATAGTGTCCTCTTTCGATATTCTTCATATACACGTTTAATTCGAGTAACAGCAACGATGCAACGATTTATACACAATTGCAGAGATCCTAATAATAAGCACACTTAGCCATTGAGCAGCATTGAAATAAGGATAGGTGAAGTTACTATCTTAAGGCTGATTCAACAATTCGATTTCTCAGATGAATACAAACAACTCGTGGAAAAGAAATCAATTTCGAGGAAGAGTTGGCTGTTGATATTAAATCCATTTATTGACGACTCCGGGTTAATACGTGTTGGTGGAAGATTACAAAACGCTACACTTGCATTTGATAGGAAACATCCAATTATTTTACCCCGTGACAATCATATTACGATGCTAATCATTGACAAGATCCACATCGAAACCTTACATGGTGGGCCATCATTAGTGCTCAATACAAGTCGTAATCGTTATCTGATTCTTGATGGAAGACGGTGTATAACCAGCAGATTACACAAGTGCATCGCCTGCACTAGACAACGCAACATGAATACTGTTCAACTTATGGGGAATTTACCAGCTCCGAGAATTAATGTCACTAAGCCATTAACAGAAGTTGGAGTTGATTTTGCCGGACCTATCACCATAAAGTCATCAACACTTCGCAATACTGCATGGCTACTCGAGCAATCCATATTGAAATAGTATCTATCTATCAACAGCAGCTTTCATTGCAGCACTACGTAGATTTGTGGCAAGAAGAGCGTCACCACACTTCGGCGGATTATGGGAAGCTGGTGTCAAGTCTATTAAGCACCATTTGCGAAGAACACTAGGAAACAGAGTCTGTACTTTCGAGGAATATGCCACTGTTTTGGCCCAAATTGAAGCGTGTCTCAATTCACGACCGTTGTATCGCATACCAGATCAATCCGACGACCTGTTTGTATTAACACCAGGACACTTCCTGACACTTTTGGGAGCCATCCCGGGCACATCTAATTCAATCAAATTGTGCGAATGTCCTGAATGCAGTTCTCCAAGACCGTCACAAACATTGGCAAATAAAGAATCAACTTCGGGTACATCCTCCAATTCAAGATCTTCATCACAATTAGGAACTCAAAAAGGAAGTATATATCAAAGCCCTCTGCCTATTCCAGAGTTATGCGAACCAGCCATCATCAACGGACGATCAGCAATATGACGATCCTCAATATTTTTATGCTGAGAATATGCGATATCGTGATTTCTGCAAGCTGCGTCAAGAGGGTTAATTCCAGAATCACCTCTTGCTAATCTTTTTTGTAATTTAGTACCAGGGCCGCAATATTGATATCCAGGCAAATGAAATTCAAACGGAAAATTACTAATTGCTGTATTTAGCAAACCGCCTCCTCTTCGACATTTACGCTGGCAAGAACGATTTCGATTCTTTGAATGTTCAATCATTCAACTGGTCAGATAAATATTTTAGACGTCCACACAACAGCGCACTGAGCTAATGACTGATATAAAAGTTCAGTGTTGTGCAATAAATATTTCAGTTCTAATAATGAAGTTCGTGAAGCAGAAAGACTCTTTACCAATAAAAAATCTAGATATTAAATCTGCAAATAAAGTCAAAAGACATAGCTCGCTTATACCTGACAATATAAGAGGTATTCTTGTTGGACCTTCTAGCTGTGGTAAAACCAATCTTATGATTGGTCTTATAGAACACCCAAATGGACTCAAGTTCGAGAATATCTACATCTACTCAAAATCACTCCATCAGCCTAAATAGCAATATCTGGAGCAGCTGCTAAGTCCTATTACTGGTCTGGGCTACTACACGTTTTCTAATAATTGCGAAGTCATACCTCCTGAGGACACCAAACAGAATTCTGTTTTTATTTTCGATGATGTAGCATGTGGAAAACAAAATAACATACGTGATTATTTTTGCATGGGACGACACAATAA
Organism: Leptarthrus brevirostris; assembly: GCA_964036015.1. Lineage (NCBI taxonomy): Eukaryota > Metazoa > Arthropoda > Insecta > Diptera > Asilidae > Leptarthrus > Leptarthrus brevirostris. Next base: position 88,956,446 of record OZ038372.1, on the reverse strand, counting down.
TATTGATAGTTTCTATCTCTGTCAGACTTACACCCATATACCGAAGCACTTAATACATGACAACGCTAACTTTCTTATTTTATTTAAACAAGATGATATGAATCTTACACATATATATAATGATTATGTTAACACAGACATGACCTTTGAAAAATTTCGTAATATTTGCAGTGTTTGCTGGAAAGATAGTTATGGCTTTCTAGTAATCGATAAAGACAGTCTATTGAATAATGGACGTTATCGAAAAGGAGTTGATACATATATTTCACTATAAATTTAAAAAATCTGGTTAGCTGATAATATCCCATTATAGCTGTTAATATATCTGTATACCTGTTCGAGCTGTCTTATAGACCCTTTATAGCTGTTAACAGAGCTGGTAAAGCAGTTCATAGACCTGATAAAGCAGGTCATAGACCTGATAAGAGCTGTTCGTAGACCTGGTAAAGCTATTCATAGACCTGTTTGAGCTGTTTTATAGAGTTGGTAAAGCTGTTCACGGAGCTGTCAAAAGCTGTTCATAGACCTGATAAGAGCTATCCATAGATCTGTTCAGATCAGTACAACCCAATTGACAGACCAGTTCAAATCTCATTAGAAAGACGGTTAAAAAGAGAGACGAACTATTAAAAAATCTTATCAAAACTAGAAAAGCCATTAAGAAGAAATTCCGCGCTGTGAAAACTGGACGAGTTGAAACTGAACCTCACCTTGAGGAGACATTTAAGCCCATAACAAAACCACTTCATGAGTTCATAACAAAAACAAAATATGAGCCCAAAATTAAAGATGAATATAGAGATGATGATGATGGTGATTATGATAACATAAAGTTTACTCCTAAAATTAAACTCCCGAAGATGGAGCCGACAAGTACACCTATAAAGCGTCCAGATTATTCTATTCTTTGTATAGTACGGATGACTTGAAAGATTATCAAGCTATCTTAAAAGAAACTAATGCCTATAAAAGAGAATATAGAACGGACGGCCAAATTAAAGGTACTAGAGCTTCAAAGTATACAGAAATTATAAGTAAACTGATTTCTCATGATGGTAAAGGGTTGATGCATATGCTCAAGAAAAATATTGATTACGTTTATTGGATCGATCGTAATGAGCTTGTGGATAGACTTCGTCTCTTAATAGCATCACAAGGTGCTGGACACACTAACCACAACAATAAAATTATCTCAATTATTGAAAAGTTGAAAGAAGGTGACATTATAGCATAAATAACATCTTTAATTGTATTCAGCTTTAATGTAACAATGAGTGTCGACAAGTTTGGAAGATATTCTAAAAAAGCAAAGTTCGGACCTACTGGCGATCGCGGTCCTAAGGGACTATCTGGTGAACCTGGTCCTCAAGGGATCCAGGGAATACAGGGTTTTAAGCTCACTCAAGATGGAGATTTCAATGTAGGTTTTAAAAATTTGAAATATATTAAAAGCCCGATGGAGAGAGATGATGCAGCCAATAAAATATATGACGACGATGTAGCTGATAAGGTAGTACATTTAAGTAATTCCCACGCTAATGAAAAAATTCAGTTAGTCAGCAACAATCTAACTAGCTAATTCTTAAGGAAAGTGCCGTGCTTAAAGAAGCATAATAAATATAACAAGTCAAAAAGATAAAGAAGCCAATTATATACGAGTGAATCTATTGCGATTCTACAAGGAAAACTGAAAATAGCATACGAATTATATGTAAATGAATTAATTGTCGACGGTCAAGAGAAGTTGATGAAATATTTAGATCTGAATCTACAGGAAATTAATGACACTTTAAAAGCGTTAATTAATGTAGAATCTCTGACAATTTCAAAATGAGTAAAATACAGGTAGTTAATGAGCTTCATAAACCAGCCAGAAAAAATTTCAAAAGAAGACGTGTTATAATTAAAGGAATAGATGATCTATGGCAAGCAGATTTAGTTGAGATGGGAGCTTATACTACAAGCAATAATGGTCATAATTTTTTATTAACTGTAATAGACCGATTTTCTAAATATGCATGGGCAATTCCTGTTAAAAGAAAGACTGGTGTCGAAGTTACTCAAGCTATGAAATCCATACTAAAAGAAGGTCGGAGTCCCACAAATTTACAAACTGATGATGGAAAAGAGTTTTTCAATAGCTCATTTTAAAACTTAATGAAAAAATCTAACATTAATCATTTTTCTACATATAGCCCTTTAAAAGCATCTATAGTTGAACGATTTAATCGAACATTAAAAAGCATGATGTGGAAAGAGTTTAGTATGCAGGGCTCATACCGATGGATAGATATGGTTAAGAAATTACTCGTAAAATATTACTCAAGTAATCATCGAACAATAAAAATGAGACCACGTGCTGTGACAAAGCAGAATGAGAAAAAATTGCTATCAACAGTTTACAATCATTTAAAGACGTTTCATTTACCAACATTTAAACTGGGAGACTTTGTTCGCATAAGTAAATATAAACATGTATTTGAAAAGGGGTATACACTAAACTGGACTACAGAGATCTTCAAGATCTCAAAAATTCAGATAACGAATCCTGTAACATATCTCTTGGAAGACCATGAAGGCAATGCAATAAAGGGGAGTTTTTATGAAATAGAGCTCCAAAAGACGAAGAATCCTGATGTTTACCTCGTAGAAAAAATATTGAAAAGAAACGCAGATAAAGTTTATGTTAAATGGCTCGGATTTTCATCAAAACACAACTCTTGGATTAAGAAAGATAATGTATTATAATATTGTTATACAAATAAATATTTTACATTAAAAGTACTTTTATCTTATTACTCTATTTGAAATTTTTATATCTTAAACTATAAATTTCATTTCTATGCGAGGCAGCTAAAATGGGATCCAAAACATCTTTCATATCTCGAATTCGTCGTTGAAAGCGAAATCTGTCAACAGCATATGTTTCCCAGGGACCCTTACGTTTCCAAATTGGAATATAATGTATCTTGGGGATAATATCAAATTGAACTACTTTTTTCCGACTGTTTTGGCCTTATCTTCTTCTTTTTGTAGCAAAAGCAAACCATCTGAAAGTGCAAACTCCTACAAATATCCTTGAATTTTTTATACGCTGTTGAATCAATTTTAGAGAGTTTAAGAAAGAACCTCCCATGTTTTTGATAATCACTTAAAAAAGGTTTGTTCTAGAAAGAAAGAATTGAAATATATGTATAATTAAATGTCTACTTTGTTGGTCTTACCTCTATAACCTCTTTAATACCAGGAGTTAATAAATCTAGCTTTTTATATTCAGCAATAAGTTCATTAAAATCTGTTAATTCAATTAAATTGCAAATATTATCCAAAATTATTTTTGTGTGAAGATACTCCATTTTGAACTGCCATAAAAAAGGGATTACACTTTCTTTTGTAACTGCTTATTTTGAAATGTTCATTTTATATGTTTGTTTCATTCCTCTTAAATTCACTAATTCCACATCACTTTTATAATTAGCATCAACTTGTTTCACCATCTCAACTTCACCGTTACTTAGAATTCTTTCTGTTTCAAACTCGCGGTATTCATAGCATGATATCTTCAATGAGCGAGTTACGTAATTACTGTCATATGTACAACGAATGGTTAGCATAGTTTCGTCATCGAATTCATGTTTAAAGTGCCTGTAAAAGATATCCTTGCCCTCAATAATTTCTGCAATATCCATTTCTTTCTTTAATAGCTCTTGCCTGAAACCTTCGATGGCCTCGTCAATGGATACAAATTTCTTTTTAGGATTATCATTTGTAGTGGTGCTTGATGTAGTAATAACAATTTCCTCATCATTAATCTCTTTAGAAGTAGAAACTGCATCTTCTTTGGGATTGCTGGTGTTACTGGTGTACTGTAAGTCAGCAGTTTAAAAGATAATAAAATTTGTATAGAGTCATTGTTTGGTAGGGTTAGCGCAAAATCTAAATTACTAATACTTTTGTCCATTAGATTTACACTTAAAGGGATCGGTGAACTATTGATATGCAAGATGCATAGTGATAAAAGCAAAACATTTACTGAACGTCTTACCATTTTTTAATGTTAGTATGTTGACATGAACTCGAGAACTAACTGAACTTTATGACGTTGGTACATTTATAACATCCCCCTCTATTTTTTTATTTTCCATTTTAATTTTCATAGGATGATTCCAATTCCAATCATCCTCATCACCAAAGGGACAGTTCCGGGGAAAATGATTTGTAGCTGTATACCTAACTATGCGATCTTTTGATTCACCAACTAATAAAATGTCACCTCCTAAAATCAATATAAGGTCAGTTTTTTAGTTGATTCTTATCCATTCCAATTACCGTCGACGTCTAACTTAACATGCTGCCAGGGCATAAAATTGAAATCAAAATGAAATGTAGAAGAAATCGGTTCGCGAGCTCTTAACCGTAATATTAGACTCCTGTTGCCATCTTCTGGAGTCATGTATATCTCTAAAACATCATTAGGATCCACACTTACATTAACGATCCTAACATTTTTCCAACCCCCTTCGCATACACAAAATTTATTGTCAGCCTTTACTGTTTCAGACCAAAACATCTTCCTGGACTGACGTTTTTCGATGAAGTATCAGGTATTTATAGCATTAATTTAAAAAACTGCTCCTCACCCAAACAAGCAATAATTACATTTTATGTAGCCAGAAGGCTGTTTTGGGAAAGAGCTGAAATTTGTTAAATTTTTATATCTGCTTTTTCTTATCTAAGTTTAAAGTAGAATTTATACAAAGTAACTGTAATAATATAATTTTATTGATCTACATAGTAATACATAGCATTCGTTATCACATTCTCAGGTTGATTATTAATCTGCTGATTACAAATTTCCAAATTATAACTATATCCAATACCGCCATTGTTTGTGATGAAATAGGTAGCTTCATTCAGTTTCTGAATTGTGGATTGAGCTTGACTCATTTTGATTCTATGTCTTTACTCAACACGAGAAAATATTAAACTGTGATAATCTCAGCAGATGTCTTGTACTCTCATTTATTGAAAACCGCAACATCCCGGAAATCGGCAAACCTGTACAGACTTGTTATTTTTGATAGTTCTTAATGATCGGATGACGTAACATTATTTCGCAATACACCACAATTTTGGCCTATATTTAAATCAGAAAAAGAAATTGCATGATACTCTTTTAAAGTTCAAGGTTACTACAGCAAATGCTTTTTTCCTTATCACCAAATATTTATGCTACTATAGACCGGGCCCAGACATTCAACTCTTATCAGTAAATTTTACGTTACTACAGACCAGACCCAGAAGGTCAACTCTTATCAGAAAAATTTTACGCAAGCAATGCTTTCTTTCTTTCTCTCTATCAAACAAAATTTCTATTTAAACACCACCTTTTCTTTAATTATTGTCATGGGGTTTGCCATGATCCAGGTCCAGGACCAGACCCAGGTCCAGATCCGGGACCAGACCCAGGTCCCATCCTTATCATCATTTATTGCAACTCATCCTTATCATTTATAACGAGTCGCCGCCAAAACAATCACCACAATTTACCCCAGCTTATTATCTTTCTTGCTTTCAAAATTGAAATGGGGTTTCTAGATCAGGAGCCATTTCATTATCTCCAATTACACTTTTCATCAAAACACCTAACAAAATTTTTTTATTTTGCTCTTAAAAATCCCATGGGGTTTCTAGATCAGGAGCCATTTTTTTATCTACAATTACACTTTCAACCAAAACACCTAACAAAATTTCTGCTCTTGGCTCCTGATCCAGAAGCCCCATGATTATACTACTGGTTAAAATTCAAAAAAATAAATATATGATTATGTATGTAAACAAAAACCTTGTACTTCAGGGAGGTGAGCTTACTGAGGCCGTGCTTCGCTTATTATTTCGCGGCACTACCACTCCTTTCGCTTTCCCGATTTCCTGCTTGGGGACCAGTTATGGGGCTATCAAATGACTAATTGCTTCCTGCAGCGGCTCCGCTATAGTGGGATGCCTGGGTTTATGATCTGTCTAGGGAAATCACTATTTTTAATTTTCGTTCATCTAGATTTAAGAACGCACTAACATACCTGACTTTTGATTTTCGTTTTGGTTCTCCTATTGAAAAATTCTTTTTGTTTTCTCTTCTTTTTCCCTTTTTTCCTATTTACACCTTGGTATGGTGTTTTCTCTCGCATTAATTTTTTGGAAGAAAGTGATAGCTGCCGAATTTGGTCTATGAAGAACAAGATTGAAAGAGATACAACAATTGCAGCTGTTTGGCTTTTTAGAGATTTATTGAACGACGATGAAGCCGACCCAAAGAAAAAGTATTTTGGTTATGTAGTATTACTCTTTTAAACTAATTATATTTCTTTTAAGACTCCCTGCTGGTCTACTACCAACCTTCGATCAACATGAAGATTCCATATTGTGTTGAGTGGAGCAATTCGACCGATGGATATTTGCATCGTTGAGTTATGTCGGCCTGGTTATAATCTCAAGTTCCAAAACAATATAAGTATCAGATTTTGTTTTAAAGTAAATGTGAATAGGGTTATTTCATTCGAATTAAGAACTTGAAACTTGTCGTTTCTATGGACACTGCAGTCCTCCAGTAACAATTTTCATTTAATAACTGATTGATGTAAAAATGGAAATATTTTTATAATCCACTATTTATCCGAGAAATAAATTTTAAAAGATCTCTGATAAATATTTCCTAATTTCACTTTCCTCTAACAGTATTTAATAAGCTGTTAGTTTCATGTGTTATCACTGATTCGGAGTAAAGATAACCTCTCTCTTATCTGCAAAGAGAATAAAATTTTACAATATATGAATTACAAATCCTGGAGGAAATTGTGCTTACTTAGCTGCATCTTTTGGAACAGCAAAAAAACTCGTTTTTGTACAATGCAACCAGAGATGCACTTCCTTCGTGTGTTTCCCATTTTCTGTTTTTAAATAGATTTATTTTAATTTTAATATGTAATTTCAAAAAGATCTGTAATTATTTATGTAAGTGCTATATATTCAAAAATTACTTTTAGTACTTGTAATATGAAGAACTTAATTGAATTATTAATTAAGCAATTCATAGAAAATGAAGTTAAATAAATTATGCATCAAAGCTACAAAAAGATTTCTCCATTTCCAACAAGTTCCATAAGGTACCTACTAGTAGAAAACTTTTATCTTAAACATGTTTAGAATTCTCCTTCCTCTGTTAAAATTTGTATAATTTGTGTATATATTTGGCATATTCAATAAAAATTTCCTACGACTTAATATACGACCCCGACGTTTTATTAGTTTTACCTCGCAAACGTCTAAATGTAAGTTAGCTGGTTTTTTTCTTCATATGCAAACCATATACAAAGATGACCATTTTAGCATTATCATTTAAAAACTCAGCTATAAGAAAACTCTTTCATTGGCATTGAAGTTTTAATAATAATGCAAAGAAAATTCTATGGAAAATCCACTTGCATTATCAATACATTTCAATACCCACAAAAGATCAGTATCATTTGAAGCAAAGGAGCTTCCACAACACTATAATAATATTATAATATATTCCCTTATAATCATTTGTGGTTTAGGGTGTATATTATCATGATTAATAATTATTAACTCACCCAGTTTGCATTGAAAAATACAATTCGTTCACTGCACTTAATTCACTTTGTAAATCGCTAACGTACAATGAAATAACTTTACGCGGAATTTTAACTTCCGCCAATTACATAAAAACCGACAAACTATAAAAGCATTAGTATTATATTAACTGTGTATAAAAGACAGGCTAGAAATTACATTTTATTAAAATTTCTTCAGAATATTCAATACATTATTTGAAAAAGATAATTATTTAACTTTTATGTTTGTTTCTTCGTCGTTTTCAAGAAAGATTCCAACAGAACCCCAGAAAAGTAAAACACCGAGGTCCAAGCAGGAATCAATTAGTGAACATAGACAGAGTGCTATTCAAAATGCAATATCTTAAAGTTTAATCACTATAATTAATAAATTAGTTACTTCTAAATTTTAATTTGTTTCACAAGTTTTCACTCTAATACACAATATTTTATATATAAACACTATTTTCTTCACTTCAGTAAAACCGACACCTATAAATCCATAAATGTTATATAACTAACGATCCTTTTTATGTTAATAAGTTACGATCATTTAAATAATCGTTATCTAAACACGTCTTTTCCGAAATATATAATTTTTCTGACAAATCAGCTAAATAAAAATACTCGGGCTGTGCGAACAGTAACTAACACATGCTAATCTTACAAGAAGTTTTCTCGTATCCACGCATCAAAAGTTTACTACAGCTATAGAGGTACCTATAACCTGAGATTGTATGTGACACTTTCATTTGAAACCTCTTAATGTATAGAGCAAAAATAAGATGACATTCAAGAGATCTCGTTGAGAAATTAATTGAGAGAAGTGGTTTTTAATAACTAGCTATCTCTTTCTTATCAATATGAGCTTTCCCATCAATTATTTCTTTTCGCTTTTCATGTTGCTTGAAAACTTTTAGAGATTAATATTCAGTTCTCACACCAGCAGACCAAAAGCTACCTGAAATAAAGCTCCTGTTAGAAGTGCATCAACTGTAGTATTATATTAATTGTGGTTAAATGGCAGTGCCTGCCTAAATTTTCATGGCATCTGGAATTTATAATTTTGCCTACAATGATTTAAAAGAATATTACCTTCGTTCCGCATAAGGATGCCGCGGATAAAAAGGAATAAAATTAAAAGTTTCTTTCTTTCCTTACTTCTTGTAGTTGACGTCTTCTGGCAGCTGACACGGAACGTATGCCTCTTCTTACCAAAAGCATAGCATTCGTGACAGCTTAAGGAGGCGGAAACTACAGAAGTACTAGGTAACTCGAAAATTGTGTGTAAAAGTGACTTCCCACTTCAGCACACAGATGGCGCGAAATATAAGGGAAAATGGCTTACATTACAGCACAGGCAAAGATTACTTACTACTAGATAACCGGCTCCCTACATTACCCAGCTAATTTGAAAAAGTAACACTGGCACCAGAGTAAAACGAAATATATCCATCTGTTAAGGTCATAAGAATATACATGTAAATAAAGAGTACAGGTAGTGTGCAGTCATTTACTCCTGTCAAAATTATTTGAGAGAATCACTTACTCCTGCCAAAATTCTGTTCTCATCTGGAGAGAATTGCAGCGAAACTTGTCGAAGAGAAAAATGTACCAAAAAGTACCACCAATAAAAAGACATCATGTGAATCACATGACTGAGATAGTTACTTGTGTGCGTAAGAAACTTTCAAACTGTCAATGTATTCTGATCTTTTAATGAAAGAAGTACATTTGACATTTGTTAATGCAGGTAAGAAAAGTATACTTGTCTCCTACCCACAAACTCTCCCGGAAAACAAATTTTTAGTTCTAACTGCAGGGTTGCCCGATGCGGGAAGTATATAAAAGCAACCAACAAATTTTCAATACTTTGTTCGAAGCCGTTTATCTAGTAATAGTTATCTTTGACACAGGTCTCTCTCTCAAGGCCTGTAGCTATAGCGATCCGCTGAGAGAGGAGCTGAAGAGAGTAAGACAGGATCTACTCGCGTTCAATAGAGGCACAAGAACAACCCAGGATCTGGCGCTGCGACGCTGCCCTGTCAGTTACCGATACTACTTCATTCCCTAATGAGAGGAAGAAGGATAGCCGGTCACTCCCACCTCAAAGAGAGACGGAATTGAATCAATGCGTTGAGCGGCAAGACCAACATGCCGTGGGTCCCGGGTTCGAGCCCAGATGACCGTGAGCTTTTTAAGAAATTAAAATAATCCACTCCGTCTCTGGGCTGTTGTCTAGCTCGCAGCAATGCAAACAAGACTCAAGTTTCCTCACTTCCCTTACCCTAATTCCTTTCCGGCCAAAACCATGCTAACGCATCAAAGGGTTGTCCCCTAGGATTTGGCCACATCGTATAAAAAAAAAAAAAAAAAAAAACAGAGAGTCAGATCTTTCCCCTCCAAGCTCTAATGAGAAGCTGGAGAGCTATTTGCAACAGAATCCATATATAGTGGATTGCTAATAAATCAAAGAATCAAATAATTTCAAATTTTCACTCTAACAAAAAAACCGGCCTGCACAGGTTGAATATTGTAGCAAATATGACTTTTTGTTTTGAAAATAACGTAATTTAAACACTAGAAACAAACTTAACTTTTAAAGTAGCGAAAGATATTTTGCAAGAAAATCCGGGAACTACACACTTTAAAATTACGATAAAATCTGAATCGAATTCGAAGTTTTGTCTAATATTAAAAAGATGCTTGAATTATTTCAGTATAGATTTGGAGCCGAATGACTGTCATTATAGTATCTGATTTGCAGTAATCATTATCTTATCATATTTGCGATTCAGTACAAACTTTTATCTTCTAAATAAAACACAATTTGGAATAATGGAATAAATTCAAATCTGTACAAAGATTTACACCGAGCTTGTGACATTCCTTACATAGCAGTTTTTATAATAGCCTGTCTGATTTACAGGAATTGCACATTTTCATATCACCTTTTTGCTTGGAATAAAAAGTGTCCACTAAACTCAGTTAGACACAAGCAGATCACATGAAACCGAATAGTGTATCCATATTCGCTTTGAGGTTAGTAGAACTATTGATCACTTAAGTGTAATGTGAGCCATTCTTTTATAATCACACGCCATCTGTGTGTGAGGTAGAAAAACAATTATGTACCCAAAATGAAAATGTACCAGGTACTTCTGTGATTATCATCTCTGTTAGTGCCATGAATGTTGCACTTCAGGAAAAAGAAGAGCACATTGCATGTCATCTGCCAGGGAGTATTAACCAATGGACTTACGTGAAACTTTCTATCCGCCCTTTTTACCTATTTATTGACGCCATCCGAGCTTGAATAAATAGAGAACTAATGAGAATATACTTTTTTAGCCACTGCCCAGACGAATTTACAAAGGGTTATAGGCCTCCGTCATTCTGCGGCTATCCCTGCTTTCTGCCATCGGCTTAGCAAGTTTTGCAACGTCCAGGAAGTCTGGTAGGATATATTTACTGGCGTGTCCTTTACAAAAATTAGAAATTAAAAAGGAACGCAAATTAGCTCCGTTTTCGCGGGAAATTTTTTTTGGTCATTGGACAACGGGGAAGTATTTTAGTTTGCCCCCACATGCCACAGGACAACGAAACCCTGTCGGCTGTACCTAATCAAGGCCCTGCAAGGGAAGAAAGAAAGAGAAACATCCAGATCGAATGGTAATTTATATTTCAAAACCCTCGCTTAGACTAATAAGTAATTTTTGTAGCTATTGGTTGTGTCGCTTAACTTTTTGTGTGCCTAGTCACCGGGGCATCCAATCAGCGGCCGCTTTAAAGCCTCTGGAGCCACGAAGAAAGAACGGTTTCCCTCACCATTTTCCCAAACATAAAAGGGGATTTCGCCGAAAAGAAAAAGGTACGATGAAGTGGTAAAGGCCCAAGTGTCAGTGCAGGAAAGACAAAAACAAAAAGGAACATCTGAGATCAGGTTAAATCTCTCTCTCGCAAGCACCCATATATTATAAGAATTGAAGATCTTATCTCAGGTAATAAGACTTTATATGCTAAATTTAGTTAGCTAAATTAAGTGATAATTTAAAGAAGAAACAAAAACATAACAGAAAAAGTTAGTGAGTTAGCCAAGAGCTGTATACAGGCAGACTACGTTTAATTGTTCCGACTGCATATTACCAGTCATATATATATATATATATATATATATATATATATATATATATATATATATATATATATAGAGTTCAGAAAAGTTCGTTTTGGTTATTGTAATTCATTCCTATTTGCGCTAAATTTTATCAAACCGTTGTCCCATGAATTCTTCAAATTGTTTTCGTTATGGTATACTATACAGGCCGGGTTCGAGCCCAGATGACCTTGAGCTTTTATTAAGAAATTAAAATAATCCACTCCGTCTCTGGGCTGTTGTCTAGCTCGCAGCAATGCAAACAAGACTAAAGTTTCCTCACTTCCCTTACCCTAATTCCCTTCCGGCCAAAACCATGCTAACGCATCAAAGGGTTGTCTCCTAGGATTTGGCCACATCGTATAAAAAAAAAATTGTCATTCTCCTCACTCCTGGCAACTGACAGTATAGACATTATTTTAGTGCAGACAGGAATCAGGAACTCGAATAGATTCAACGATAAATTCATTTCATCTTCGTTCGTTTTTTTTCATGTTCGAGTTGGATACTGAAAAAGAAAAAACCCTGTGAATAAATTATCGAATTGGTAGTAAACTGTTTCCTTGTCTTTGAATTTATCAGCCTGCCAACAGCTAACTGTGTGAAGCACTTTTATTTTGGTTATACCGAGAGTTCCTGATTCGTTACTAATTGACTTAAGGGGGTCCGCTCATGGATTGCTCGAAAAAAAGGTGGTTTTAAGGAAATTTTTTTTTAGGAGTAAGGAAAAAAAACACGTAAGAATTTTACATCATGTTATTTACTGAAGATTCAAGACTTCAAATAAATTTTTGTGGGTAAAAAAAAAATTCAAAATGGCGGACTTATGATAAGATTTCTAGCAACGCCTCGCCGTAGAAAATTAAAACGGTGTGCATGATGCAGCCCGAAGTTTTCATCTGAAGCAAAAAAGGAAAACTTATTCTTAATCGGAAGACCTTACCGCACAAAGTAGACCTATAATATCATATAAAAGTAAAAAATCTACTAATAAAACCATTGTTTAAAAAAAAAGTTCAATTTTTGACTATTTTTTTCTAGTTATTATTGCCCTAAAAATATATTTTAAACGATATTTTAATAAATGTTATAGGTCTACTTTGTGGGCATTTAAATTATCTACAAAATAAAAAAAAAATTATTCAAATATATTCAATAGTTTTTTTTAAATCCTGCACACCGTCTCAAAAAAGAAAATAAAGAGAAAACGGAGTTTAAAGTTTTATATATGAGAAAAATAGACTTACGAGGATTAGATGTTAATCAGCTATACCCGGCCCGTAGAGTAAACCCTCGGCTTCCTCAAATAACTCGTTTGAACGTATACATTACTATTTTCGTCAATGATCGCAGCTATACTGAAATAGCCAACGTGGCCGTCGAACGTGGGCGGCTAGCATCCCACCTAAGAGTCGCGGCATGCCTCGTGCTCGCTCGTCCGGCAACGATTCTCTTGGGGATAGCTTTGTAACTATACGGATTCAGACTTTGAAACTTTAAGACAACATTCTCAGAACACGAATCTAACTATTGGAGCGAAAAAACAAATTCGATAAAACCATGAGCGGACCCCCTTAATGTTCATACTCCATTAGGAACTAGACAAGTTATGACGGATAACATAGTAATTGAATAAAAGTACTATAATTATATTAGAAGTAAACATCAGACTAAATATATGCCCATACATAGAACAGATATCTTAGAAATGTTACTAGAATTGTTAATTACTTTTATCTGAAGGGCGCAGTTCACGATTAGTCGTTACACATGTTTGAGTTCATTATTTACATATTTTTTTTGTGTAGTACAAACCCTTGTGTTTAAAGTACGGTAATGTTTTTTTATAACAAGCTCTGTAAAAGTTGTCGCAACCGAATTGAGGCATGAGGCAATAATTATTGGTAGTTGTTAGGAATATATATAAGCCAGAAAGATTAAAGGACATAGTAGTAAATCGATAGTTATAGGATTTTTATTCGTATAAGATTATGGTCATTTGTAGTAGGATTTTTATTCGCATAAGATTATTAGCATTTGTAAAAATGTTACGTATATCATATTACTTTTTTTAAAAAGAAAAGGAGAGCATGTCTGAACTATGTAAAGAATAGCTCGGTTCATTCTTTTTTATCTTCATTTTTGTCCTCAATAATCAAAGTAAGTACCTCGTTATCGCGCGTTATTCCAGAATTATGTCTAGCGCTAGATAGAAATGCCGGTAATCGTCGAATTTTTAACGTTTTTTGTAAAATTATTTTTTTTTCATCAATCCTCACGCTCTAAAGGAAAATTTGCTTTCGGTCAAGTTCCTTGGTACCACTTCCGTAAGTAGCGAACCCAGCTAGTCCTCACGAAGCTAAGTAAATGAATTTGTTACAATTGAACCTTTAGTTAATATTTATTATTCAAGGGTAAATTTTTTTGATAATAGTAAGTTTTCCGTTATTTTGATGTTCTAGATAAGCCATATGAATACTGAATAGTATTATTAATGAATATAATGTTATTATGATGAGTTAAATAATTTTTCTTAATTTCAGGAACCCCATGAAATGCCTCTATCTTGCTTTCCTTATTCCTTTTCCTTTTTTTTTGAATATGTCTTAACTTTCGATTCTTTTGTGTTTCCTTTTTCAGCACTCCCTTTACAGGTTGGGCCTACTCCTTAGCCAGGTGTAGGAATAGTGGTGGGTCAGTGCCTGAACCATCGCATATGGGGGTAGTCTTTTTCTTGCTTTTGTTAAATTCAAGATGGTTCAGTGCGGCTAAGGGTAACAGGTGACACCAGACCTGTTGCTCTTCCTTCTGTTTTTCTGTTTTCTCGTTTTTTTTTATCCTTCGTGGCAGACCTGAGAGAAGGAGTCCACAACCTTCTCTCGCCACAGGCACGCGAAATTCTGTTTGTAGATGTGTGAATAAGATGTTCAAGGACCTACACCCCATACCGACGAGCTAGGACGTGCTGCCAGCTAGCGCGTGCCACCGGAACATCCTGCGGCAACTTCACGTTGCTCTTCCGCACACACATACATTACATACATGGCGCCCAACGCGAAGCACGCCTTCCCTAGGGAAGACACTCCAGCATCTTCTGGAGGCTTTGCGCCTCAGAAGAGATGGCTTGTCAACTTAGGCTGATCTGCTAGTCCTTCTCGGACTTAGGCGATGTTTGGCCTAAACGGCAGTCATCTCGACTTTAATCCCTTTTTGTAAAGCACCTTCGAGGTCTAGTGCCTCTGTCCTGTCATGTCTAATAGTGTCCATAGGCATGTCAGCTTTTAGCAATAGGGACACACGTTAGCCAACTCTGCTCTGTCCTCGGCCTAAGATGACTGATGTTCGGGATTAGTGCCTGTGTCTTTAGCGATGTCCGATGTTGCTCCTGACATGCCTAATCTTAGCAATCATTAGCATCTCATGTCGTAGGGAGCTGGTGAGTCTGACGAACACCCGACTTAGGCAGTAGCCGGCGTGACTCTTCACTTGGTCGACTACACTTGAACAGCCCCGATGAAGTCTCGGTAGGACCATGAACTTGCTCGTCGAGTTCGTCTAAGTTCAGGGGTGATTCCTAGCTCCACAGGCAGGACAGATGTTGTGGGCAAAAATTTTTGATTTTTTTTTCTTTTCCTTCTTTTACAAAAATTTTTTTTCTTTGATGAATACCGTAAATTCTTTTTAGTTTTTTTTAAAACCCCTTCTTTTTTCCTTTTTACTTTTATTGAATTTTTTCTGTTTTTGAACTCTTTTTTTTTTTTTTTATTCCTTTCCTTCTTTCCCTCACACCCCTTCTCATCCCTAGCAAGATAGAGAAGAAGCTTCTGTGGGAACCTGAAATTATTTTGGTTGATTTTTTTATTCTTTTTTTTTCAAAAATAATTTTTTTTTGTTTTTTTGAATGTGTTGAACATTTTTTCTGATTTTTTTTTTCAAATTAAAAATTTTTTTTTTTAATTCTGATTCTGGCTTGAGTGAGTTTTATGCAGTTTTGCTTATGTTTTTTTTTAAATTTTATGCTTACACTTATATTAGTATTTTTGATTTATCATAGCCCTAAAAAATTTTGTTTGTCCTTTTTTTTCTTTCGCTGATTTCCTTTTTGCTACCTGTAAACTTGAGTTTGAGCGGCGACCTTTTTCTTTTGAATTTTTTTTTGCCACGCTCAAACTCGATTTTGTGCTGCGACCTTTTTTATTTTTTTTTGCTGTCATCGAACTTGGTTTCGCGCAACGACCTTCGGAGTTGTATCTCCCGCACCTTTGGCTGAGACCTTCTGTCTCAAATTCATTTAATTCCTTTTTTTAAAGAAATCTTTAGGAGTTGGACTCCCGTATAAATTGCGAGACCTTCCGTCTCATCTAAACTTTCTGTAGAAATGGTTACAGTGTCGACTTTAGTTCATCGCGCACGCTTTCATTTAAGGCAAACGTTTGTATAATGTTCCGTTCTCCGGTTGTGAAGCCCGTGGCTGAACCCGAGGACCGAGGAGCAAGACCTAAAAAGGGCTCAAGCCCCCTGTTGCAGCATGACAGATTAATTCACGGACCTAGAAAGAAATCACCACAAAGAATCATAATCATAATTTAAATTTGTTATACTTATCTAATTCCAAAATACTGAATCCAAATAGCTTCTCATTAGTTTATCCTCACTTGTTTTTTGTTGTTGTTTACCTCTGAAAGTATATTTTTGTAATTATTAAAATGTAAACAAAGTAAAATGTAAACAATAAGTAGACAAATCTTACCAACGATGAAAATGATTTCACATCACACGACAATTAAATCACAAGCACAAAACAAAGCTTTAAATACATAATACTTTCGTCGATACTTACCAAAAACAATTTATAGTTTTCAAGGCCAATTGACAGATTTCACTAGAAATTGAAACTTTGTTGCCAACCTTTTAATGATAAAACTACTTATCGAAATCTATCGATAAGTACGGCGAATTTGTATAAGAAAAAGACAGCATATACTGAAATAGTATTATTGGGGAAAGGAAAGATCAAAATCCATTACCATAAATGGTAAAATGACTTTCAAAGTACATAGAAATATCATGTACATTACCAAATATGGTAATCTGGTATGCAGGATTAAAGCTCGAAGGGGATATATTGAAAATCCTCAGTTAAGTCGTGGAAGAATCGCTGACAAGGGCAGAAGGAAACCATTTTTTTGTGTTTGAATTCGGGAAAAAAGAGTTTGAAATCTTACAAATTGTTGAAATCATTAATGTGAAGGAAATCGTATTGAAGTCGCGGAAAAACAGTCCAAAGTATTTGAAATCATTTTCGTCGTTCGGTGAAGAATTTTAAAATTAAAGTGAACTCTATCAAAATTGTGAAATTTGATAATTATTGTGAACTCGAAATATAATTAATTTTTGAATATATCTGTGAAACCGAATTCCAGTCTTATTATTTCTTAGAAAGGTTTTATCACTGAAATATATAGCTCGGTGGAAGTGTAGTTAACTACGAATCAAGCGGCACGGGTTCGAATCTTGATATCGACAAGACTTTTTTTTGTATTTTTTTAACACATTTTTTTTGAACAGTGGTGAAATAATATTTTTACTCCTGTATTATCCTTTGAAATCGAACATGGTCCTTCGAGCCGGATAATACAAGGCGCGTTGAACTCTTAAAGTTATTTATTGTGTGTTAAAGGAACATTGAACTTTAGTGACAATCTGTGAACTGAGACTTTTCAAAGTGATCAATTTGAGTGTGCCTAAGGAGGAAATCTTCAGAAAATCAACTGAAATCTCGTAAGCTGATTCAAACAGGAATAATCTGCAAGAATATTTAGCGCAAATATCTGGTGAGTCTATTCCATATTATTTTTATCGCATGCAATTTGATAAAAAATTTCGATACTCGTAAATCATGGAAACATTAATTAAAGTACAAGCAAACACTAAAAGTGAATTAAAAATATTTATGAG
The DNA here is from genome assembly GCA_964036015.1 of Leptarthrus brevirostris. NCBI lineage: Eukaryota > Metazoa > Arthropoda > Insecta > Diptera > Asilidae > Leptarthrus > Leptarthrus brevirostris. The sequence continues at coordinate 88,938,701 of OZ038372.1, read as the reverse complement.
GAATTATAGCAAAGATGGAAAGGACAGGCGCACACAATCATATTATAAAACTAGATTAACGAATCTAGAAGGTCATTGGAACGATTTCAAAACACGACATCGAGAAATCGTAGTACTTGCTACTGAGGACAGTGTGAAGACAGAAAAATATTTTGTTGATGAAATTTATGCCCAGGTTGAGGAGTTTTATATTGATTCCCACGCTAAAATTGAATCAGATTTTTTACGCGATTTTCCACCAATAGAAACAAAGAAAACACCAGTAGATGAATCAAATTTAAAAATTGTGCAAGTACATGCAAGGAATGAAGAAGTCAAACTTCCTAAAATATCACTGCCAATATTTTCCGGGGATTATTTAACATGGGCTACGTTCTATGATATGTTCAAGTCTCTTGTACATGAAAATGAGAGCTTGTCATCAGTTCAAAAATTGCAATATCTAAAAGCACATCTTGCTGGAGAAGCCAAGGGACTGCTTAGCAACACATTAATAACAAGCGCGAATTACGAACATGCTTGGACTACATTGACGGGACGGTATGAAAACAAGAGGATTTTGGTGAAATCTCAATTGGACGTCTTAATTAATCAACCTACGGTGAATCAAGAATCGTCAAGGGGAGTGAAATCTCTGTTAGACAAAACATCCGAATGTCTATCTGCTCTCGAGAATCTTGGAATTACAATAAATACTTGGGATCCTATTCTTGTTTACCTAATTAGTCAAAGGTTGCCATATGAAACCCTGGAATTATGGGAACAGTCACTCAGTTCAAAAACATCACTTCCAACTTGGCAGGAGCTGAAACAATTTCTGGAAGCTCGTTTTCGGACGCTAGAGGCATTACATGGGAAAAAGCGATTGATGCCGAAGGATCCTAAACCTGCAATGCAGCAAGACAAATTTATCAGAAATCATCAAACTTTTCATCTATCAACTTCTCTATGTTGCCAACTCTGTAAGGAATCACACACAATTCGCCAATGTTCTAAATATTTAAATCTAGATCATCAAGCTAAATTAAATTTAGTAAAATCCAAGGGACTTTGCCTTAATTGTTTGGGAACTGGTCATCTTGCCGCTAAATGTCCCAGTAAGTTAAAATGTTACATATGTAAGAAATCGCATCATACCACATTACATTAGGAACAGATTGATTCTCAAATGGAACACAGAAGAAATTCTAGTCAGACACTCTTATCAGTATGTGAAGACGGAGTGGCTCCCGAAACTAAGACTTTTATAGTGAATCAAGCATCGACACATCATAATATTTTATTAGCTACAGCTTTAGTTACACTTTCTTCGCCTTTTGGGGAAACTCAAATTTGCAGAGCCCTTATTGATCCCGGTTCGCAAGCTTCGTTTGTGACAGAACGAGTTTGTCAAGCTCTTCGACTACCTCGTGAATTTGTTGATATCGATGTTCATGGCTTAGGCAATATATCCACCGAAAGAATAAAATCACGCGTGAACCTTACACTTTCACCAAACAAAACTGGAAATGATGTTATTAAGGTCGAAGCATTTATTGTCAAACGGATCACAAACTTTCTACCAAATCAACAAATTATAAGAACAAATTGGAAACATTTAGATGGACTTCAATTAGCTGATCCTACATACGATCAGCCTGGACGAATAGATCTTTTACTAGGTGCTGACATTTACCCGTTGATTATTACTGATGGAGTGAGAAAAGGTCCAAACGGAACTCCAGTGGGCCAGCGAACGATATTTGGATGGATACTATCCGGTAGCACGAAATCCTTTGCGTCCCAGCCATTACACTTACAAAACTTTCATATCAACATTGAATCAAATGAAATATTAAAGAAATTCTGGGAATTGGAAGAATTACCTGCGACGCCTACGTTAACTGAAGAAGAAAGCCGCTGTGAACAACATTTTGCAGAGAATTACATACGTTGTCAGGACGGAAGATACCAAGTTCGAATTCCATTCAAAGATGATAAGGTTAAGTTAGGCTCATCCAGAAATAGCGCCATCGTAAGCATGATACAAATGGAAAAACGCCTCGAACAAAATGTTTCTCTAAAAAGCGAATATATTAAGTGTGTCAATGAGTATTTAAGTTTAAACCACATGAAACTAACAAAGAAAAGCGAAACAGAATGTGCTAATCAAGATGAATCCGGAAACATCTATTACAGCTGTTCATATTTACCTCACCATGCAGTGTTGAAACCTAGTAGCACTTCAACGAAGGTTCGAGTAGTTTTTGATGCCTCGCGAAAAACAAGCAACGGTAAGTCGCTCAATGATGCCCTTTTAAATGGACTCACTATTCAGGAATCACTATTTGCGATTCTCATGCGATGGAGAAGATATAAAATTGCATTTATGGCAGACATACACAAAATGTATCGTCAGATTCGTATGCATTCAACAGACGCAGAATTTCAAAGAATCATTTGGAGAGACTCACCAGATAAACCCTTCAATGACTACAAATTAACGACCGTCACCTTCGAAACGAAAAGTGCACCTTACTTAGCGATTAGAACTCTGCAGCAGCTAGCGAATGACGAGCAACACAAGTATCCAATTGGGGCTGAAGCAATTCTTCATGAGTTCTATGTGGACGATTTGATTTCTGGAGCACAGAGTGTAGAAGAAGCAATTATAAAACAATCGGAGATTCGACACATCCTAGATAGTGCTGGATTTGAATTACGCAAATGGGCTTCTAATAACGAAGCAATACTCCAAGCCGTGCCTGCTGAATTTCGCGAAGTTAATCTGCCTCTATCGGTTAGCTCAGAAAATATCAAGGCTCTTGGTATTCATTGGAACCCACGGACCGATCATTTGTTCTATACAATAAATATTGACAACGAACGACATACATGGACGAAACGAAAGGTTCTCTCAGAGATAGCAAAACTCTTCGACCCGATTGGATGGCTATCTCCGGTGACGATAACGGCCAAAATCCTCATACAGACGCTATGGCTTAGAGGACTTCAGTGGGATGACAAAATACCATCAGATATCGAGGAACAATGGAACCACTTTCGAAGAAATCTTATCGAGCTACAGCAAATCGAGATACCAAGATGGATTAGTACCGAAAGCACATCAACAAAAATTGAGCTACATGGATTTTGCGACGCATCTATGAAAGCATATTCAGCTGTTGTGTACATTAGGGTTCAACAAGCCAATAATGTGGTCGATACTCAATTGATTTCGTCCAAGACAAAGGTGGCACCTCTGAAAACAATATCGTTACCGAAATTAGAATTATGTGGAGCAAACCTGCTGGCTAAACTGATGGTTCAAGTAAAACAAGACATCCAAATAAACATTAACCAAATGTATGCTTGGACGGACTCCACAATCGTATTGGCCTGGCTAAAAAGACATCCATCTAATTGGGAAACGTTCATCAGCAACAGAGTATCCAATATCCATACACTATCAGCAGACACAATGTGGAATCACGTACCAACAGATGTTAATCCCGCCGACTGTGCAAGTAGAGGTATTTCTCCAGAGATGCTACGAAAGCATACTCTTTGGTGGAACGGCCCTCAATGGTTAAAGCAAGCAGAAGAAAACTGGCCCAAGAGAAAGGACGAAGTTAAAACAACGCTAGGTCTGCGTAAAAAAATAACTAGTTTTCACGTGCAAGCTTCAGATGCAGAACCAAATTTGCTTGAACGATTTTCGTCACTATCAAAACTCATCAGAGTCACAGCATACTGCAAACGATGGCTTCTACAGACTCGTAGTAAGGTACAACCCGAAAAGTTCTTATACCTCACCACAAATGAATTAAAAACCGCTACAAGGCATTGGGTTAGCGTCGTTCAAAAGGAATACTTTTCTTCGGAGATCAATAAATTGAAAATCGATAATGAAGTTGGAAAACAAAGCAAAATATTTAAACTGAACCCCTTTATTGACAATGATGGAATCATAAGAGTTGGAGGTCGTCTTCAAAATTCGTCGTTAACGTTTTCTGAGAGACATCCTATTATCTTGCCTGAAAAAAGCCCATTAACTAAGTTGATTCTTGATGATCTTCATACCAAAACAATACACGGAGGAGTGCAACTTATGTTATCACTACTGCGAAGACATTATTGGGTTATCAATGCTCGAAACGCAATTCGAACTCACGTACATAAATGTATTAATTGTTTTAGACAGAATGCCCAAACTAGAGAGCAATTGATGGCAAATCTACCTGAGTACAGAGTACAGAAGGCACGCCCATTTTCACATTCTGGTGTCGATTACTGCGGGCCATTTGATGTAAAAAGTTCAAAGGGAAGAGGAATAAGAAGCTATAAGGGCTATATCGCCGTATTTATTTGCATGGTGACGAAAGCGTTGCACCTCGAATTAGTAAGCGATCTTTCTACTAATGGATTTCTTGCCGCCTTTCGGAGATTTGTTTCAAGACGAGGACTATGCACGGATATCTACAGTGACTGTGGATCCAATTTTATTGGAGCGAACGCTATTTTAACTCGCTATAAATTCGAAAGAGCACAGCAACTCGAACACGAAATCGCAGAAATGATCGAAAATCAAGGAATCAAGTGGCATTTTATTCCGCCTTCGTCTCCGCACTTTGGAGGATTGTGGGAAAGCGGAGTAAAGTCTGTTAAGACTCATTTGAAGAAAATTATTGGAAATGCTTTACTAACATTTGAAGAGTTCTGCACACTTTTAACGCAAATTGAAGCGAGTTTAAATTCGAGACCGTTAACAGAGATGTCCCAAGATCCACAGGATATTTCACCTCTTACTCCAGGACACTTTTTGGTAGGGGGCCCACTTCTCACACCGCCGGAACCCACTCTTCTAGATACAAACATTCACCATTTGGATCGTTTTCGATATGTTCAGAGATTGCACCAAACTTTTTGGAATCGTTGGAGTCAAGAATACTTGCATCGACTGCAACAGCGACCTAAATGGCTTAGACAGCAACCAAATTTGCGAGAAAACCAATTAGTTTTAATCAAGGATGATCGAATTCCTCCATCACAATGGTTAATGGGAAGAATCATTAAAACCCACCCAGGAAGAGATTCTCTTATAAGAGTCGTCACATTAAAGACAAAAAACAATACCATTAAACGTCCTATTGCAAAGCTTTGTCCACTCCCAATACAATACCCCGAATAAAATCCTGACTCCATGTTAATTCATTCTCCCTTTATTTCCCTTTTTATCTTATAATGGTCCAAAAGCAATTGAAATCATTCACATATTTTTACAGACATGAATTCTTGAAGAAACTAAGGTAATAAAATGGTGTGAGCAAAACACGATCGTCAAAGGTCTGGTCATCATCATTTCTTATCATTGAAACTCATCGTTTCAAGGCGGGGAGCATGTTGCAGCATGACAGATTAATTCACGGACCTAGAAAGAAATCACCACAAAGAATCATAATCATAATTTAAATTTGTTATACTTATCTAATTCCAAAATACTGAATCCAAATAGCTTCTCATTAGTTTATCCTCACTTGTTTTTTGTTGTTGTTTACCTCTGAAAGTATATTTTTGTAATTATTAAAATGTAAACAAAGTAAAATGTAAACAATAAGTAGACAAATCTTACCAACGATGAAAATGATTTCACATCACACGACAATTAAATCACAAGCACAAAACAAAGCTTTAAATACATAATACTTTCGTCGATACTTACCAAAAACAATTTATAGTTTTCAAGGCCAATTGACAGATTTCACTAGAAATTGAAACTTTGTTGCCAACCTTTTAATGATAAAACTACTTATCGAAATCTATCGATAAGTACGGCGAATTTGTATAAGAAAAAGACAGCATATACTGAAATAGTATTATTGGGGAAAGGAAAGATCAAAATCCATTACCATAAATGGTAAAATGACTTTCAAAGTACATAGAAATATCATGTACATTACCAAATATGGTAATCTGGTATGCAGGATTAAAGCTCGAAGGGGATATATTGAAAATCCTCAGTTAAGTCGTGGAAGAATCGCTGACAAGGGCAGAAGGAAACCATTTTTTTGTGTTTGAATTCGGGAAAAAAGAGTTTGAAATCTTACAAATTGTTGAAATCATTAATGTGAAGGAAATCGTATTGAAGTCGCGGAAAAACAGTCCAAAGTATTTGAAATCATTTTCGTCGTTCGGTGAAGAATTTTAAAATTAAAGTGAACTCTATCAAAATTGTGAAATTTGATAATTATTGTGAACTCGAAATATAATTAATTTTTGAATATATCTGTGAAACCGAATTCCAGTCTTATTATTTCTTAGAAAGGTTTTATCACTGAAATATATAGCTCGGTGGAAGTGTAGTTAACTACGAATCAAGCGGCACGGGTTCGAATCTTGATATCGACAAGACTTTTTTTTTGTATTTTTTTAACACATTTTTTTGAACAGTGGTGAAATAATATTTTTACTCCTGTATTATCCTTTGAAATCGAACACCCCCTCCACACCACCCAGAACGAGAAGTAAGGCGAAACAGGCTCTCGATCAAACCTATGCCTTTCCAAGGTTGTCGTCCGATTCAGTCCCAGGTGCTACTTTTGTAGTGTAGCTGGACATGTCCAAGCCTCCACCTGCCTTCAACCCCGATAGTCTGTCGGCTAGCAACGGAAGAGTTTCCGATCAGCCTGTCGATCGCGCCCAGCAGATCTTTGGGTCGAGTCAGTCCCTAGACGGAGCTCAGCCGTTAGGGGACCGCAGACGGTTTGAAATTACTTCTCTTCCCGGAGTAGGCCAATCCATCGCAGAGCAGTTGCGAAGGCCTCAAGAAGGGAGTCAGCTTCGACTTTCCCCTCAGGCAACAAGATCCCATCACCGCCAAGAGCCTGCAATAGTCACTGCTGACCAGCTGACCACACAGATGGCTGATCTGAAGTCAGAAATATTGGGCTTTTTGAGGAAAAACTTGGCTCAGTTCCTACTGGATAGGTCGGTTGTGGCCATCAGCCCTACTGAGGCTCACAACGTCTACCCAACCCCTTCCAGGAGTACATTGCAGCCCTCGGCTTTCGAGTACGACCGGCCTCAACCACCCCAAGCTAGACAGAGGCCCGGCCCTAGAGCTGTTGCTTATCAGCCTAGACGCCCCTCCATCATGGCGTCTTGGGGATTCAGTTCTCTGGTCGTAGCCCGGCCTTTACCGTTGAAGACTTTTTGTTTCGCATCGAGCGACTAGCTTTCAGTTCCCGCGTGTCCGAAGACGAGCTTTGTTGTAATATCCATATCCTATTAAAGGACGAGGCCGAGCAATGGTTCTGGAACCATTTCTGTCGCGCCTCTCCGGACTTTGACTGAGGACTATTCAGAGATCGCCTCAGCCAAGAGTTCGGCTCTGCCGAAACATACTTGGACCTGATGCGGACTCTGATGGAACTCCTCCAGAGTTCGGAGAGCTGCGACAGCTACCTCCGCAAAGCCCGGTCGATTGTGGGACACATGAGGACACCACCACCCGAAATCGATCTAGTCTAGATTGTCAGGGACAATCTGCATCCCCGTATCGGTCAGCAATTCTCGACGGCTACAGTAAGATCCATGGATCAACTGCAGAACTTATGCCGTATGGCTGAACGCTGGCTACAACGACGCGATCTGTTCAGGGGATCGACAAGACCGGATGTGCACGAACTTAATTTTGATATAGCCCAGGAGGCAGAGGATTCCCCTGACTTCCCTGGGATGGGAATGGAAGAAGTGAGGCGCACCCCAGACGCGACAAGTCGTGTGGCTTGTAGGAACTGTGGCGTTGCGGGACGCTCCTTCCACTCTGATAGTGATACTTGCACCTGCACTTCCCAGCCCAGCGGTTATCATGGAATGGAAGAAGTGAGGCGCACCCTTGAAGCTGCCGGTCGCATGACTTGCTGGAACTGAGGCGTAGTGGGACACTCGTTCCATTCCTGTCCCAGTGAGACCCGGAGACTCTTTTGCTACACCTGTGGTCAACCAGGAGTAGTGTCACCTAAGTGCTCCAGGTGTAACCCGGAAAATGCCAGGGCGAGTGGTCGAAGCAGGGGACCCCACTCGCCGAAAATAATGATCAGCAAGGCGACTTCGACAACCCCTGATTACCTCTATTTTGTCTAAAAAAACACAGACTGATCCAAGGCATCGAGAATGCAGTACCCAGACAGATCCCTTTTGCCTCATGCGAGGAATGTCCTTGCATGAGAGGCAACTTAATGATGACCTCGTAAGAGCTCGCATTTTTGCTGAGGAAGTGGGGCTTCCTCTCAGCCGAAAAAGGCGACGATGGGAGATATTTAGAGAGAGAAAACGCGTAATGAAAAAGTCTCGACAGTCGTTGGTCTCGACTGTTATCACTAGCCAAGATGATGGTCGTCCATATGTAAAGGTGCAAATAGGCAACGATTCAATCCTTGGCTTGCTCGACAGCGGTGCCAGCGTGAGTTGCTTAGGACAAGGAGCCCTAGAGTTTGTCCAGCGCTCAGGCTTAAAACTCTCCGCATTGTCAGCCTCAGTTCGTACCGCCGACGGTACTAGCCAGTCAGTCCCCGGCACAGTCAGAACTGCTATAACCTATCGTGAACAGACCAAAATCCTTACCTTGTTCGTTGTTCCTGGCCTCAGCCAACAATTATATCTAGGCATCGACTTCTGGCGAGCATTTCAATTAGCACCAAACATCATCTCCTCTCTCGATGTACAGCCTTCTTCTTCAGTTGAGACGAATTTTCATTCCTTGAGTAATCCTGACAGAACAAAACTCGACACAGTCATTGCACAATTCCCTTCGTTTACCACTCTAGGCTTGGGAAAGACCCACCTAGAAGAGCATGTTATTGATACTGGCGACACATTGCCAATAAAGCAGAAGCACTATCCCATTTCTCCAGCAATCCAAAAGCTGATGTATGACGAATTGGACCGTATGTTGGAGTTAGGGGTAATTGAAGAGTCCAACAGTCCCTGGAATTCCCCAGTTGTACTCGTACGGAAACCTGGAAAGGTCAGGCTCTGTTTGGACTCTCGCAAGGTGAACTTAGTCACTAAAAAGGACGCCTACCCCTTACCCCACATCGACGGATTGCTTGGTCGACTGCAGGATACGCACTTCATTTCCTCCATCGATTTGAAGGACGCGTTTTGGCAAATCCCTTTAAAAAAGCAGTCAAGGGAGAAAACTGCTTTTACAGTGCCCGGCAGGCCATTGTATCAATATACTGTCATGCCCTTCGAATTGTGCAATGCCCCTCAAAGAAATTGTCGATTAATGGACAAAATAATACCAGGTCGGTTGCGCGAACACGTATTTGTGTACTTGGACGATTTATTAGTCGTATCACCGGACTTTGATTCCCACCTTAAAACATTACGAGAAGTAGCTGATTGCCTGCGCAATGCTAAGTTGACGATCAACGTCGAGAAAAGCCGCTTTTGCGTCAAGCAAGTCCGCTACTTGGGTTTCATGATTGGAGATGGAAATCTGAAAACAGACTCCGAGAAAATAGCAGCGGTGGCGGATTTCCCTATACCTCGCTCTGCTAAACAAATCCGTAGATTCCTCGGAATGACGGGTTGGTATCAGAGATTCATCCCCAATTACGCGACCCTGGCAGCCCCGATTACGGACTGCTTAAAGAAGAGCAAAAGTTTCACATGGAAAAACGACGCGCAGCAATCGTTCGAGAACTTAAAAGAAGCTATGTGCAGCGCTCCGATTTTAACAACAGCTGACTTCTCCAAGAAATTTTATATCCAATGTGATGCTAGCACCTCGGGTGTAGGCAGTTCTTTCAAGTTGGTGAGTCAGGCGCTGAAAGACCTATTGCTTATATGTCCAAAAAGCTCAATCCAGCACAGCGAAACTATAGTATTACTGAATTGGAATACTATGCGGCTGTGCTGAGCGTAAAGAAATTCCGAGCTTACGTTGAAGGACATCCATTTACTATCATCACTGATCATGCTAGTCTGAAGTGGCTGATGAGTCACTCGGATCTCTCCGGACGATTGGCTCGATGGAGTTTAAAGCTGCTGGCTTTTGACTTCCAGATAGCGCATCGCAAGGGTTCACAGAATGTGGTCCCTGACACTCTGTCCCGAGCACACACTGAAACGACAGAGGAGTTGAAAGTAAGTGCAGTTGACGTAGACCTAAACTCGCCATACTTCTCCATGGAAGAATATGAGCAGTTGAAATCGGCTGTGCTTGCTAACCCAACACAACTCCCTGATCTCTGTGTCTCGGACGGGTACGTGTACAAGAGGACCCAACCCCGAAGTGGTGACTCGATGCAGGAGGACCTAGCCTGGAAGCTTTGGGTACCAGCGGGTCTGGTGGAAGGTTTGATCCGTGAGGCTCATGAGTCACCTCAGTCAGCGCATGGAGGCTTTCACAAAACCTTAGCTAGACTCCGCGAAAAGTACTTCTGGTCCTACATGGTAACACATGTACGTGCATATGTATTAAGTTGTCAGGTATGTAAAGAAACTAAATCACCTAATACCATTTTGCGACCGCCGATGGGCAAGCCTTTGGAAACCCAATGTCCATTTCATTTCATATACATCGACTTCCTCGGACCTTATCCTCGTACTAAACGTGGTAACACGGTAATTTTTGTTGTACTAGATGGCTTTACTAAGTTCGTCTTAATTAAACCCATGCGAGCAGAGCGAGCAGGCTTATTATGTCGCTTCCTCGAGGAACATGTCTTCTCTATCTTTGGGGTACCTGAAACCATCTTCTCCGACAATGGCCGGCAGTTTGTCTCTACCATCTTTCAGAAACTGTTGAGCGACTATGCCATTAAACATGTCAAGACCGAAAAGTATTCGCCGCACCCTAATGCCTCCGAGCGAGTCAACAGGTCCGTGCATATCTGCAAGTTGACCATAGTTCATGGGATTTACACCTTCCTGCCATAGGAAGCGCTCTACGCACTTCGATACATTAGTCCATTGGCACAGACCCATACCATGCTCTTTTCGGACACCACATGGTACAACATGGTTCAGCCTACCCCATTCTGCGACGGCTTGACCAGTTGAAATATGGCGAGGTAGCAGTCTTACCCAGTGCAGACCGTCTCCAGCTAGTTCGCTCTCGCCTATCAGACCATCTCCAGCGCGCACACGACAAACATGAAAAAGCCTACAATACTCGCTGTCGTGAAGTCACATATACTCCCGGAGAAGAGGTGTATTGTAGAACCTTTATTCAGAGTGACATGCAGAAAGGCATTAGTGCGAAACTGGCAAACAAGTTCACGAAGGCCAGAATTGTCAAACGCGTGGGACAGAGCCTGTATCAGCTCGAAGATATGCAAGGCGGGTCCATTGGAACTTTTCATGCCAAGGATATTCGGCAGTGAAAGTTGTCCAATTCTAGACAGTCCAATTTTAACCGTCCGTCCGAATTTTTTTTTGTTAGTCCGTCCTTCCGCCGTCCTAGACAGAAATGCCCGGCTCAGTCGGTAGAGCATGAGACCTGATCTCAGGACCGTGGTCGTGCCACACGTTGTTGCAATCGAACAGGGATGAGGATCTAAACTCTCGAGCTTCTCATTAGAGCTTGGAGGGGACGGCTCTGACTCTCTGCTCGAGGTGGAAGTGACCGGCTATCCTTCTTCCTCTCATTAGGGAATGAAGTGATACTGGGAACTGCCACGGCAGCGTGCCAACGCCAGACCCTGGGGGTAGTCTTGTGCCTCCATTGAGTTCGATCAAATCCTGTCTCACGTCTTCAGCTCCTCTCTCATCGGATCGCTTGAGCTACAGGCCTTGAGAGAGAGACCTGTGTTGTAACGTGAGCCATTCTTTTATAATTACACGCCATCTGTGTGTGAGGTAGAAAAACATTTATGTACCCAGAATGAAAATGTACCAGGTACTTCTGTGATTATCATCTCTGTTAGTGCCATGAATGTTGCACTTCAGGAAGAAGAAGAGCACATTGCATGTCATCTGCCCTACGAGGAAGTAACTAAAGGAGAAGCCCAATAGCTTAAAAGCGCGTGGCAATTTTAAAGATGTGTGAGAATTTTTCGCACACTTCAAAAAAATACATGGGAGGCGGTACCAAAAATTCATTGCGGGAAGGGGCTTTGGCGCCCTTTTTAAAATTATAATTTATAAATTAATTTTCCTCAAACAATTATACACTGAAATTGGATTATAATAAAAGAGTGCAAGTATGAATAGTCAATACATTTATTAATAATAACAATACTTGGAACAATAATGTTCTTTAATTTATTAACTTTGCAAAAATAAAGCTGGTATTAAAACGATGCATTTTTCCACACCACCTTAAGATATATTTACAGTAGTAACATGTATTTCCTTTCATTAAATATTTATAATTCAAAATTGGGAATTCAATACATGTTGAAACCGTGAAAAATTGAGAATTCAATACATGTTGAAACCGTGAAAACACCTGTTGAGGTAATGCATCTAAGCGCGTTGCCGTTTATTTTAAATGGCCGGTTCCCCTTTAGGCCATCTTTTAAAATTTTATCAATACTTTATGTTAAAATTTATACATAAACTTACCACTTGTATATTTGTCATGTTTTCAGATATGGCATTTGACTGTTTAATTCCACTGCCTGTTGAAAATACGTCCTGGGCTAATAAATGTTCAGAGCAAACGACGCTCTTGTTGCTGATTTGGAATTCCATTTTCCCAATAGCTTGCAGCCATCTTCCCGGCAAAACGATATTTTTTGGAAATCTAATGCAAAGGAATAATATTTATGTAATTATATTCTGAAATAATTTAATGCTGGCAAAATTGTCTTCTGCTAAAAGGTATGCGAAGATAAGAAGTAATCACAAAATAATAAAAATTTTAATTCATATACATATATATTATAATTTATATTTATTTTAAAAAGTTTAAATCTATTAACAAAAAAATTCAAATTTTTACAAAACCCTCACTGTGTAACTTTTTACGTGCCGCCGGTGCACATCGTACGAAATCAGCTGTTACCTCAAGCAAAATGTAAATAAAAGTAAAAAGTGGAAATTTCGCTACAAATCTCCTTAATTTGATTAATTTTTAATTAGGCAATTAGTTATCAAGGCAATATAGTTATCTTACTTGTGAAAATATATTCCAGTAGGGCGCCGGTGGCTGTTATTTATATAAGATTGCACAATGCACTTAATTTCACCTAATGAATAAAATTACACAGTTTTCGAAACAAAGTTCAATTAAATAAATCTATTCACGTCTTTCACTATATCACTACTAAAGTTTTAAATTATATTATTAGTTAATACAAGTATAATCTTAATTTTTCACTCGCGAAATCAAATTAGCTATTGAAATGTCAATACCAAGTGACAGCTAAGACCTAGGGACTCAGCTAAAAAGAAAAAAAATTTGACACTTAAGACCTAGCCGCAGGACAAAAACACATGTACGTGCATATGTATTAAGTTGTCAGGTATGTAAAGAAACTAAATCACCTAATACCATTTTGCGACCGCCGATGGGCAAGCCTTTGGAAACCCAATGTCCATTTCATTTCATATACATCGACTTCCTCGGACCTTATCCTCGTACTAAACGTGGTAACACGGTAATTTTTGTTGTACTAGATGGCTTTACTAAGTTCGTCTTAATTAAACCCATGCGAGCAGAGCGAGCAGGCTTATTATGTCGCTTCCTCGAGGAACATGTCTTCTCTATCTTTGGGGTACCTGAAACCATCTTCTCCGACAATGGCCGGCAGTTTGTCTCTACCATCTTTCAGAAACTGTTGAGCGACTATGCCATTAAACATGTCAAGACCGAAAAGTATTCGCCGCACCCTAATGCCTCCGAGCGAGTCAACAGGTCCGTGCATATCTGCAAGTTGACCATAGTTCATGGGATTTACACCTTCCTGCCATAGGAAGCGCTCTACGCACTTCGATACATTAGTCCATTGGCACAGACCCATACCATGCTCTTTTCGGACACCACATGGTACAACATGGTTCAGCCTACCCCATTCTGCGACGGCTTGACCAGTTGAAATATGGCGAGGTAGCAGTCTTACCCAGTGCAGACCGTCTCCAGCTAGTTCGCTCTCGCCTATCAGACCATCTCCAGCGCGCACACGACAAACATGAAAAAGCCTACAATACTCGCTGTCGTGAAGTCACATATACTCCCGGAGAAGAGGTGTATTGTAGAACCTTTATTCAGAGTGACATGCAGAAAGGCATTAGTGCGAAACTGGCAAACAAGTTCACGAAGGCCAGAATTGTCAAACGCGTGGGACAGAGCCTGTATCAGCTCGAAGATATGCAAGGCGGGTCCATTGGAACTTTTCATGCCAAGGATATTCGGCAGTGAAAGTAGTCCAATTCTAGACAGTCCAATTTTAACCGTCCGTCCGAATTTTTTTTTGTTAGTCCGTCCTTCCGCCGTCCTAGACAGAAATGCCCGGCTCAGTCGGTAGAGCATGAGACCTGATCTCAGGACCGTGGTCGTGCCACACGTTGTTGCAATCGAACAGGGATGAGGATCTAAACTCTCGAGCTTCTCATTAGAGCTTGGAGGGGACGGCTCTGACTCTCTGCTCGAGGTGGAAGTGACCGGCTATCCTTCTTCCTCTCATTAGGGAATGAAGTGATACTGGGAACTGCCACGGCAGCGTGCCAACGCCAGACCCTGGGGGTAGTCTTGTGCCTCCATTGAGTTCGATCAAATCCTGTCTCACGTCTTCAGCTCCTCTCTCATCGGATCGCTTGAGCTACAGGCCTTGAGAGAGAGACCTGTGTTGTAACGTGAGCCATTCTTTTATAATTACACGCCATCTGTGTGTGAGGTAGAAAAACATTTATGTACCCAGAATGAAAATGTACCAGGTACTTCTGTGATTATCATCTCTGTTAGTGCCATGAATGTTGCACTTCAGGAAGAAGAAGAGCACATTGCATGTCATCTGCCCTACGAGGAAGTAACTAAAGGAGAAGCCCAATAGCTTAAAAGCGCGTGGCAATTTTAAAGATGTGTGAGAATTTTTCGCACACTTCAAAAAAATACATGGGAGGCGGTACCAAAAATTCATTGCGGGAAGGGGCTTTGGCGCCCTTTTTAAAATTATAATTTATAAATTAATTTTCCTCAAACAATTATACACTGAAATTGGATTATAATAAAAGAGTGCAAGTATGAATAGTCAATACATTTATTAATAATAACAATACTTGGAACAATAATGTTCTTTAATTTATTAACTTTGCAAAAATAAAACTGGTATTAAAACGATGCATTTTTCCACACCACCTTAAGATATATTTACAGTAGTAACATGTATTTCCTTTCATTAAATATTTATAATTCAAAATTGGGAATTCAATACATGTTGAAACCGTGAAAAATTGAGAATTCAATACATGTTGAAACCGTGAAAACACCTGTTAAGGTAATGCATCTAAGCGCGTTGCCGTTTATTTTAAATGGCCGGTTCCCCTTTAGGCCATCTTTTAAAATTTTATCAATACTTTATGTTAAAATTTATACATAAACTTACCACTTGTATATTTGTCATGTTTTCAGATATGGCATTTGACTGTTTAATTCCACTGCCTGTTGAAAATACGTCCTGGGCTAATAAATGTTCAGAGCAAACGACGCTCTTGTTGCTGATTTGGAATTCCATTTTCCCAATAGCTTGCAGCCATCTTCCCGGCAAAACGATATTTTTTGGAAATCTAATGCAAAGGAATAATATTTATGTAATTATATTCTGAAATAATTTAATGCTGGCAAAATTGTCTTCTGCTAAAAGGTATGCGAAGATAAGAAGTAATCACAAAATAATAAAAATTTTAATTCATATACATATATATTATAATTTATATTTATTTTAAAAAGTTTAAATCTATTAACAAAAAAATTCAAATTTTTACAAAACCCTCACTGTGTAACTTTTTACGTGCCGCCGGTGCACATCGTACGAAATCAGCTGTTACCTCAAGCAAAATGTAAATAAAAGTAAAAAGTGGAAATTTCGCTACAAATCTCCTTAATTTGATTAATTTTTAATTAGGCAATTAGTTATCAAGGCAATATAGTTATCTTACTTGTGAAAATATATTCCAGTAGGGCGCCGGTGGCTGTTATTTATATAAGATTGCACAATGCACTTAATTTCACCTAATGAATAAAATTACACAGTTTTCGAAACAAAGTTCAATTAAATAAATCTATTCACGTCTTTCACTATATCACTACTAAAGTTTTAAATTATATTATTAGTTAATACAAGTATAATCTTAATTTTTCACTCGCGAAATCAAATTAGCTATTGAAATGTCAATACCAAGTGACAGCTAAGACCTAGGGACTCAGCTAAAAAGAAAAAAAATTTGACACTTAAGACCTAGCCGCAGGACAAAAACTTGCCATGCTCACACACACGACATATACACGATAGGGCTTCTCCTTTAGTTACTTCCTCGTAGCATCTGCCAGGGAGAATTAACCACGGGAGGTAAGTGAAACTTTCTATCCGCCCTTTTTACCTATTTATTGACGCCATCCGAGCTTGAATAAATAGTCGGCTGTACCTAATCAAGGCCCTGCAACGGAAGAAAGAAAGAGAAACATCCAGATCGAATGGTAATTTATATTTCAAAACCCTCGCTTAGACTAATAAGTAATTTTTGTAGCTATTGGTTGTGTCGCTTAACTTTTTGTGTGCCTAGTCACCGGGGCATCCAATCAGCGGCCGCTTTAAAGCCCCTGGAGCCATGAAAAAAGAACGGTTTCCCTCACCATTTTCCCAAATATAAAAGGGGATTTCGCCGAAAAGAAAAAGGTACGATGAAGTGGTAAAGGCCCAAGTGTCAGGGCAGGAAAGACAAAAACAAAAAGGAACATCTGAGATCAGGTTAAATCTCTCTCTCGCAAGCACCCATATATTATAAGAATTGAAGATCTTATCTCAGGTAATAAGACTTTATATGCTAAATTTAGTTAGCTAAATTAAGTGATAATTTAAAGAAGAAACAAAAACATAACAAAAAAAGTTAGTGAGTTAGCCAAGAGCTGTATACAGGCAGACTACGTTTAATTGTTCCGACTGCATATTACAAGTCATATATATATATAAAAAGTTCAGAAAAGTTCGTTTTGGTTATTGTAATTCATTCCTATTGCCTGAGTGACAGGACTCGTACGCAAGGCAGCGTTGCGCTAAATTTTATCAAACCGTTGTTCCATGAATTCTTCAAATTGTTTTCGTTATGGTATACTATACAGGCACTATTTTGTTTACTTCAAGGGTTAAAATTACTTTTGTGTCACTCCTAAAGTGAAGAAATAAGACTCTTGTCACACCAGACGCCTAAATGGAGTTGGATCAATGCGTTGAGCGGCAAGACCAACATGCCGTGGGTCCCGGGTTCGAGCCCAGATGACCGTGAGCTTTTATTAAGAAATTGAAATAATCCACTCCGTCTCTGGGCTGTTGTCTAGCTCGCAGCAATGCAAACAAGACTCAAGTTTCCTCACTTCCCTTACCCTAATTCCCTTCCGGCCAAAACCATGCTAACGTATACACATCGTATAAAAAAACAATTGTCATTCTCCTGCAGGGTCGCCAGACGTGGCGATTTTCATCAACCCTGGCGACAAAAAATATGAAATTGGCGATGGCGATTTTTCATCGACTTTAGGCGTTTTTATGGCGATTTTTCTTGAAAGAAAAATTGACAGATTATTTACCTTTTAAAAAATAATTCCTAAAGATTTACAAATGTAATATACATCAATTTAGCAGAATTTTCTGAAAAATTTAGCTAATTTGAGTAAAAGTTGCCGCAAGTGACAGAAAATTCTACGGCACGTCTAATGAGTTATTTGCCGGCTTTTTCGCAGTTTAATTCTGTGATTTTTAATAAATGTTAGAAATAATGAAAAACGGTTTATTAAAAGTAAGAGATCCTACAGATAATTGTCGTTAACCAGGTACACGTAATTGGACTTTTGAATATGTATAGATTCATTAGGTTTTTTTACTTTTTATAGAGAATAATAATTTAAACTATTCATGCAAATATCTCTGAAAATCACAGAAGCTGAAGCTACAATTTAATTTCAAATTTGATTTTGGCATTGACTTCGACTGAAAACTCAGTTGCAGTTGATCAGTCGGAATTTTAATTCGGAATGATTTTCAAATCAAAGTGCGCGCAGAGAGGCAGAAATTACTGGCGACAGCTTTGCCAATCATTCCTCCAAATAGCTCAGTTGCTCCTCCTTTAAAAGAATGTCATCCAGACGCGATTCAAACTTTATTAAACGCACTTGCTAACAATAGTTCCTTAACGGTTTTACAAGAAAGGTGTGAGTTACAATTAAAGGCTGAGTTAGGCGAGGCAGCTGATCTTCCAGCTCCTTAACCGAAAATTGCCGAACCTGATCCAGAGATCCAGTTGCAAAAGAAAATTCTAAGCATCCTGAATAAGTCATCTATAACGGAGTCAAAATCCGATCTATTGTACCCAAATTTACAATCACTGCAAAACGATTCAAACACAATTGAACTTCTAAAAGATAATTAGGTGCTACGAGCGTTGGGATCACTGATGAAAGCGTTAGTATCTACAATTGAAAACCACTTTAACTTTAGGTGATAATGAAAAACATTTTATTGGAAGTCTTTAATTGTTTGGCGTTTTTTCCGAAACTCTTTCATATAGGCAGTTAATATTTTGCACGAAGATAGGAATTGAATTTTGATGTTTGGGTCTAATTTTCATTAAGGTGAAATGGGAATCAAATGAAATTGTACTTGTAAAAACGAGTTCAAAAATATAAATAATTAAAATAATATAAATAATTAAATAAATTAGTCATACCTTAACACAGTATATTGCATACCCAATAAAAAACAGTTTATTGTAATATTATCGCGATAAGCTAAAGGAAGTGACTATTTGCACTTACGTGTACTTTCGTGTTAATACATTTGCCATCATGATTTCCACTTTGACATTTTGGCTATAATCATGGCTACAAAAAATTTATAGATTGGCAATTTTGGCGACATTTTAGTGACCATTTGCCGATATTGTCTGTGGAAAGTCTGGCGACCCTGTTCTCCTGGCAACTGACAGTAAAGACATTATTTTAGTGCAGACAGGAATCAGGAACTCGAATAGATTCAACGATAAATTCATTTCATCTTCGTTCGTTTTTTTTCATGTTCGAGTTGGATACTGAAAAAGAAAAAACCCTGTGAATAAATTATCGAATTGGTAGTAAACTGTTTCCTTGTCTTTGCATTTATCAGCCTGCCAACAGCTAACTTGTGTGAAGCACTTTTATTTTGGTTATACCGAGAGTTCCTGATTCCTTACTAATTGACTTAATGTTCATACTACATTAGGAACTAGACAAGTTATGACGGATAACATAATAATTGAATAAAAGTACTATAATTATATTAGAAGTAAACATCAGACTAAATATATGCCCATACATAGAACAGATATCTTAGAAATGTTACTAGAATTGTTAATTGCTTTTATCTGAAGGGCGCAGTTCACGATTAGTCGTTACACATGTTTGAGTTCATTATTTACATATTTTTGTGTAGTACAAACCCTTGTGTTTAAAGTACGGTAATGTTTTTTTATAACAAGCTCTGTAAAAGTTGTCGCAACCGAATTGAGGCATGAGGCAATAATTATTGGTAGTTGTTAGGAATATATATAAGCCAGAAAGATTAAAGGACATAGTAGTAAATCGATAGTTATAGGATTTTTATTCGTATAAGATTATGGTCATTTGTAGTAGGATTTTTATTCGCATAAGATTATTAGCATTTGTAAAAATGTTACGTATATCATATTACTTTTTTTTAAAAAGAAAAGGAGAGCATGTCTGAACTATGTAAAGAATAGCTCGGTTCATTCTTTTTTATCTTCATTTTTGTCCTCAATAATCAAAGTAAGTACCTCGTTATCGCGCGTTATTCCAGAATTATGTCTAGCGCTAGATAGAAATGCCGGTAATCGTCGAATTTTTAACGTTTTTTGTAAAATTATTTTTTTTTCATCAATCCTCACGCTCTAAAGGAAAATTTGCTTTCGGTCAAGTTCCTTGGTACCCCTTCCGTAAGTAGCGAACCCAGCTAGTCCTCACGAAGCTAAGTAAATGAATTTGTTACAATTGAACCTTTAGTTAATATTGTATTATTCAAGGGTAAATTTTTTTTGATAATAGTAAGTTTTCCGTTAGTATGATGTTCTAGATAAGCCATATGAATACTGAATAGTATTATTAATGAATATAATGTTATTATGATGAGTTATATAATTTTTCTTAATTTCAGGAACCCCATGAAATTCCTCTATCTTGCTTTCCTTATTCCTTTTCCTTTTTTTTGAATATGTCTTAACTTTCGATTCTTTTATGTTTTCTTTTTCAGCACTCCCTTTACAGGTTGGGCCTACTCCTTAGCCAGGAATAGGAATAGTGGTGGGTCAGTGCCTGAACCATCGCATATGAGGCTAGTCTTTTTTCTTGCTTTTGTTAAATTCAAGATGGTTCAGTGCGGCTAAGGGTAACAGGTGACACCAGACCTGTTGCTCTTCCTTCTGTTTTCTCGTTTTTTTTTATCCTTCGTGGCAGATCTGAGAGAAGGAGTCCACAACCTTCTCTCGCCACAGGCACGCAAAATTCTGTTTGTAGATGTGTGAATCGGATGTTCAAGGATTTACACCCCATACCGACGAGCTAGGACGTGCTGCCAGCTAGCGCGTGTCACCGGAATATCCTGCGGCAACTGCACGTTGCTCTTCCGCACACACATACATTACATAAGATAAGCTTTATAAAGCACTGTACTTCTGCGTGCTCTCGTTACTACTCCTATATATTCTACTTGGTCTAGCTACTTTAAAACTGGTTTTAACTATACCATGCATATTTGGTTGAAATTCATATATATAAATATATGATTATGTATATAAACCAAAACCTTGTACTCCAGAGCGGTGAGCTTACTGAGGCCGGTTAGGCCGTGCTTCGCTTATTATTCCGCGGCACTGCCACTCCTTTCGCTTTCCCGATTTCCTGCTTGGGGACCAGTTATGGGGCTATCCAACGCCATCTTGATAACTACAGGCCGTAAGGTAGAGCCAGTTGTGACCCGTGACATCACACTATGAGGAAAAACGTGAAAAAGTCGAAATTCTGTCACTCGAAGTTTTGTTTAATTATAAGAAGTGTGATTAAGTTTTAAAATCGTTCTAACCAAAAACTAATAGTGAATCGTATAAAGAATAATTTGTGGTAAAAGTTTTGTGACATTCAAGTGGCGAAGTGTATATATTTTTAGTTAAAGTGAGAATTTCGGCTAATTCGCCTCGGACTTTAAATTAATATTGTGTGAGTTTCAGACATTATTTAAGTGAAATAACTAGTGTGTGATAAAATTAACTTGTAAGATAATATCGTGAGAAAGTTTCATTTAGATTTAATTAATTATGCGTGAGTTATCGTCGTTCAAAATATATTGGCAATATCCAAAAGAAATGTCAAATGGAGGGAAGTAATGACGTCCGCTCTTCAACCTAGCGGATGTAAACAACTCTCAATTTCATTAAAAAGTGAAAGAAATTACGTTTAACTTTATTATAAGTGATAATATAATAGTTTTGTGATGTTGTGAGAATATGTGGTACTAGTGCTTCGAGTTTTGTTGGTAAATGGGGACAAATCTATTGACAACTTTTACATTTGAAGAGTTGGCTTAGATTTTTCTCTAATTGCTGGCATTATACAACAAATTGTACGATAAATATGAAGTGATCTGATATAAAAATTTATTTGGGAGAATATGTGAAAATAGTGGTTTGAAATTGTTATAGTTTTTTGGTAAATAGGGATACATATATTAATAAATTATGCAATTGAAAAGTTGGATAAGATTTTTTCTAAGCTGTCACTTGAACAGCTGATAACAACTTTTCATTTGGTCGTATAGACGGCGCTGGTTTCGTTTCCTCATAAGCTGACGTCATCGTTTCTACCTTACGGCCTGTAGTTATCAAGATGGCGTTGGGCTATCAAATGACTAATTGCTTCCTGCAGCGGCTCCGCTATAGTGGGATGCCTGGGTTTATGATCTGTCTAGGGAAATCACTATTTTTAATTTTCGTTCATCCAGATTCAAGGACGCACTAACATACCTGACTTTTGATTTCCGTTTTGGAAAATTTGAAGAATTTGAAAAATTCTTTTTGTTTTCTCTGCTTTTTCCCTTTTTTCCTATTAACACCTTGGTATGGTGTTTTCTCCCCCCCCCCCGGGTTTAAGGATGTCTGTGCCACCAGGAATCGATCCGTGGCGCACTGGGGTGTTTGCGAGGGAACGGTTCAATGGCAGTGCCTGCCAAAATTTTCATGGCCTCTCGAATTTATAATTTTGCCTACAATGATTTAAAAGAATATTACCTTCGTTCCGCATAAGGATGCCGCGGATAAAAAGGAATAAAATTAAAAGTTTTTTTCTTTTCTTACCTCTTGTAGTTGACGTCTTCAAGCAGCTGTAACGGAATGTATGCCTCTTCTTACCAAAAGCACAGCATTCGTGCTTAGAACAGAAAACGAAAGAAAGTGCAAAATGCTCAAAAAGTTTCCGAATTTTCCTTATGTGTTTGAAAGGTGTGAATGTGTTAGTTTTCACCATGGAAGTAGTAAATTTTTGACTCATTCGAAGTGGTCCTCGCAAATATTACTACCATCGGATAGTATATAATCAGTTCTACCGATGGATTTTCACCACAGTTCTCTGATATCTTTATCTTTTGGAAACCTAAAATATCAAAAGGTAGAAAAATATTTTAATACTTTTAAAGTTTTATTAGAGCCCCCAGGGAAAAACTTGTGACAGCTGTCGCTGAAACCAATAAGGCGAACCAAAACTGTGATGAATCTCAAATGTAAACAAACGAGCGCCATCAAGAGAAATGGTTATTTTTTGTGGTAATTTAGCTTTTATTTATACAGTTTTTACACATATTTCAAAGAAAATGCTGTATAATTGCTTATTATATTAATTAACTTCCCTGAAAAATGATTTTCCACACCTAATGCGTCGATTATTTTTACAACAAAATACCGCACACTTCACGAAAAATGTTCAAATTAAGCACCTCAGACTCTTAGTAAACTAAACCAAAACAGTCTTTTAAATGTTAGTTGTCTTTATTTGTAATTCGTAAAATTACACCACTTTTAAACTGAACAGTGAAAATTATTCAATAAACACTTGGATCTGCCCTCTTCGGAAAGTTCACGTCAAATTGACATTTCGTTATGGCGAAGTTGAGGCTCCCTTCCCACACCTTTCACACGAACAAAAAATCGGAAAACACGTACACGGTTTATACACGGTATTGCACTTCCCTTCGTTTTCTGTTCTCAGGTTTGGAAGCTGGCGTGTGATTTTGACATTTCATAGCGCTTGCTGCCATTAGTATTAAAATAGTTTAGCATAAAATAATTTTTAGTGTCTTCCACTCTATACAAAGAAGAAAGAACCATCCAAATCGGTCTACGCGTTAAAAGGTTAGGTTTAACCCCCTACCGTACCTCCATTACATAAAAATTTTTTTTATGTTATCAATCAAGGAACATACTCTACCGAACAGAAAAGGAATTATCGAAACCGGTCCACGGGTTACGAAGTTACTACCCCTCCCTCACCATAGGACCAAATTATCAAAGAACTAATAACTAAGGAATGGCTACAACGAATGGCTACAACATGATTTTAGTGAAGCATCTCACATACACCGACTAAACTACACTTCTACAGAGAAAATGACCAATGTAGGCGTAAAAATTTGTAAAAAAAATTAGGGGGCTCTTGTGGTTGTGCACGTAACACCAAATTTTAATTTCAAATTAATTAAATTCGTTTTTGGATTTCGCTTCAATTGACTACTACACTGGATGGGGTTAAATGTCAAAACGGAAATGCAAGCAAAAATCTTTCATCGTAATTATTTACTTACAATAACTTAAAGTTGCCTTTGATGCAATTGCTTTTCAATATACGAGTGATCAGAAATATTTTTGTTTGGGTTTTAGTTACCTATGGAAAGAAATCCCTGGAACTCGCCGGTACCTCGTATTTCCACAATTTTCGACAACACACTTCATACTACAACACAAAAACTACACACATTAACCAAATAGTCCTTTATTGTCTATTTAACACGGAATTAACTTCTAAACTTCTTTTCCTTGCAATAAAATCGCGAATATATACTCTGTTTTGAAAAAATTCCGAACAAACAAACAAATGTCAAAATAGCCTTCTTCGCGATGAGGTTAAATTTCTCCTTCGTATTTCCCCTTTGAAGTGCTTCACTCACACATATTACACGGACACGTTATAGCCATTCCTTAGTTATTAGTTCTTTGCAAATTATTCTCCTATTAGCAATGGGGGATCACCTTAGAATATATAACTAGAGGAAGTGCACATCGCTCAGAAAAGTTAAGCATTTTTCTTCATGTGTTAGAAGTGTATCTTTGTGGTAGTTTTCTCCATAGAAGTAGTAAAAAAACGCACTTGCGCTTGACGGGGCAAACATAAGTTTGGAAATTTAACTACATTTTTGCGGATCTCAGGCGACACAGAAATTCCAATTCATCAGAATGTAAACAAACTGCGAATGGGGACAGAAACTTTGATTTTCTTTGTTACCCTTTTTTGGCTTAGGAATTTTAATGATTTAATCTGAAATTAAACATGTTAATAAATATATTTATGCTAGTTGCATGCCTGAAAAAAGATATTCCACGAGTCCGCCACTGCGCAATACTTAATTTAGGGTAGAGCAGCCAACTTTAAAAAAACCGGATGAGGGAAGATTCTTCGTGCAGTTTAACGAACCTGGGCCATATTGGCGGTACTTTCTCTATATACCTTCTTTACTGTACCTAACAGAAAAAGAATTATCCAAATTGGTCCACGCGTTACGAAGTACGAGTATCCCTCCCCCCACCCTAGGGCAAATGTTTTCTCCTATTAGCAATGTGGGATCATACTCTGTACAGCAAAAAAAGAACTATCCAAATCGGTCCACTCTTTACAAAGTTAGGTTTCACCCCCACCCTACCAAAATTTTTTTTAACATGGTACCAATCGGTGAACATACTCTACTCAACAAAAAAATTAAAATACACGTCGAACTTAGAACCTTTGTTTTTGGGAAGTCGGTTAAACATTTTGTAAAACGGTTGGCAGTCACCTTCAACCGATTGAACACACACTTGTTAAGTTCAACCTCTACACATTTTTGCATACTTACAAGACAACCAGGTTGTCTGAAAGCAACCAATTTTGCGAGAATTCCTACCCTATTAATATCTATTCTAAAGACACTACTACTCTCAGGCAAAATTCCAGTTCCAGTTCTACATATTCTGTTCGTACGTAGCTACACACCGAGAGCCAGCTCCAATTAAAGAAAAGGATTTTCACCAATAAAAACCTTGCTCCCCCAACGATTTTAGCAAAAATTCCAATTACTTTGGAAATTTTGACAAAAGTTACTAAACTGTACTTTTAACAATCTCAAATAAAATATAAACATTCCTTTTTCTTACAGTAGGTGAAATAAATAGATCTTTTTTGCATTCGCTGTCGCTCTATGCATAAATTTTATAAGATGTCAGAATGAAGTTGCTGCAGTTAAAACGTGCTTACCTGTTCAGCGGAGTAGACATTCCTGTAACGGTAACGGTTAATACAGTCGAATTTCTCTTGTTCCCGTAACCGCTTGTAGGGCATGTGGCGGGAGAACTTCACCTGATTCGAGATGACTGCAAATGTACAATTTAAAGTGAACCACCGACATTACTCTGCCCCCAGGCCTTTTTATCGTAATCTGTTATCAGCAGAAAACAACCATGGGTCGCCGACGGTGGTATTTCAACCTGGGACCTCTGGGTTGGAAGGCCGACACGTTATCTCTTACTCCACCGATGACTTTAAATTCGAATTTACTGCTGTCGATGTTTTATCCTTTGCGTTTTGGATCTCTGCTACTTTTAACAGATGAAAACTCAAGTTCACCACTTACCGCAGCAGCTTTCACTTGGTCGAAACACTGAAATAAAATTTAAACTGGAAACCCGAAACTCTATGGACACGAACTAATTCAAGTTTATCTTTTTAAATAAAAAATTTATTAACTAAAATCCAGAAATATATTGAAGTACAATTACAATTCTTCATCTTCTTCTGGTAAAGCAGTTTCCTGAGCTTCTTGTAAGTCCTTTTCGATCTGAATTTGCCATTCCTTATCCATCTTAACCTCAGGAGGAAGCAATGCTGGCATTGCAACAAACTCCAAATTGGGATCGCCTACGAGCTTCCTTGCAAGCCACAAAAATGGCTTTTCAAAATTATAATTCGATTTTGCCGATATATCGTAATACTGAAAATGTATAATTTAAAACGAGTTTACGGTAAGCTTCGGAGTCAATTTAATTGAAACAGATTAATATTTCGCAGCCAGTTAGAACTGATATAAATTTTAATTCTTTTGGGTTGGAAACTGACAAGAAGACATTTACATGCTTATTGTTGGTTTTCTTTTACTTGGATAATTCTATTAAATTGACTTAACATGAAAAACAAGGCAGATATTGTATTGGCACATACCTGAAGATTCTTCTTCCTATGAAAAACTATGCTTTTAGCCTTTACTTTTCTGTCCTTGATGTCAACTTTGTTCCCGCACAATACAATAGGAATGTTTTCGCAGACCCGCACTAAATCTCTATGCCAGTTAGGGACGTTTTTATATGTTACTCGAGACGTAACATCAAACATTATGATAGCGCATTGCCCTTGAATATAATAACCATCCCTCAATCCACCAAACTTCTCCTGGCCAGCTGTGTCCCAAACATTAAAACGAATAGGACCCCTATTAGTGTGAAACACGAGTGGGTGCACTTCAACCCCCAGTGTGGCAACATATCTCTTTTCAAATTCCCCAGTCAAATGACGCTTAACAAATGTAGTTTTCCCGGTGCCACCATCTCCAACTAGCACGCATTTAAATGTAGGAATATCAGCTTCCTGCGCCATAGTAAACTGAAATCAAAACCAAATTACTAAATTTCGGACTTTCAATGTATAACAAAATATTTTCAATATTAATTTCAACTATGTGAGGTAAATATGTTGTAAATTTAGTGAAATGCCTCATTTAACAATAATTGAAAAACGACAATCTACAGAGTATGCAAATCAAATTTGACAGGAGCATGGATACAAGCGAATTTCAACATTAGCACAAAATAATACTTTAAGCTTTTACAGTAAACTGTCAACATTAGCATAAAAATTCGTAAGCCACTTGGGAATAAAAGAATATAACTCACTTTCGCTGCCTCCAAAAATACACTTTCCTGATGGATTATTCGAGAAATTCAAGATTTCTTTTAAGATTAATTGATACACTTGGGTCAACTATGGCGTCCCACTTCGAAAATACGGAATTTAAATTTACTAGCGCGCACAGTACCAAACTTTCGGTTGCGTTAATTTTTAATATTTTGATACCAACCCTACGTATATGCTCATGTAGGGCTAAGAAATGAACTGAGGTTAGGGTTAAGATTTCTACACGAGTATGAATAAATTCGGAAATTTGCACTATTTCTTGTTCCTTCAAATTCTGTTTAGACAGCCTGAGAATATAGAACTAGAGCAAGTGCCCTTGCCTGTAAAATCCTCCTACGTGTTTTAAGCATTTCTCTTGTGTACAAGGTCTCGATGACAGCTCCCCTATCTTTTAAGTGATTTATATTTATAAGTTTTGAGACAGTTTATAGACTTTAAAAGGTAGATTTTTAAAATGAAGTGTGCAGTGCATTGTTGCAAAAATAATCGACGACGGACTAGTGGAATATCTTTTTTCAGGCAAGTGTTTATTGCCATTTTAAAGTTTAGATTACATCATTAAAATTCTTTAGACCAAAACGGGTAACTAAGAAAATCAAAATTTCTGTCCCCATCCTCAGTTTGTTTACATCTGAGAAATTATTTCTGTGTCTCCAGTGGCGGTCAAATTTCAAAACTTATGTTTGCCCCGTCCTGTGCAAGTCCGTTTTTTACTACTCATATGGTGAAAACTACCCCTAGAGCCCGGTATTGTGTTCATTTAGCGGCGGACCTTTTTTCACGCTAAATTTTTGACAGCAAAGTTATTTGTTTTGAACTACGAATAAAGAACTGAAGGAAAGGCTCAACGCAAAATGTCGTGAAGCATTACACAAATACTGAAACCCTTTCCACCAAACGCACATATTCATCATGGCAGTAGTACATTTTTTCTTTCAAGTGGGGGTTCATTCTAAAATTCTTTGGATAATTAGTATTTTCAAATTTTCTTTTTTAATTGAGAATTAAAAAAATATTTAACCAATTCCATATGACATTTATATATTTTACTCTTGGGAATCTATAACAAAAATTAAATTATTTTAAACGCTTTAAACAATATTTCTATAATACTGATAACCAAATTAATTTTGATAATTTTTTGGGCTCTCAAAACCGAATATTTACGACGTCTCTGCACCAAAATACGCTACTTACTGCAAGAAGAACACAACTTGTAAACAATAATAATATTTAATTTTTTCTTCTTTTCTGACTGAAACTTCATTAGAACTTGCTTCTGTTGTGTTACTATGGAGCTATCTTAACACAGTTTGGCACTACACAAGTCATTTCAACTTAATATAGTTTGTTTCACACACTTTTTAACAGTTTTTTACAACTAATTATGTTCAAAAAATCTATTTAACTGCACAATTTCACGACTTTCGATATCGGAAAATAAATTTCCAATTAAATGACAGCTCAGGTTTCTTATTCTTATTGACGAATCTACAATTCCCCCCACATCTCTTCCACTTCGCCTAAAAGCTTTTTGCTTCATTCACATATACGACTTTTACGAGTTAGGGTCTTTCCTTTAGCTCTTTATTCGTAGGTTTTCAACTATAGGTGGCTACTTTTGACGATCAGCTGTGGTACATTTTTGTTTATATTGTGGTGACTCACCTGAAGTTAGCCACATTTTATTTCCTCGAAATACACCTGCCTATAAGTTCCTTTTATTTTTTTAGAAAAGCAACCGTTTCTAATTTTGAAGGATATAAAAGTAACTGAAAGCAAACGAAGTTTTCAGTTCGCCTTCATTTAATAAGTTATGTATTAATAAAGAAATAAAGTCAAAATTTAAATTAAAAGGGATTCTTATATTGAAATTGAAAAATAATTTGAAAAACAGTAATTAACGTTTGAAGATCTCAAGAAGGAGGGATGGACCCAAGCGCACAGATAGATTCAGCGAAGAAATCAATTTTAAATAAGGAAATACGGTCCCAAGAAACGAAGACGATTACAAAACTCGGGACAAATCTATTGACAACTTTTACATTTGAAGAGTTGGCTTAGATTTTTCTCTAATTGCTGGCATTATACAACAAATTGTACTATAAATATGAAGTGATCTGATTTAAAAATGTATTCGGTAGAATATGTGAAAACAGTGATTTGCAATTCTTACATTTTATTGGCAAATCGGGATACATATATTAATAAATTATGCAATTGAAAAGTTGGATAAGATTTTTTCGAAGCTGTCACTTGAACAGCTGATAACAACTTTTCGTTTGGTTGTATAGACGGCGCTAGTGTTGTTTCCTCATTCCCATTTTCCACTTCCCTCCATTTGACATTTCTTTTGGGTATTGCCAATATATTTTGAACGACGATAACTCACGCATAATTAATTAAATCTAAATGAAACTTTCTCACGATATTATCTTACAAGTTAATTTTATCACACACTAGTTATTTCACTTAAATAATGTCTGAAACTCACACAATATTAATTTAAAGTCCGAGGCGAATTAGCCGAAATTTTCACTTTAACTAAAAAATATATACACTTCGCCACTTAAATGTCACAAAACTTTTACCGCAAATTATTCTTTATACGATTCACTATTAGTTTTTGGTTAGAACGATTTTAAAACTTAATCACACTTCTTATAATTAAACAAAACTTCGAGTGACAGAATTTCGACTTTTTCACGTTTTTCCTCATAGTGTGCTGTCACGGGTCACAACTGGCTCTACCTTACGGCCTGTAGTTATCAAGATGGCGTTGGGCAGTGGCAGTGTCAGCTAAAAAATTAGGGCACACGTATTTTATATGATGCGATACAGAACAGGCGCAGCGCAGTGGCAGTGGCAGTGGCAGCGCAGACTCGTTGTCTCAAAATCTAAATGAGCTGCCGCTGACTCAGTGCAACCAACTGAAATAAGTGAATAAGAAGAAGAATTTCAGTTCAACCAATGTAATAAAATTAAAAAAATTTACAATACACTAAATAAATCGCCATTAGCTCAAAAAATGTTTATAAATTCGCGTACCTCATATACATATTTAAATTTTATATTAAAAATAAACCTTCACTACACAATTTCCGAAAAATGTTTAAACGTCAGTTAAACTTCAAAAGAGCTGCCACTGCCGCTGATCTGCTTGACAATCCTTGCAGTGCCAAGATTGACAGCTTTGAGCTGCCACTGCCTCTGTTCTGTTTCTGCCTTTAATCACACTTCTTATATTTAAACAAAACTTCGGATGACAGAAATTAAACTTTTTCACGTTTTTCCTCATAGTGTGTCGTCACGAGTCAACACTGGCTCTACCTTACAGACTGTAGTTATCAAGATGGCGTTGATTTATCGTACAATTTGTTGTATAATGCCAGCAATTAGCCAACTCTTCAAATGTAAAAGTTGTCAATAGATTTGTCCCCATTTACCAACAAAACTCGATGCACTAGTACCATTATTTAAGTGAAATAACTAGTGTATGATAAAATTAACTTGTAAGATAATGACGTGATAAAGGTTTCGTTTAGATCAATTTAATTATGCGTGAGTAATCGTCTGTCAAAATATATTGGCAATATCCAGAAGAAATGTCAAATGGAAGGGAAGTAATGACGTCCGCCCTTCAATCAAGCAGATGTAAACAACTCGCAATTACTTATAAAAGTTAAAGAAATTATGTTTAACTGTATTATAAGTAATAATATAATAGTTTTGTGATGTTGTGAGAATATGTGGTACTAGTGATTCGAGTTTTGTTAGTGAATGGGGACAAATCTATTGACAACTTTTACATTTGAAGAGTTGACTTAGATTTTTCTCTAATTGCTGGCATTATACAACGCCATCTTGATAACTACAGGCCGTAAGGTAGAAACAATGACGTCACACAAAATGGAAATCAAGAAACGAAACTCTTCTTTTGTAGTAGAATTTCGAGCATTCGTTAAGGAATAATTTAATTTTATCTTCTTTGAATAAAATATTTAAGCTGCATATTAATTTTGACGTTATATTATAGGTCAAGCGAATCATAAATTTCGGTTTTTATTGATTCAATCTTATTTTAGATTTCCTATTGATGCCTCCTAAAAATTTTGTTTGACGCCTTCCTGGTGCCAACTACCCAAAACATTAAAATCAGTTTTCACGTTAACCTCACAAATATTCTTACGAAACTTTTGCTTTTATCCATAATATGGGGTTTTAATTGAACTTCACATGTTTATAGAATGAATTTAGAAGTAATTTCAGTTATGTATTTACAGGAAAAACGACTTTCCATCATCTTATTTCTACTTATTTGCGCACGAAAAACCCGAACATGCCAAGCTGATTAATTTAAACAAATTCTGGGTGTTAAGGCAAAGTCGGTTCACAAAAAAATCACAAAATAGTCTAATAACTTTATTGGAATGATTACATAAAGATTTAAAAGAAGCTACTTTAACAAATTTAAAAAATTTAACTTAATTCACTCGAGGAAACTTTTTCACGCACAAAAGTAAACAACATTTGAGATCACGAAATATATTTGTCCCATTTTCTTATATGCTTTCGTCTCTGTTAGTCAAAGACCCCAGCTGATTTTGAATTCCTCGAGCAGCTTCACTCATGGATAGGAATTTTAGACAGTACAGCCAAAGATTACTTACTACTAGATAACCGGCACCCTAAAATACCCAACTAATCTTGAAAAAGTAACACTGGCACCACAGTAAAACGAAATATATTTAGATTTTAAAGTCATAAGAATATACATGCAAATAAAGAGTACAGGTAGTGTGCAGTCATTTATTCCTGTCAAAATTATTTGAGATAATCACTTATTCCTGTCAAAATACTATTCTCATGCGGAGAGAATCACATATTTCTGTCAAAAAAGACCGCATAATCTTGTCGAAGAGAGAAATGTAGTTAAAAGTACCACCAATAAAAAGAATTCATGTAAAGCATGTGACTGAGCTAGTTACTCGTGTGCGTAAGAGACTTTCAAACCGTCAATGTATTCTGATCTTTTAATGAGTGAAGAACATTTGGCATTTGTAAACAAACATAAGAAAAGTATATTTGTCTCTTATCCACAAACTTTCCCGGAAAACAAATTTTTAATTCTGACTGCAGGGTTGCCCGATGCGGGAAATATATAAAAGCAAGCAAAATTTTTTTACTAGTTTGTTCGAAGCCGTTTATCTAGTAGAGTAATCTTTGGTACAGCGCTTCCTCTAGTTCTTTATTCAAAGGTAGAAACTAGCCCTACTTCGAACTTTGCCAACTTCGCCGACTTTGCCATTATCTCTTCCTAACTTCGTTGCGTGTGTTTTAGTCGTACCAACGCCATCTTGATAACTACAGGCCGTAAGGTAGAAACAATGACGTCACACAAAATGGAAATCAAGATGGCGGTGATCCATCGCCATCTATACGACCAAACGAAAAGTTGTTATCAGCTGTTCAAGTGACAGCTTAGAAAAAATCTTATCCAACTTTTCAATTGCATAATTTATTAATATATGTATCCCCATTTACCAAAAAACTATACAATTGCAAACCACTATTTTCACATATTCTCCCAAATAAATTTTTATATCAGATCACTTCATATTTATCGTACAATTTGTTGTATAATGCCAGCAATTAGAGAAAAATCTAAGCCAACTCTTCAAATGTAAAAGTTGTCAATAGATTTGTCCCCATTTACCAACAAAACTCGAAGCACTAGTACCACATATTTTCACAACATCACAAAACTATTATATTATTACTTATAATAGAGTTAAACATAATTTCTTTCACTTTTATAAGTAATTGAGAGTTGTTTAAATCTGCTTGATTGAAGGGTGACGTCATTACTTCCCATCCATTTGACATTTCTTCTGGATATTGCCAATATATTTTGACCGACGATAACTCACGCATAATTAAATTGATCTAAACGAAACTTTTATCACGACATTATCTCACAAGTTAATGTTATCATACACTAATTATTTCATTTAAATAATGTCTGAAACTCACACAATATAACTTTAAAGTCCGAGGCGAATTAGCCGAAACTTTCACTTTAACTAAATAATTTATCTACTTGACCACTTAAAGGCCATTCTACATCCAAAAGTTCGGCTTGGTCGTGGGCTTTGACTACGTGTTAAATGAATTGTTCTTCTACATCCCGGCTTGGTCGTGGGCGTCGGCGTGGTCGTCAGTTCCAGCTTTGAGAAATTTCAAAGCTGACGCTGAAAAAACAGGCGAGCCAACGCCATCTTGATAACTACAGGCCGTAAGGTAGAGCCAGTTGTTGGCCGCGACGTCACACAAAATGGAAAACAGTTGAAAAAGTCATGATTCTGTCATCCGAAGTTTTGTTTAATTTTAAGAATTGTGATAAAGTTTTAAACTCATTCTAAGCAAAGACTGAGAGTGAACCGTATAAAGAGTTATTTGTGGTAAAAGTTTTGTGACATTCAAGTGGCGAAGTGTATATATTTTTTAGTTAAAGTGAAAATTTCGGCTAATTCGCCTCGGACTTTAAAGTAATATTGTGTGAGTTTCAGACATTATTTAAGTGAAATAACTAGTGTGTGATAAAATTAACTTGTAAGATAATATCGTGAGAAAGTTTCATTTAGATTTAATTAATTATGCGTGAGTTATCGTCGTTCTAAATATATTGGCAATACCCAAAAGAAATGTCAAATGGAGAGAAGTAATGACGTCCGCTCTTCAACCTAGCGGATGTAAACAACTTTCAATTTCATTAAAAAGTGAAAGAAATTACGTTTAACTTTATTATAAGTGATTATATAATAGTTTTGTGATGTTGTGAGAATATGTGGTACTAGTGCTTCGAGTTTTGTTGGTAAATGGGGACAAATCTATTGACAACTTTTACATTTGAAGAGTTGGCTTAGATTTTTCTCTAATTGCTGGCATTATACAACAAATTGTACGGTAAATATGAAGTGATCTGATATAAAAATTTATTTGGGAGAATATGTGAAAATAGTGGTTTGAAATGGTTATAGCTTTTTGGTAAATGGGGATGCATATATTAATAAATTATGCAATTGAAAAGTTTGATAAGATTTTTTCTAAGCTGTCACTTGAACAGCTGATAACAACTTTTCGTTTGGTCGTATAGATGGCGATGTATCCCCGCCATCTTGATTTCCATTTTGTGTGACGTCATTGTTTCTACCTTACGGCCTGTAGTTATCAAGATGGCGTTGGGCGAGCCAACTTATTGACCCAAATCAATGTTACCAATTCCTTCACTTGAAAATTGTTTTGACAAGTATTTCATTTAAAAAAAAGTAAAAATTGAGAATTATGTCTATATTTTCCATATTATTACTATAGTTTCACAAATAAACGAATTTCAAACACAAAATGAAGTGACTTTAAATGACGTTCCAATCATATGTTTCCTGTCAAAAATCACGCTGAACTTTTCCAATGTAGAAATATGAGCGTTGAATTGAGCTGTGAAGCCCACGACCACGCCGACGACCAAGCCGAACTTTTGGATGTAGAATGGCCTTAAATGTTACAAAACTTTTACCACAAATAACTCTTTATACGGTTCACTCTCAGTCTTTGCTTAGAATGAGTTTAAAACTTTATCACAATTCTTAAAATTAAACAAAGCTTCGGATGACAGAATCATGAATTTTTCACCATTTTCCATTTTGTGTGACGTCGCGGCCAACAACTGGCTCTACCTTACGGCCTGTAGTTATCAAGATGGCGTTGGTCGTACTGTCAAAAGTTGGCAAAGTTTAAAGTTGTGAAAGTTACCATTGTGTTTCCCGCTTTACAATTGTGTTTCCCGCTTCAAAGTTGAGAAAGATACCATTGTGTTTCCCGCTTCAAAGTTGAGAAAGTTACCATTGCGTTTCCCGCTTTAAGTTCTCAATTTTTGACAGCTTTCAATGCGCGATTCAAGACCTAGTGCCAGCGTCACATTCTGTTCCATATTTTTTTTGGAACAATAATCATACATTTGCGAACGGACTCCAAACAAAACCAATTGGTTAGTACAAGTCTCTGACGTCATTAGCGCAGTCGCAGTGTAGACAAGAATTGAACCTCTGCAAAACGTCGAGCGGAGATATCGATTTTCGTGAGTTGAGTAGTTTTGTGGTAGTTTTGGACGTCTTCTACGAGTGTGATATTAGTGAAATAGTTGACAATTAATGTCGAAAAGCTGCAGAAAATACTTTCAAATGGAAATCTAGTTAATAGATTTGTACAGTACAGCGGGTGCGGTAAAGGTCTGAAAAAGTGTTAAGCCTGAGGTTTTGTTCGTGGGTTATAAAATAGTAAAAGCGGAAGTTTTGACGTAAACTCAAAACAATTCCAACATGACGAAAGATAGATTAGCAGCTTTAGTCGCGGTATGTAAAGTTTTTTGGAATGTTGAAAATTTTTTTATGTGAATAGTAAGTCTTCCATCGATCGCAGTAATTCACATAAAGTGATGACAAATATGTTGACCCCACCCGTTGCTCATAGTTTAACGCCTACAATGATCACCTAGAACACCTACGGAAATGTGTATTAAAAGCATACGAGATATTTTTTAAAACAATTAAGTATTAATAACAACTACGATCTATATATTGCCTTTCATTCTTGCATAATAGAAATAGGGTAATGATTAGCGAAATAACTGTGTAAACATTCCCAAAGATATAGTTATTCGGATATAAGTTTATCGCTAGATTAGGCAAAAAAATCCGAAAGCAACAATTTTATTAGACTAGTTTAGAATACTTGTGAAACACTTCGTTATTGGGTCTGTTTTTGGTGGAAATACAGAAGAATCTTTGCTTATGTAGAATCTTCAAATAACACAAAGTCCTAATCCATTGACAAGAGAATGAGTTGAAGGATGTGTAATTAATTGAATATAAATTTAAAATTTGTAATTAGATCATGCTTTAAATAGTAAATAACGATGCGTTGCCATCTATTTATTTTTATTATTACAGGTTTTGAATGGATCAGAGCTCAGATTATTTTTACATAATAATAATATAATACCGTTTCCCGGGAGAGGGGGGGGGGGGCTTTTTTTTATCACGGTTTACGTGCCGGTATAAACATCAAACATGATTTTGGAATTGACATATTCTTGTTAGCTTGGACTGTGGATGAATTTGTTAATTTTGACTTTTTCCAAAGTACTTATCATGATCAATTGTTCCGGACTGGAAAATTCTTGGCAAGTAAATTATATCTTCTAGGGTGCGAAACAGTCTGAACACTTTTAAATAATTCGCAGACTCCCCGAAACTCAAAAATATATAAATTACATTTTTATATTGTAATCTTTAACCTTGTTTTTTCCTCTTAAACCAACTTGTTTCTAATGCTCAATTATGTAAATGTATCATGGAAATCGTATTGAAAAAGTCAATTACAATTGCCATAAATATTTAAGGTCTCTTCATTGACACTGCAGACTACTCCGTAAACTGGGCAACTTGTTGGTATTCAATAAAATTTTCGGGTTTATAATGATTTCAATTGGTCTTTTTCAAGACAATTCCACCAAAAACATTTAATGTCAAGTAGGTTGTCAAGCCTCTCAAGCTCATAACGTTAACGTGTTAAAAAGTTATTAGATCTCATGTAGAGCCACGCCTCTAACTCTACAAGGCTTAACTCTACAAACCCTGCACCTTGGTAAAAAAGTATGGTTTCTCCGCTACATGGAACTATCGCGTGTCACAACATTAAAGACCAGTCTCACCATAAGTCTATGTAGTGCCTGTGCGACGGCCGCGAAACGGTCAAGTCAACCTTTTCGACCAAGATGTAGGGTTTGTAGAGTTATGGCGTATAGAGTTAGGGTCTTGGCTCTACATGAGATCTGATAACTTTGACAGTGAAAACGTCATGAGCTTGTGAGTCTTGGCAACACACTTTACATGAAATGTTTTTGGTGGGATTTCATTTCTTTTTGTTAGATGCCCTAGTTCTTTTTACTTTTTGTATTTCTTGCGCGTTGGCTATTCCTTTTTTCATACCCCACTCTATCGTTACCTCTTTTCCTTGTTAGCTTATTTGTAATAAGCGATAAATATACGCCGTGATTTTTTATTGCTTTGTTCCTCTTAAGAGATTTTACTTATCTTACATACATGTTAAAATCATAACTTTTCTGGCGTAGTCATCAG
This sequence comes from Leptarthrus brevirostris, assembly GCA_964036015.1. Classification (NCBI taxonomy): domain Eukaryota; kingdom Metazoa; phylum Arthropoda; class Insecta; order Diptera; family Asilidae; genus Leptarthrus; species Leptarthrus brevirostris. The sequence continues at coordinate 88,901,048 of OZ038372.1, read as the reverse complement.
TTCCTTTCTTCACTTTCCAACTCACTTTTTCGTTGTTGATGTACTAATACATCTAGCTTTCATATCAAGTTTCAGCTTTCTAGAACTTTTGGAAGTACCTTCATATAAGAAAGTTTATATACAGACCTGCACTTCCCTTTATGGGGGTTGAGGGTGAAAGTTACAGATTTCTTATTTTGTTCGTTGTTGGCGTGCAAGTCCTAGACTGCGGGGGAGGGTATTTATTTATTTACAAATTCGCCAAATACTGACTACTACAAATCAACGAAATCTAAACAGTAAATAAACGTAAAATGAAATATAAAAAAAAACTACAGAATCAAAGTGATTAACTATTAAGACTTATCAAATACTGACTACTGCAAAAAATAAAATAAACAACAATATAACTACAAAGAAAAAGAAAAAGTAACCCTAACAAAGCTGATTCTTCAGATGAAATGTAGATAAGTGAAAATCAACAAGCTCAAAATGATTATTAAAAATACGACACATAGATGTAATAGGCTCATGCATACCATAATAAATTAGTGCGGTGGTGGGGAATATGGAGAAAGCCTTGGTTCCTCAAGGGGCGAGCAGGAATCGATAAACCTAGAGCTCTCAGCAGTTCGGGGAAATCAACCACGCCCCGCAAGCAATCAAAGGCAAAGACAACTCTGGAGTATGTTCTGTATTATACAACAATTTCTCATAGATAACTCCCAAACTTCCTCAAGTCCTAGAAAACTGAAATTTGGTATGCAGACTAGGACTACATTTCCACCAGCAACCCATGAGGGGTTGGACGGTGAAAGTTACAGATTTCTTATTTTTTCGTTGTTTGTGGACTAATCCTAGCATGCATCTAGGACTTCAGGAAGTACCCTAGTGTTTTTGATAAAGGTTTTGATGATCAAGCGTGAGCCAGTGATTCAGAATTTGGGCTCTCTAGTATTATCCAGACCGAAACTATGAGGGTTCGAAAATACGACAAAACCCTTCGAGAAAAGGTAAGTAGTGCTCTGCTTCCTTTGGCTCGTCATGTCTGCAGACATTCTTGTTGTGTTTTCTTGTCACAGTGGTCCAAATCACATACAATCTCATCGGGTGTAGATGTGGGTTAGTCCCAACAATTTTGCATAGCTTTAGAGAGCCCATTAAGATTTTCGCTTACTTCGTATTCCTCTGACTCAGTTTTCAACCAGAGTTTTGACTACCGTTATACTTAAGAACACTTCAGCACCACTTTTGCTTGCACTGCCTTCCAAGTAGGTTTGGTTACGTTAGAGTGGCAGCCTACCGCCAGGGGGAAGGCAAATTTAGGCTCGAATGGCCCATTGTGATATCACATTGGGGCTACATTCCCATCCCTATCAAAGATAACTAAAACTAGAGAAAGTACCGCCAATATGGCCCAGGTTCGTTAAACTGCACGAAGAATCTTCCCTCATCCGGTTTTTTTAAAGTTGGCTGCTCTACCCTTAAATTAAGTATGGCGCAGTGCTGTGGTACAACATTTACGCGAAGGCACGAAAAACTCAACTAATTACATGGTAAATGTCACTATGACGGTTCTTAATTTAATGTTTAACATTAAAATTAATTAACTTACACTTATTGCACGATAATTCTTTGATGTAATCGATTCAGTCTTTTCAATGTAATTCGCGCGCGCACTTTACCGAGAGGAAAATAAACTTTCGCGCCATTTGTCATTTGACAGCAAATTTGTAAATGTACATGGTGCGCGAAAGGGCACGAAAAATAGCGGAAATAGTGACCATATGGGAGGGAAGAAGTTTTTGTTTTCTTAATTTGGTATATCGAATTGGCAGTACTTTCTCTATATACCTTCTTTAACTAAAACTATTTGTAGCTCTCGATAAACCGAACCAGGTCCCTGACATCAGCAGATCAGTTCGGCTAATTCCTTAAAAAAGATGGAGCCTCAATACCGGAAGAACGCATATTTCATTTCCGGCTTGTTTGTGAATAGGGCTTACTAAGCTGGTGTGAGTTACGTCTAATAGAGTAGTGCCAAATTGAAATAATTTCTATATAATAATAATAAATTTATTAGTCAATTCATACTTTCATTACACCAATCATCTCAACAGCATTATAAGATTAACCCTTTTTGAAAGAAAGTGAAAAATGACATTGTAAAAGAAAAAAGAAAACAAAACACTTGCTTTTTATTTTTCCACAAATTATTTATTGTAATATCGAGTTACAATCGACGCTTTTCGACTTTCTGGGTCATTTTCAAGATTGAACTAAATATTAACTGGTTGAAAAAACAATTATATACTTATTAAGAGAGGAAAACGCTATTAAGGAAAAAGAGAATCTATGAAATTACAATCAAGTAAAATACTCTTGTTTTTAAAATCAATAAGGTCATTGACCAAGAAACAGCCATGATTTTTAGCTTTGTGTATTTCAAATTTTCAAATCTATCTAATATTTTATCATCGTTAATGTGATGTAAAAGTTCTAGGTTATTAATATTAATAGAATGTCCAGTATCAATTAAATGTTTGCTTAAGTGTTCTTTAAATCTTGTCCTAATATTTCTCTTAGTCTTTCCTATGTACAGAGCATCATAATCACTACATTTAATACGATATACGCCACTACATTTTAAAGGGTCAAATTTAGGTTTTATTTTATAATTACATATTCTAGATTTAAGGTTATTTTTATTTGAAAACGCAGGATAAACTTTAACAGTTTTAAGACAATTTTTTAGTATTGAAGAAGAATTATTTAAATATGGGACTTAATAAAGTCTTTAAAAATATATGTTAAGTAATATATTTAGACCCCAACAAATATGTAGGTTTTTGAAATGTAACTTTCTTTGTTTCATTGATTGATATTTGATTTATGAAAACATAGTTTCCAATATCTGTACTGTAATGTTACATGTAATGTAGGAACTATTTCAACACTTTTATCTGATAAATTTGGCAATTTTGAACTTAATAAACAACGTATAAAATTAAGTTTCAAACAAAAAGGTACTTTAATGGTATTGTATTCGTGTTGGGCTGAGCTGGTACCGCTACGACCACCTCGTGTGTAAGTAAAGACCTTAAAACACCAGTACACAATGCGCGGCTCCATGCATCATCTTTTGCCTATGGTCTTTTTGCACGAGTACAGTTTACGTATTCTTTCTTGGATGCTGAGTTTACAGGTAAGTTTCCTATCCAAAACAATGTCTAGATATTTAACTTAATCAATTAGTTTCAGTCTGATTTCATTCAGTGTAAAGCAGCTTATTTAATAGAATTAATTCTTCTAACTTAAAAGGCGCACATTAGTAATCAAAAAACTAAAACAAGAGGAACTCTTCGTTATCGTGTCCGGGTTTATATCCACACCACACTTGATGCACCAGCAAGGTTAACAGGGCAACGTTGTCCGCGTAGGCGTAATCTTGATGCGTTGCGAACCTTTGTATGGTATACACCCTTAAGCTGGAGTTTGCGATCCTGCTTTTGGGCAGTAGATCTGTAGGTTCAATGAGAGAACTGTCTAAATCCAGCTTCCACAAGGATGCCGTTATTGCCTCTGATTTGACGTTATTAAAAGCACCCTCAATATCGAGGAAAGCTGTGAAAGTAAATTCCTTACTGTGCGGGAACTGATTAGCCCTCCTAGATCATTTCGTGAATTATCGTGAAGAGAGAAACGCTTTCTTTCCTTTTAGTATATTATATTTTAAGAGATGAGCAATTTTTAAGAAATTAAGCCTTATCTTAACGGTATTCTTATAGCGATTTCGATGGGACTCTTTCAGCACGGTTTCCGTGTCGCACTGTTTCTGACTTTTTCTTGTAGTGGTCCACTGCTTATTGAAACATTTTTTTGACTTTGTCAATGTGTGTGTGTGTTTTTTTTATGACTTGAAAAACAAGCCGAGGCATAGCCTCGTACAAATTTTGGACAATTTCAAGTGGTACTTCATTCGAAGCCTTTTTTATGCTAGCAATTAGTTCGGCTTTGTTCTCATACTGTTTTCCCTTGTCATATACACGCCGGGATAACCAGCCCCACAGATTATCAATAATGTTTAAATAGCGGATCCACTGAGTAACTGTTCGAGCAGTATGAATCGCAGCATGGTCATGTTGGAACACTTATTGACGGTCCCGGAATTTGCTGGATATTTTCTTTAGCAATTTCCAACGTTTGTTCGCACCTTTCCGCATTTTGAATGCCCTACAAAATTTGAATATCAAAGTACGATACCATACCCATACCATTACACCCGCAATTTGACTATTTAGGCGAGATATGTAAATATTCTATTTCCTCAGGTCGTGGAAATAGAAGGTAAATTCATCTGGACCATCCATACAGAATTTTTTTCCGTTTCAGAAAAAAATAATTTGCCGCCATTCGCTGTTCCACGTCATATGGGTTCTGGCAAATTCGAGTCTAGAGCTTCTTGGTGACGTCGAGTTAATGGAGGTTTCTTTTTCACGCGCAGACGCTTCAAAGTTGGACCGTCCTTTAAAATCCGTTGAACGGTTCTTAAACTCGCCGTTATCCTCACAGACGCTGCTAAATCTCTTGAGGTCTGCATACTTTGGATGCATTTCGTACCAAAATGCATCTCACGCGCTCAGTAGTGGCGTATTTTATCTTCTAGAATAATTTCGTCCGTAATTCGCAGGATCCTTCAAAAGATTTATAATAACCTTTAGACTCCTCTTCAGTTGCCTTGCTTTCCGCTTTGTTGGCAAATTATTATCTCTATAAGCTTTAAAATGCCTAATGTCTTTTGCTGAAAGCTTCTTTCCTTTGCCGTATTTTAAGTTGGCTGCAAAAAAATGTTAGATTGAACACCAAAAATTTATTTATATAAAAATAATGTACTTCTAAAATATGATTACAAATGAGGGGGCTAACCAGTTGTCGCGCTTGCAAAAGTGCACAGAGTAAAAAAGATTAAATGACACAGTACCGGTATGAGATAAAGCATACAACTTCTCTTAAATTATAATCTACTAAATACCGAAAATGTTTCTCTCCTAATGATAATCTAAGAAATAAATTAGAGAGGACTAATCAGTTGTCACACAGTGTACATGATTGAATTGTCTATCTTATCGGTCAGTTCATGCAACGAACTTTATTATATGCATGTTAAGAAAGGGACGGCTTAGATGGCTCGACTGTATCTTTGATGTAGACATCGATTAGTCCCTCCATGGTTTTAAAACGAAAGGAGGAGAGACCTATTGGCCTGGTCTTTAGGTTTGCTATGAGAGGCTTCATAGATGCCTTTCTCCCACGGGATAAGACTCGAAGGCTGATTAAAGTTCAGCAAGAATTATACCGTCCAAGGCCGGTGATTTATAACGCTTGAAGCTGTAAATTGCCCATTTCAGTTTATTTCTAATGATCGTTCTGCCCGAAGTTACTGTAGAGCTATTTTAGCTGTTGAACAGCCCGGAAAGTGGTGTCAACCGGTAGTTCCAGAGTTTCTAGACTGGATGAGGTCCAGCTTTCATCTTGTTTGACTACGAGGCTGAGAGTACTTGGTGTAGTTGAGAGGATGTTACATACCTGGCTTTCCTTACCAGTTTTTTTTAACATTCCGAGGCATTCGTTGTAGGAAGTTCGTTCGTTCGTTAGTACGTTTGATTAAAAAGTTTGCGACATTCCTTTCTAAGAGTGGATTTCAGTCGACAATTACAAAGTTCTAGGCTAACCTCTAGGATTCCGGTCGGGACCAGAAATCTGTGTCGCTTTAGTGCAAGTAAACCTTAGGGTGTCCGCGACATTGTTTAGTATATGCCCAGAGTCGATACTAGGTGGACTATTTATTAGGGCAGTCTTATAATTATCACAGTTTTTTTTCCTATAGTTGTAAGGAAAATGGACCGGCTTATGTAATACTAGATCGAATTCCGAATTCCTTGGATACTCTTCACTCTGTTATAATATGAGAGGATTGTTAATGTCCAAAACTTCACGCCTAATAAAGTTGATAAAGATGGGTTCCTGACCCACTTGCAAATTAGGAGGAGCTCAGTCCTTAGGGTTATGGCCCTAGCTTGAGGTCCTTTGAGTGGTGGGTCATATATGTAACTGGAGACCAACCATAAAGCTGGAGCTTAGAGCTCTAGCGCTTCTGCTACGCTGTCATCGCTAAATTGGGAGAGGATAAAGGCATTAAAATAATTAAGAAGAATGCAGGATCGGGGGTAATCTATTCCCTGTACATTAGAGAGTTTATAGCCCTGTCTGCAAACCCTGTCTCTGACGACCCAAGGTTCTTGGACAGGATTGAGCTTCTTTCCTTTTTGTGACAGGTGGAGGAGTAGAGCAGCTGAAGCTGCCTTGGAGTGATTAATTTTCACCACCCTTAACATTGCTATAATTGGGAGAGGATACCTCGGCTACTTTTCAACCTTGGGTGGTTAAACAGGGTTACTTAATTGTATCAAATTCAATATTTCTCTTGCATCAGGGGTTCCGCCGTGATCCAGGTTTTAGACCTCAGTTTGTTCGAGATCTGGCCCATTAGAACAGCTTCAATTCTAGCGCATGGCCAGACTTCCCCTAAACGAGAGATCACCTAGCTATAAAGCTCCGCCGACCTTTGGTCGTCTCGGCAGCAGAGACGGCTCCAGTGTTCTTCGAGAGAACATCCTTATAGACCTTCAGGAATGCGATTTCCACAACATCCAATTGGTCAGTGAGATGTGTTAAGATGAGACTATTTTGCCTCAACTATCGTAGATCAGCCTAGGTTGAATGTACCCTGACTGTTCGATGGGATTATTAACGGTGCGTGTACCGCTATACTAACGATGGGATTTAAGAATTAGTCGAGATTCTTGTACCCTGACTTAAATGCTGATGGTGTACACGGTTCTTCACGTATATAAAAAGAAAAACGGTTACTGTACCGTTATGTCCAAATCACAATACTAACAAGAACTTTTTTTAATTTTCGATTTTTTTAAATTTTTAATTTTTTTTTAAATTTACCAAGTGACTGATGCATAATTGTGAGAAAAGTCGAAAGAGACTGATTTTTGCATTTTTATGAAGATTACACGATGCTTAAGATCACAATTCTTGTTCCTTTAACTTTTTCCAAAACTTTGATCAATCGGGCCGAAGGAACCGTCCAATGGATCGATCTGCGGATTTGCAGGGCTATTGGGCGTACATTGAGGTGTAAAAATTATAAGAAACCTTAGTCTTTCCATCAGTATTTGGAAAGATGCGGTCAATTTACCGAAACAAGGAAAAAAGTCACTTTTTTGACTTTTTAAAAATTGAAATTACGGATAAAAAAAATTGTTTTTTTTTATGTCTTGACGGATTCTTTTAGGAAATTTATTCCAGTTTCCGAAACTGCCCTTAAATTTCTTGTACGATCATTGGTTGCTGAGATATCGATGGTTGAATACAAAAGTGTCCTTTTTCGTTTAATATGGGATATCTCCGCGACAAATCGACGTATCAAAGATTTGAAAAAAGATAATTAAAGCTGAATTAACAGGCTATCTCTTCCATATATCTCTTCTCAAATAAAAATAAATTTCCGAGTCCGTGGACCAAAAAAAAGAAAACTAAAAATTTGGAAAATTTTTGTTTGCGCTATTCCTTTGGATTGCGTGAGCAACGTGGCCTTTAAAATTTTTTGGCTGACTAGAGTTTTGGAGCTTTAACACGTTTTTTCAGATCCTCGATACGATTATTTCTCGCTTAGATACAGCCCGCCAAAAATCACTAAAAAATTGAGATATTTTTTTTGTTCCCTTAATTGTTTTGAGTAGTTTAGTTGAAACCACCGAATATCTCCAATTAATAACAACTAATTCAACTTAATTGACAATACAATTTTCTTATGTTATTACAAAAATGCTTTACCTATCGATTAATCAGAAATTATTTCTTACCTTGAAGATTCGAATTTCGCCCAAATTAAAATATCATCTTGATATTTTTCTTCTTATTTGGTATAAGATGCTCTGGCCATGCTCAGGTAGATCTGATGCTCTTGAATAGTTAACAGATCATGTTTAATAACACAATTCGGCTGGATGTTGAAAAGGCCTGAGCCTTGCAGGCTTTTTAAGAGTACTTCAATGCCACATACTACAATGATTGATGTCTTGATTTCGAGCGCGTAAATCAAATCATTTGGATGCGTGAGTCTAATCCATTTCTGATTGTTGTAGATTTTAGCTAGTTTACACTGATTGATAGTGTCAGGTTGTTCAGAAGATTAACTTCACAAGTGCTTACATTGGCTCCTTTAATTAATCCCACTTCTGACACCAATTGAAGCGTAAATGGAGCTCTTCAGGCTCGACGGATTAATTAAGACACTTATTTTCAATCACAAATTTTTACAATTTTATTCCCTTCACTTTATTAGTTCGTTTAACAATTTCCTTTACACGTTTTCTTTACATAACACTGTTTCACTTTACTTACTTACACTTATCACTTCACTGGTTAAAATACAATTAATTCTTTGCAGTATCGCATATAAACACTTCGCAGTCTAAATCACGACTAAAACTAACCAGGCTGCTACTCAGCTCTAATTATACTACTAAGCTTAATTCTAGAAACTTCTGCCACTTAGTTATAGATATTTCCGTTACACATTTTCACCTTACATATTCACCATGGGTTCGAGTCGTCCTTGAGTTTCCACGACATTTTCTTCCCTAGATTTCTACCTCCTGCACGTTATAGTATGTATGTGACTATGTTCTTCGTTTCCATCATAGCTCCTAAACTTCTTTTCGTATTTTGGGAAATGAAGTGTCTGTTAAGCCTATGATAAGACTTAATCGAAAAAAGGGTGCCGGGTCAGTAATTGACAAGGCCAAGAATTTTTAAATTCAATATGTTTTTTATTGAACGAAAAAATTGCCTTAAAACTAAATAAAAATTCAATTAATCTTAAATAATAAATAATTCAAACAATAAATAATTCAAAACAATAAATAATTCAATAAATAAAATCTATAATAATAAAAAATAATAAATTCCAATGCATAAAAAGAATTCAAAAAAGAAGAAGAAGCAGGTGACCAATCCAATTAGTTTTCTGTGAAAAGAAAAGAGAGAAAGCGAGATTAGTTTCTGTAATATAAATATTTCGCGGAAAACAGCACGAAACAGTGGCCGAAAACAGCACCACGAAATTCTAAACAGCACAAATTGTAGCCAAAAACAGCACCACAACTTGAAATGGGGATAGGGAAAATGAGGAAGGGAATATTTGCTGAAAAGGAAAAATTATTAAAAAGAAAAATAATAAAATGCTGAAATTAGCAATACCTTTGAATAAAATACTTAATAAATGTAGAGAAATCTCTAAAATTATACCGAAAGCGGTTTGAATCAAACGACTCGTTTGAGTTCTGAAAGCAGAATGATTTTTGCTTGCCGAGCGCACACTATTTATATCATTCAGGAAGCATTGACTAAATGGAAAAAGTCCCGTAGCTGCTTTTTGAATGATATTTCTGTGCGAGTATTTGAGACAATTGATGGCTGTCAAACATTTTCGTGAAATATCAAGATGAAAGTTTTGTTTTGGGTTGGAATATTAACAGGTAAGTTTGTTTTGATTATTATGAATATTTTAATTAATTTTATTAAATTATAGGAAATATCAATGGAGGAGAACATGCTGGAACGTGAAGAATGCTGGGATACTTGAATTAGTACAGGTAAGACAGATAATTTGGTATAAATCTTTTAATTTGTTTCCTTTTTAGGTTGAAGATTCAACATCCTCCCGCCTCCCCAAATCAGGAACGACACGTGTTCACCTAATTCCACATCGACACAAACTTACTAGCTTTTATTTGCAGTTTTATCTTTATTTTTCCTCCCGCAGTCCTCTCAAACCGTAGACAATTGCCGTCATCAATATGCACGCAACAGCTGCGTTTCGCGGCGAACACCTCATTCCAGGGAATGGACTGTGTGCATATATTTTGCCACAGCCAAAGTTGAAGAACTGACTGCTGGAGGTTTCGGGCCCTTAGTGGTCGGTACTGGACGTGGCCGTGTCGGGTTTCGAATGCATGGACAAGTGTCTCCTTTCTTTGCAGCTGGTCGAGCTTCGAATGGCGGTCTAAATGGTTTCGGCCTTTGCGAAGGTGTGATTTTCCGCAGGTTTTTCTTTAAATTATTTGTTGAGTTCTTCCCCCTTTTCTCTTCAGGCTCTGATTCTGAAGAACTCAGTTCTGGGAAGAAGTCATTTAATAATAGGACATCATCCAATATTGGCAACGAAATTTTTTTTGTTTGGATGCTATAAATAAAATAAAAATAAATGAAAGTTGAAAAGACTTATTTGTATTCTTATTACCAGAAATGAAAAATAAAGAGTCAAAAAAGAAAACAATAATAAAGGAGAAAAAATAGACAAAAACTGCGAACAAAAACAACCACGTTTTTCACTTCTGACACAAGGGAATTGACAATTAAGGTTATAGTACATTCAGATGGATGAGTGGTTCAAGATGTTTTCCAATTTGTAAATTTTACTGAAGGATAGGTAACTGCATAACTTGGTGATGGCTCGTGTAAATATTTTTTGGGATGTTTGAATTTTTGCTACTCATAACCTTATTATCACTTCCATAATGTACTTCAATAATTCGACCTAGAGGCGGGTGTTGATTATTTATTATTCAGACTAGGTCATAAGGTTGAAGATTATTGTCTGCTGTCATTTTGTTCGTTGTTGGAGGCTGTGTAAATATTGCGTTGACCAGTGTTGCCAAAATTGTTGCATCAAATATTGCATTTGCTGCCAACGTTTGAGTTGCGTACCTGTCAAAAAATGCCCTGGTGTTATTACGTTGTAATCACCAGGATCATTTGACATAGCAAACAATGGTCGAAAATTTACATACGCCTCAATTTGATTGATGACAGTTGACAGTTCTTTGTAATGTATGTGTGTGCGGATGAGCAACGTGAAGTTGCCGCAAGATGTTCAAGTGGCACGCGCTAGCTGGCAGCACGTCCTAGTCGTCGGTATGGGGTGTGAGTCCTTGAACATCATCACACATCTACAAACAGAATTCCGCGTGCCTGTGGCGAAAGAAGCTGGTGGAATCCTTCATTCAGGATGCCGCGGATAAAAAGGAATAAAATTAAAAGTTTTTTTCTTTTCTTACCTCTTGCAGTTTTCGTCTTCAGACAGCTGACACGAAATGTATGCCTCTTCTTACCAAAAGCACAGCATCCGTGACAGCTTAAGGAGACGGAAACTACAGAAGTACTAGGTAACTCAAAAATTGTGTGTAAAAGTGACTTCCCACTTCAGCACACAGATGGCGCGAAATATTAGGGAAAATGGCTCACATTACAACACAGGTCTCTCCCGGTCCCGGAGAGATCCGAGTGACTCATCAGCCACTTCAGACTAGCATGATCAGTAATGATGGTAAATGGATGTCCTTCTACATAAGCTCTAAATTTTTTCACGCTTAGCACAGCCGCATAGCATTCCAATTCAGTAATGCTGTAATTGCGTTGTGCTGGATTGAGCTTTTTCGACATGTAAGCAATAGGTCTTTCAGCGCCTGACTCATCAACTTGAAAGAGTACACTGCCTACACCAGAGGTACTAGCATTGCATTGTATATAAAACTTTTTAGAGAAGTCGGGTGTTGTCAGAATCGGTGTGCTGCACATAGCTTGTTTGAGGTCTTCAAAAGCTTGTTGTGCCTCTTCAGTCCAAACAAAAATGTTGCACTTTTTTTAAACAGTCCATAATCGGAACTGCCAGAGTAGCATAATTGGGGATGAACCTCTGATACCAACCCGTCATTCCGAGAAATCTACGGATTTGTTTAGCAGAGCGGGGTATAGGAAAAATCGCCACCGCTGCTACTTTCTCGGGGTCTGTTTTCAGAGTTCCATCTCCAATCATGAAACCCAAGTAGCGGACCTGTTTGACGCAAAAGCGACTTTTCTCAACATTGATGGTCAGTTTAGCGCTGCGCAGACAATCAGCTACTTCTCTTAACACTTTCAGGTGGGCTTCAAAAGTTGGAGATACAACAAGTAAGTCGTCTAAGTAAATAAAGACGTGTTCACGTAAAGACCAGGAATAATCTTGTCCATAAGTCGACACATTCTTTGTGAGGCATTGTACAACCCAAAAGACATAACGGTATATTGATACAATGGCCTGCCGGGCACTGTAAACGCTGTCTTTTCCTTGACTGCTTCTCTAAAGGGATTTGCCAAAACGCGTCCTTCAAATCGATGGACGAAATGAAGTGCGTATCCTGCAGTCGACCAAGCAATCCGTCGATGTGGGGTAAGGGGTAGGCGTCCTTCCTAGTGACCAAGTTCACCTTGCGAGAGTCCAAACAGAGCCTGACCTTCCCAGGTTTACGTACAAGTATAACTGGGGAATTCCAGGGACTGTTGGACTCTTCAATTACCCCTAACTCCAACATACGGTCGAGTTCGTCGTACATCAGCTTTGGATTGCTGGAGAAATGGGATAGTGCTTCTGCTTTATTGGCAAAGCATCGCCGGTATCAATGAAATGCTTTTCTAGGTGGGTCTTTCCCAAACCTAGAGCTGTAAATGAAGGGAATTGAGAAATGACTGTGTCTAGTTTTGTTCTGTCTGAGTTATTCAGGGAGTGAAAGTTCGTCTCAACCGAAGACGAAGGCGGTACATCGAGAGAGGCGATGATGTTTGGCGCAAGTTGAAAGGCTCGCCAGAAGTCTACACCTGGCTTAGGCCAGGAACTATAAACAAGGTGAGGATTTCAGTCTGTCCTCGAAAGGTTACTGCAGTTCTTATTGTGCCGGGGACGGACTGGCTAGTACCGTCGGCGGTACGAACTGAGACTGTCAAAGCGGAGAGTTTTAAGCCTCAAGCCGAGGATTGACTCGTTGCCTATCTGGACTTTTACGTAAGGACGACCGTCATCTTGACTGGTAATGACTGTAGATATTAAAGACTGTTGCGTCTTTCTCCTTGCACGTTTTCTCTCTCTAAATAGCTTCCATCGTCGTCTTCTTCGATTTAGAGGCAAAAAGGATCTGTCTGGGTATTACTCTCTTTATGAGTGGGATCAGTCTGGGTTTCTTTTGACGAAGCAGAGGGAATCAGGGGGTCGTCGATGTCGCCTTGCTGATCATCTTCTTCGGCGAGGGGGGTCCCCTGTATCGACCACTCGCCCTGGCGTTTTCCGGGTTACACCTGGAGCACTAAGGTGACACTACTCCAGGCTGTCCACAGGTGTCCACACCAGTCACAGGGAAACCGGAGGGATTCTCAGCCTCCTGGGCTATGTCAAAATTAAGTTCGTGTACGTCCGATCTGATTGAACGTCTATGTAATTCGCGTCTTTGCCGCCAGCGTTCAGCCATACGGCATAGGTTCTGCAGTTGATCCATGGATGTTACAGTAGCCGTTGAGAATTGCTGACCGATACGGGGATGCAGATTGTCCCTGACAATCTGGACTAGATCGACTTCCGATGGTGGCGTCCTCATGTGTCCCACAAACGACCGGGCTTTGCGGATATAGCTGTCGCAGCTCTCCGAACTCTGGCGGATTATTTTTTTTTTATACGATGTGGCCAAATCCTAGGGGACAACCCTTTGATGCGTTAGCATGGTTTTGGCCGGAAGGGAATTTAGGTTAAGTGAAGTGAGGAAACTTGAGTCTTGTTTGCATTGCTGCGAGCTAGACAACAGCACAGAGACGGAGTGGATTATTTTTATTTCTTAATAAAAGCTCACGGTCATCTGGTCTCGAACCCGGGACCCATGGCATGTTGGTCTTGCCGCTCAACGCATTGATCCAACTCCGTCTCCATCAGAGACCGCATCAGGTCCAAGTCTGTTTCGCATGTACAACATCAGTAAGAGAGTCTGTTGACAGTAGCTCCTGTGCAAAAGTTTGGTTAAGATTCTTCTGCTTCTTGCTTCTAGTAACCGGAGGAGAGGAGGGAGCTGTTGCCTGTTTCGGCCTTGCACCACTACAGTCCGATTCAGCGGGCTTTTCCACGGGTGAACGAAACATTATAAAAAAATTCTTTTCAAGGAAGCTACTTAGCTAAAGGACGCAAGCTAGCTGCTTATACCGAAGGATTAAAAAAAATATACTTGTTAGACTGAGGGTCTCTGCCAAATGTGCGGGAGTACCAACTCCTAAAGTTTATAAAAATATCCAAGTTGAGACAGAAGGTCACCAAAAAGAAAAATTTTGAAAACGGAGAAAAAAAAATCAAAAATTTTTTGGAATGTGAGAACCTTGATGAGGTTCCCAAAACCCACAACATCTGTCCTGCCTGTGGAGCTGGAGTCAACCCTGAGGTTAGACGAACTCAACGAGCACTTTCACGGTCATACGAAGACAGCATCGAGACCGTACAAGCGTATGCGACCTGTGAAGTGTCTCGTTGGTTACTGCCTAAGTCGGGTGTTCGTCCGACTCACTAGCTCCCTGCGACATGAGACACTACTGATCCCAGAGATTAGGCATGTCAGGAGCAGCATCGGACATCGCTAGAGACACCAGCACTAATCCCGAACATCAGTCATCCCATGTCGAGGACAGAGCAGAGTTGGCTAAAGTGTGTCCCATTTGCTAAAAGCTGACCTGCCTATGGACACTCTTAGACTTGACAGAGGCACTAGACCTCGAAGGTGCTTTACAAAAAAAATTTATGTCGAGATGACTGCCATTTAGCCCAAACATCGCCTAAGTCTGAGAAGGACTAGCAGATCAGCCTAAGCTGACAAGCCATCTCTTCAGAGGCGCAAAGCCTTCAGAAGATGCTGGAGTGTCTTCCTTAGGGAAGACATGCTTCGCGTTGGGCGCCATGTTTGTAATGTATGTGTGTGCGGATGAGCAACGTAAAGTTGCCGCAAGATGTTCAAGTGGTACGCGCTAACTGGCAGCACGTCCTAGCTCGTCGGTATGGGGTGTGAGTCCTTGAACATCATCACACATCTACAATCAGAATTCCGCGTGCCTGTGGCGAAAGAAGGTGGAGGAATCCTTCCTTCAGGGGCCTTATTACTGAATACGATTCGATTGCAATCGATCGTAAATATAGAATATTTAGAATTGAATGAGATTAAAAAGAAATATTGTACTTTGTGAGTTGCTAGCTTTAAGTTCATTCAATTCTTAATTCCCTATATTTACGATCGATTGCAATCGAATCGTATTCAGTAATAAGGCCCCTGGTCTGCCAAGAAAGGAAAAAAACGAGAAACAGAAAAAGAGCAACAGGTCTGGTGTCACCTGTTACCCTTAGCCGCACTGAACTATCTTGAAATTAGCAAAAACAAGAAACAAACTACCCCCATATGCGATGGTTCAGACACTAACCCACGCCATCCCTGTACCTGGCTAGGGTACAGGCGCAACCTGTAAAGAATGCTGAAAACAAAGAAAAAAAAACAACACAAAAGATTACATCAAAAGCATTCGAATATAGGGAGAAGGGATGAGGAAAGCAAGAGGGGAAGAAGCGTTAGGGAATTCCTGAAACTAAAAGAAGTTATTTATAACATATTTAATTCAAAAACAAAATCATTAAAATAAACCATACTTAAATAGGTTGACTCTGCAGTCTATTACTAATCTCCACAATCAAATCTTACGCTACTTAAATTCCTTAAGTAAATATTATTTATAGAGTCCTGCTACGAAACTTAAATATATTTTGATTAACAACAAAATTAAGGTTCGATTTATTATTAAGATATTAGGATCTAAGAATAGTGTTCAGAAATGTCTTAAGGTATAGATTAAAACTATTGTACACTTTTGAAATATTTATTGAACTAAGTAACAATTTGCGAGCGACTAACTAATGCGACGATCCAAGAAAGAATGCAAATCTGTATTGACTAGCGGTAAGAGCAGGCAGAGAATCAGCTTCAACAGTTGTGCGGGCGATGATTAGAATATTACCGTTGAGGTATTTTGTGTTGTTTTGAATAGCGTTGCCATAATAGAAAAATGTATATTTGCGAGTTTTTTCCAACATCCTCCCCCCCGTTAAGCATCCTTAACGATTGGTAGTTTACATAACTTTGCGATAGGCCTTTTAAGTTCACCAGTTGCAGTTCTTATCGTCACAACTCTAACCAGATTATCTCGGCCAGGATGAAGATGGGTGATGCGTCCTAAAGCCCATGTCGCTGGCGGCATTGATGAGCACAATGTTTCCAATGTCTAAGTTAGCCTTTATTTGTCTCCATTTTGGGCGATTTTGAAGAGTTAAAAGATATTCTTTGTACCAGCGGTTCCAGAAGTCGTGGTACATTTTCTGAGTGAGTCTCCATCGTGTGATCATTGACATTGGGATGTTATCTGTAGCTAGTTCAGGAAGCGCTACTAGCGGTTTTCCAATTAGGAAATGTCCTGGAGTTAACACGTCAAAGCAGTCGATGTCATCGGAAAGCGGCGTGAGCGGTCGAGAGTTTAGGACCCCTTCTATTTGTACTAGCAAGGTTGTGAGCTCCTCGAATGTGAGTCTGGTTTGCCCAATTGTGCGTCGAAGGCGCGTTTTCACCAATTTTACTCCGGACTCCCAACTCCCACCAAAATGGGGTGCAGAATGTGGACTGAAATGCCAATTAATGCAGTTTGATGATGAAAACCCTGCAATTCGAATTTTGTGATGATTAGAAGATGTCAGTTTATATAATTCACAAATTTTTCGGTTAGCCCCTACAAAGTTCGTCCCATTGTCACTGTATATATTGGTGGGGAGCCCTCTTCTTGAAATGAATCTTTTAAAACACGCCAGAAAGGCATCACTCGTTAAATCACTAACAGCTTCCAAATGCAGTGCTCGGGTACTGAGGCAGATAAAAACAGCAATATATCCCTTGGTATTTTTCGCTCCACATCCCCTCCACAATAATAAGGAAATCGGCCCAGCGTAATCGACACCGACGGTTTCGAAAGCCTTTGTAAAAGATGTCCTCGGAGAAGGTAAACTAGCCATGAGTTGCTGTGAGACCTGAGCTCGTTGTTTGACGCATTGAATACACGAGTTGATGTATTTTTTTATTAGCGTACGGCAAGATATGATCCAATAAGTTTGTCTTACGATGCTTAGTAATCCGTTAGTTCCTACATGTAGATATTTGGTGTGTAGATATGCGATTAGGCGTGTCACAAAAATATGATTCTTTGGTAGAATTATGGGATGTTTAGTTTCATAAGCACACGAAGACCTATCTAATCTTCCACCTATGCGAAGTATGTTTTCACTATCTAAGAATGGATTGAGCGACAGGAGTGCACTAGTTGGAGATAGAGGATGCTTCTTCTGAAGATCTGAGATTTCAGTTCCAAATTCGCTTGATTGTACCCACTTTATGCAGATGCGACGGACAAATTCCAATTCCCTTGAAGTAATCCAATCATTCAGCTTAGCTGATCGATCCTTTCGACAGCGATTTATGAACCGGTTGCATAGAGCGAGTATGCGAAGAATTTTCATGAGCGATGAATAACGTTGAAATACCTCCGTTAGATTGTCATTTTCTATTGATGATTGAAAAGATTGAAAGATGTGTGGTTCTCCATATTAGTCGAATCCTCACTGCCAGTTCGATTTCCTTCATGAAGGTAAGATTTCCAATCGGAACATAGCCATGTTGGTCCTTTCCACCATAATGTTGAGGTAAGTAGCTCTGTTGGTGGCATTCCACGAGAAGCTAAATCTGCTGGATTGTCCTGGGAGTGTACATGATTCCATGCATTTGCTGGAATCAGTCCAAGCAATGCAGTTAATTTTAGGTTCTTTGAGTGCTGCTTTTATTGATTGCAGAAGTTTTGCCAATAGTAAAGCACCATTAAGTTCCAACTGTGGAATGGATATTTGTTTCACAGGTGCTACTCTTGTTTTAGCTGCTAGTAGAATTGTTGAAATCTCTCCACCATCACTCTTTGTTCTACAGTATACTGCTGCTGCATATGCTAACTCGGATGCATCAGAAAATCCATGTAGTTCGTAATTGTCTCCATGAGTGTTTAGCCAACGAGGTATCCTCAACTGATTTAAATGATGTAAACCTTCGTGTATCCTGCTCCATTTTGCTTCTAAATTTTTGTTTATTTGCTCGTCCCAATCATAATTTTCAAGCCACAGCTGTTGTAGCATGATCTTGAATGTAACTGTTACTGGTGCTAGTAGGCCAAGAGGATCAAATATTGTGCTTGTTGCTGACAGAATTTGCCGTTTCGTTGGAACTGGATTGTGTTCTATGTTCACATCGAAGGAGAAAAAGTCGTCAAGAGCTGTCCATCTTAAACCTAGCACTTTTACTGTCGCTGGCTGCTGATCCAGTTTTTTGGAAGAACTTGTGCTGTTCTCAGAAATAGCAGATAAGAATGGAACCGAGTTCGAAGCCCATTTATGCAGAGGAAAACCTCTCAATGATAAGGCTGTAGTTAATTCTTTATGGAGTTTCAGTGCTGCTGTAACATTTTCTGCACCAGCCATTAGGTCGTCGACATAGAAATGTTGAAGAATTGTCCTTGCTGCTACTTGCTTTAAAGCCCTGGTGGCTAAGTACGGAGCACATGAGGTACCCTAGGTCACAGTTGTTAATCTATAGTGATTAATAGGCTGATTAGGGTTGTCTCTCCATACTATGTGCTGATATTCTCTATCTAATTCATTTACCATTACTTGCCTATACATTTTTTGAATGTCAGCGACAATTGCTATTTTACAGGTTCGGAACGATATTAGTATAGGCAATAAGTCTCTTTGAACTTTGGGTCCGACACAAAGCTTTTTATTTAGTGATAATCCAGAAGATGAAATAGCAGATCCATCAAAGACCACTCGAAGTTTAATTGTGGAGCTGGTTGGTTTCAACACAGCATGGTGCGGAAGATATGCGTGTTCGAAGTTGGTACTTGGTGTCGTAAATGGAACTGGTTCTAAATGACCTAAAACTTTGTATTCTCGCATAAATTCATGATACTCATCCTACTTTTATTTGACGAGAATTTCCTTTCCATTGATCTTAGTCGTGCCATTGCAATGTTTTCTGTGTCGCCTATTACATTTTCTGTCCTTTTAATAGGCAACCGAACGACATACCTCCCAGCGTCTTTGTCAACGAAGTGCGTTTGAGTAAATAGACGTTCGCAAAATTTTTCTTGCTCAGAATAAAGAGGCTCATTTCGAGGAATTTCTTCTATTTCAGAAAATGCTCTTAATGTTTTATCAATATCGTCAGCGTTCATTTGAAGGGAAATAATCTCGCGGGAAGTTTTAGGCGTATCAATTGATCCTGACACTACGTAGCCAAACATTGTATTCTGCAGGCTAGGAGCTTTAGTAGATGTTATGTGTTTACCGTCCTTGAGAATGTGTATAAAGTAGTCCGCACCTAACAAGATATCAATTTTGTTTGGACAATTAAAGTATGGATCAGCTAAGTTGAATTCTTTAATAAATGCAAATTCAGCAGTGTCGAAGTGTGATGAAGGTTGCAATTGTGTAAGCTTAGGTAGAACGTAAGCAATAATTGTAATATGTTCGGATTTCTCGAAGCGTGAATGAAGTTTCAGATACATACGTTCGTGAGTAACTCCAGAATTGCATGATCCCAATCCGCGTACCATGACTTTAGCCGGTTCCCTCTTGTGGCCTAAACGTTGTGCACATTCTTCGGAAATAAAAGATGCTTGAGAGCCGGAATCAATTAAGACGCGATACATTTGAGGCCTACCATAATTATCCTTGACATAGACCAAAGCAGTTGGAATTAGTGGCAACACATATCGTCTTGTGTGAGATGCTGTGAGTGAGGTGAATGTAGCCGTGCTATTTGGATTAGGGATTTCATTTGAGTTGAAAACGAAGGAAGCAGCATTGGGGTTGAAGTGAGTTTCCAACGAACAATTTTGTGCATGTGATTCCGTTTCTGCATGATGAGACTGTATTTTATTAGGATCTATATTCGCGTCATGTATTAGGGAATGATGAGATTTTCCACACTGGTGACAGGTGTTTTTTGATCTACAGCGATTTGCAGGGTGACCCGAACTTAAGCAATTGAAGCATAGTGCATTTTTTGTTATGAATACACTGCTTGATGCTACATCCATTTTTTTGAAATCAGGACATTTAAACAGTTGGTGCGACTGAGAACACTTGATACACATTTGCATGTTATCAGAGTGTAATATTTTAATTGCTGATGACCTTGTGAATGACCTTTTCAGAGACGTGTCGCATGCTTGTAATGCATCACACCGTCTATCTAAAAATTTGAAAAATTCCTTGAGAGAAGGGACATCATTACCAACTGTCTCTTCTGCCCATGCTTTTCTAGTGTCTGAGTCTGTTTTGCAAAGAATGGCGTAAATAAGCCATGGGTCTCTTCCTTTTGCTTCCTCTCCCAATGCATTTACACCTCGAATGAGTTCATCGGAGGTATCGACAAGATGACGCAATTGTGTGGGCGAGGAATTTAATACAATAGATTGGTTGTAGAATGATTTAATGTACTCCGTAAATATATTATTCTTCCTATCATACCTGTTTTGAAGCTTTTCCCATGCTTCGTTATAATTGTCTTCAGTAATGGGTAGGTGTTTAATAAGGGAGGCAGCTTCACCTGTGATTAAGCCCTTTAAGTACTGGAACTTTTGTACCAATGAAAGCCCTGGTTTTTTGTCTACCATGGCCACGAAAAGGTCCTTGAATGATGGCCATTCCTTGTAATCGCCGTTGAAATGAGGAATATTTACCTTTGGAAGTCTGACATCCGAAGGATGTGATAGATGAGCATAACTATCCCATAAATTTCTTTGCTGCTCCACGAATCGAGTTAAGGTGGAATTAAATTGATCAAATGTTGGATGAGAGGTAACATTAAGATTATCTTGAATGTGTTGACTATTTGTTCCCGAATTCTCTTCGTTAACGTGTGAACGCGATTTGTTGATTGCTTTGCGGTACAAGGAGCACGTCATGAAAAAATTAGTTTCAAAGTCTTCCATTTCAGATGTTACGGAAACAGCAGCAAGTGCTTCTTCAACGTTTGTAAACTCATCCCACAATCTTTCTAATCTTTCAAACCTTACTTCGATTTCTTCGATTGTTGTATCGTTAGTAATACTGTCAATAAATGTCTTTAATCGAGTTAATGAACCCTTTATACGACCGCGCTTTTGCTTAAGTTCAACATCAGCCATCTTTAACGTTAGGTGGGAATAAGACTTTTAAAGATCGATTTAAATTATTCAGTTCAAATTTTCTTTTTAGTATAATTCAAAAATAACACAACAATTCAGAAATAATTTTTCAATTCAAGAGCGAAAAAGATGCGCGAGATAAATCCACCAAAAATATGTACGAACAGTTATTACCGGCAATTTGTGGTGTCCATAAAATTTCAACACTGCGAAACAGTTAGCAATTATAGCTGTTTTGTAAGTAATTGTTCACCTAACTGCTTTATGAATTAGTTTCGCACCTTCATATTGTTCATTATGCTTTTGATTGGCTCGTTATAACTTAAGACATTGATTAAAATGCATTTGCACGGTTATTACTTGTTAGTCTTTTATTCCACGTGGTTCTTTTACACAAAATATGCTATAAAGTTAATTTTCACTTAAATCACGTATTGTCTCAATATTTAAGTCCTAGCAATTGTTTTCGTTGTAATTCTCAATTTCGAAATAAAATCCAGTAAATAAAATATAGTAGCAATGGTTCGACTTTGATTAAGAAGTAATTAATACAAATGAAGATGATACTTAGCTCGGTAAATTTGCCCTTAATGTGTGATGCAGTTCATTCCATTCCTGAATCCAACTGTTTTTGAAAGAATGCAACTATTTTATTTATTTGAATTCCAGAATCACTTAGTAAATAATCCAAAGGTTTTTGCACTTTTCACTTAATTAACTTGTTCATATTAATAATCCCGGGTTTCGGCACCAAAAAGTGTTCAGAAATGTCTTAAGGTATAGATTAAAACTATTATACACTTTTGAAATATTTATTGAACTAAGTAACAATTTGCGAGCGACTAACTAATGCGACGATCCAAGAAAGAATGCAAATCTGTATTGACTAGCGGTAAGGGCAGGCAGAGAATCAGCTTCAACAGTTGTGCGGGCGATGATTAGAATATTACCGTTGAGGTATTTTGTGTTGTTTTGAATAGCGTTGCCATAATAGAAAAATGTATATTTGCGAGTTTTTTCCAACAAATAGTATTCAATCATAAATAAAATAATAAAACAATTCTCAAAAGATTCTAAATATTGAAATATCACCTCTCATTATTATATGTAGTCAATTAATGCATTCACTAGACCCGATTTAAAAACTTTAATAATTGATCTTTATAATTATATTACATCTTTCAGATTCAGGCTGCAATTCTATACTAATGTTTGTACACACACATAATAACATTCACTGATATAAAGGCTCTAAAATCAATTATATTCTATCTAGATATACTTTACAGTGGTAAAGTTTAAGTCTCATAAGAATACGGTCATGATTGGAAAATTAATTTGTAATAACATGCATATAAAGTGGATTGCTAATAAATCGAAGTATCAAATAACTTCAACTTTTCATTCTTACAAAAAACTGGCCTGCACGGGTTGAATATTGTAACAATTATGAATTGTTTCTTTGAAAGTTACGTAATTTAAACACTTAATATTAAGTCCGTATAGGCTGAAGACAAAGGAAAAGAAAAGGAACGCACAAGGATCAAAGGGGATATAAAAAAAAGGAATAAATGAAAACCGCGATTATGCCCCCTGACGTGAAGCAACCTCAGCCTCCACATGGTATGAGGCTTGTAGGGCTAACCCTCCCCATTCTATGACTATGTTTGGCCCTGGCTATGACATAGTCCCAATCAAACCTCGGACAGTTGTCCGGAACTAGAAGATAGAGGACAGAGGGAGGTCGAGAGGAACCAGGACGATGTCTAGCACCACATCATTCTAATCACTGACAGCCACGAGAGAAGAAATTCTTCGAATAAGAAAGGCAAAAAAAGAAAGAAAAAAAGGATTTCTGGGGCATTTCACGCGAAGCGGACAGCGAAAAAAATGTCAGGTTCTGGATTTTGTTCATATTTGGTTTAATTGTACTTCTATATGTCCTGAATGAATGTGCATTTTTATTTTTTTTCTATGAAGCCTATTTGCCCTTTTCTAAGCCTTTAAAGAATTGACAAAATTTGAGGAGCGGGTTTTTTGAAAAAAAAATTTGCTATTATTCAAAGTGATAGAAAAAAGTAAATGGTGTTATTTTATAGACAAATAAATGTTTTTCTTGGCTGTTATTACAGAGTTGAAAAAATCGGATTTTACTTAACTTGGACATGTTTAAAATTTTTTGTTTTTATCTCAAAATGTAGCTTATAGTTCATAAATAATATGTGTAAAATTTTAGAACGTGATCTGCATTCGTATCAGAGATAGAGAATTGAAACTTAAATTTTTTCATGTTTCCATACAAAACTATCGCACTGGCCAAACGCCGACTACGCGCTGCACTGTGTTCGAATGCAGATCACATTATGAAACTGAACAGGCATTTACTATAAATTTTAAGTTATTTTTTGAGCTATTTAAAAAAAATTAAACATGTCGAAGTTTGTCAAAATTTAATTTTAAATATTAATTTTGGTTTTTTTACATGAAAAAAAATCCAATTTCTAATTCGATACCACGACTGTGAAGAACATGCAATTTCCTATAAGAATCACTATTTTAATTATTTTTATATAAGTTTCTTAATATGATTAATTGCCTTTGAAACAGGTCATACATAACTTCTTCAAAATTGTTGGTTGTCCGCTTCGCGTGAAATGCCCCTTCTATTAAAATGATATTAATACGTATATGTCCATAATGTAAACTAAAGCCTTAAATAGAAGAATTCAAAACAAAATATGAAACTATTGAGATCTACACTCCTCCATCACAAGCCTATAATATATAAAAAAAATTGACTGCTCCCCCCTTTTACCTCAGCCAATACACCATAAGTTAAGCGATTTGAAGAGAAGAAAAAAAACCGGAGCAAATTACTACCTGGAGACGACAAAATAATATTCAATCAAAAATAATGTTTGTATCACCCAGTTACTTCTATTTGTTTATGTGCTTCAAAATTTAACTTTTCGAAAGACCGAAAAAATAATTTTTGGAGTGGAGTTCATTTCTTGCGTTGCAATATTCCTATATTACATAGCGCCTAATTTAATAAAGAAAAACTTAACTTATAAATGCTACTAATTCAGAAAATGAAATAAAAAAATACAGGAATTAAGATTCCTCCAGTACGAGAATTTTAAATTTTTTGACAATCGGTATATAGTAGTCACACATCTTAGGCATTAGTTTGTAGTTACGCTCCTACATTATACATCATGATGAACGTATCACACCAAGGCCAAGGAACACTAAAGCAAAAAAAAAACTGCTGCAAAATTTAAAGCATACAATTGTTGATTAAATGGTAACAACTTGTATCTGACATGTAGCGAAATTTGCATCATAAGCAACATGAATTTTGTCTGAAATTCCAAGTCTTCGTAACTTTATTCTTTACCTAGTAATATATAAGTTTATTATCAAAAACAAATATCATACAACATGAAAGTTTACAAAGTACTTAAGCAGATGTTGACTATATAGTTAATTTAGGATCTCTTTAATGGTCGGGGTTTACGAGCTAGTTCACAATATATATATATATATATATATAATTCAAAAAAAATTCTTTTACCCCCCCTGCATTGAATGTTCTTTGTTATTTGGTACGTCTCGCAAATCAGAAGGTGCTCTACCTCTAATCTGGAGTCCTTTTAACTCTATGAAAACCTTAAACAGCGTTATATTTTGATTTGTAACTTTACCCAATTCACTTACTTCATATTCCAATATTCGTTATATGAGAATATCGCAAATATATAACATATGTAGTATATAGGTATGTGAGGATGTATCTCACGTTTTAAGGACACTTGCACCTAATTGTCCAGTAATAGAATTTGTCACAATTCAAATATTTTTGCTTACTATTTGTAAATCATGCTTTTTATGAATTTATTTTATTTAAATAAATATACATGTAAAATAAAATGTAGAAAATATAAAAACACGTATCGAATTGAGAACCTCCTCCTTTTCATTGAAGACGGTTAACAAAAGATACAAGGGATTGCAATTTTCAATTCAATTTGATTGAATTAGCACGTATGTAAATTTCAAATTGGATTTGATCCACTTCTTAGTCACTATGATTTAAATTTTATTTTTTTCTTCACTACTAAACAAGGGTATTTGCAAATACAATGCAATTGTTAATATTTGCTTTTTAGATGAAACTTTGACTTTTAGGAATTTTGTTTCTCGAAAAAAAGACGAAATGAGTGTGGTTTGATTTTCAAAAATTGATAACTTGTGGTTAAATTTGGAAAACGTTGTTTTATAAGAGCATACATAAAAATATATGTACTTAATTTCAAATGACATCAATATAACTTTTCTAAATAACTTCTCTTTAAACGTATCTACAAGCTTTGTTCTGTTTACAATGATGTAAAAGCTCAGGAGATTACCACGATGCTATAGCACAGCTTTGGCAGGAAAGTAATTAAAACTAAGATAAATGGGCTGATTTGAATGTGCAATTTAAATGAGACTTGACCAAGATTTGAATTTTAGAAATGACTTCATTTGATCATACACATAGCTCTTACAATTCAAGATTGTATGGAGTAGTATAACATGAATATGTGTTCTTGTTTCAAATAAATGGCAAAGAGCCAGCATGATCTATTATAATTAGTACATATGGATAACTTGAATAAATTGAAAAATTTCCGTCAGCTATTAACGTTATGGTACAAGGGTCAAATATCGTCCCCACCCTATTATCCCAACTTTCAATTAAAGAGATCGAGTGAATAAATATTGAGCTGATAACACTAATAGAATTGAATTATTGAACACTAACTAATAGTATTATCACGCCAACTCGATCTTCTCATTTGAAGGTTTAGATACCGTAGTGAACGATCGGCTAGAAGTACTTTATTAAAATTAAATTCGATTCTAAAATTTTTGCTGTTCAATCGTCGATTGTGTGATGAAAAACTTAATTTCGGCCATCACTCGTGTGACAATCGAGAAAGATTTGTCAATTTTCTACTCTACCGAAGTGCAAAGAGATATTTAATTTTAAATGCATAATTTTAGAGGAAACTCTAAAACACATAAAACGCAGATCAGTGCAAAATTTAGCATCAGTCTAATGCGCTGAGTTGTGCAGCAATGTAATTTCAACATACATTAACCATAAATTGAAAAATTTGTCGCTTATGGTTTGCTCACACATTTTTGAAAAATATTTATCGAAATAGTCGATTTTACGTTCATGAATACAAATTTTGTAGACATTTTTATAATAACTAAGCAAAATTTAATCGAAATTCTATAAAAAGAAGGACTTTATGATATACCCATGCTACCTATTCAGGTAATTTGATCTCTTATTTAAATATCACTTACTTTGTAAATACTACAATATAATTAACAGTTTCGTTTCTTGAAAAAACAATTCTAAAAAAATATTCAACAAGTTAGTAGTTGAAACCTTTTTCGTTGTAGCTAGCAATCGCTACAAAAATTTTCTAAAATTAATAATTATCAAATATTGTCAATGCTAAAGGAAACAAAAAGTAAACGTTTTAAATATCAAATGTTTATATAAAGGAACAAAGGTATACATTTACGCATTATATTATTTGCATGGATTCATATTTAAAATAAGAAGGAATTTTTTGTTTTCATTACAATTTAGAACATTTAAAATTCGTGTCTTTTGCATTCAATTCTCTTAAAGTTGTTTAAATCAAAAGTGATAAAACAATACATTGTATATCAGTACCATATTAGTTTTATGTTGTGCATTTTATTTATGTGTAATTGACTAAAAACTAATTAGAGTGGTAGTTTACGTTTTATTCACCTTACCTTCTAACAGATATTTAGAGGACGGGCCATTTATACAAATATTTTATATTTTATTAGTAAGGTACATTCAATTTACGATTTCATAGACTAAAAAAAATATAGTATAAAAGCAATGTACCTCTTACCTCCAACCAATTGTATCATGTGATTTCCAGGCGGTCTCCGCCAAATTTCCGCGTCCCGCTTTTCCTTTCTGATGATAATATTGTTGCTAAAGGATCCTGATGATGGTGATGTTTTAATAGGAGTATCCTTTAATTTTGTGTAAATAAAGAGACGGAGTTGGATGAATGCGTTGAGCGGCAAGACCAACATGCCGTGTGTCCCGGGTTCGAGCCCAGATGACCGTGAGCTTTTATTAAGAAATTAAAATAAATCACTCCGTCTCTGGGGTGTTGTCTAGCTCGCAGCAATGCAAACAAGACTCAAGTTTCCTCACTTCCCTTACCCTAATTCCCTTCCGGCCAAAACCATGCTAACGCATCAAAGGGTTGTCCCCTAGGATTTGGCTACATCGTATAAAAATAAATAAAAATAACACTGTTCCCAATAGTTAGACCGCCAAATCTAGGAGCTAACTTGATCGTGTTTGTCGCTGACAAATTACTTGTAGAAATTGAGCCTTTTCCTTTTTAAATTTTCTTTTCTCTCTTCCTTATTGCGGCCTATACTTTAAAAAAACTAGTTTTTTACGAAAAAAATTGAACCGGCACCTTTATTTTATTTCCCGATTTTCACTCTTTGACGTCTACATCCAATAAAATAGTTTTAAAAAAAAAAGTTGAACCGACTTCACAAAAAGCGCTAAAAAGCATAAAATAATTTTTAATTTTATATCTATTACGACATTTTGAAGTCGCTGCAAATCAAACAAACCAAACATCTACAACAAAAATATTTAATCGTTATTTCTTATGATCCCGTAAGCTGAAACGTTCAGGTAGTATTATGTATTATTTTCAATTGTGGTTATGTAGTTGTTTTATTTGTTTAATTTGCACCGACTTCAAAATGTCGTAATAGATATAAAATTAAAAATTATTTTATGCTTTTTAGCGCTTTTTGTGAAGTCGGTTCAACTTTTTTTTTAAAAACTATTTTATTTTTCACTTTTTAGTGTCTTCTACTCTATACAACGAAGAAAGAACCATCCAAATCGGTCCACGCGTTAAAAGTTAGTTTTAACCCCCTACCCCACCCCCATTTCACTAAACTTTTTTTCTCATGGTATCAATCAAGGAACATACTCTACCCAACAGAAAAGGAATCATCGAAATTGGTTCACGCGTTACGAAGTTACTACCCCTCCCCCACCCCCACCGCCACCATAGGACCAAATTATTCACCTATTTGCAATGGGGGATCACACTCTATGCAACAGCAAAAGAACCATCCAAATCGATTCACGCGTTACAAAGTTAGGTTCCACCCCCCTTCTCCCACCCCAACTAAACCAACAATTTATTTCTCGTGGTATCAAATAGGGAGCGTACTCTACCCAAAAGAAAAAGAATTATCCAAATCGGTCCACGTGTTACGAAGTTAGACTACTCCTCCCCCACCCAAACCCCCCCCCCCCCCCCCCCACCATGGGCAAAATTATTCTTCTATTAGCAATGGGTGATCACACTCTATACAACAGCAAACGAACCATCCAAATCGGTCCACGTGTTACAAAGTTAGGTTCCACCGCCACCCCCCCCCCCCCCCCCCCCACCCCACCCCACCAACAATTGTTTTCTCGTAGTATCAACCAAGGATCATATTCTACCCAATAGAAAATGAATTATCCAAATCGGTTTACGCGTTACGAAGTTAGACTACCGCCGTATCGAAAGACATGTTCCAGTAGATCGGGGTGAACTATGAGAACCAGGCGATGGCCGGAGAGAATACGCACATCGGCAAGTTTCAGGCCGTTGAAGACCCTTCGGTATGTCACACTATTTGAGCGCGCAGAAGATGTCTTCCTCCAGAAAAAGGAAACTCATTTTTTTATTTCATATATATATAAATTCATTTTTTTATTTTTTTATTAATTTTTTAATTTTTTTTTTAATTATTATATATATATATATATATATATATATTTTTTCAAAAACGTTATAAACAGGTTGGGAGTTAAGGAAATTATAACAATGAAATTCATAGAAAAAAATTATAAAAAAAAAAATGCGTCTTAAAGCAAAGTAAAATAGTAAGTTATAGCAAATAAAGTTCTAAACAAAGCAAAATTATAATAAAACATAAAAAGTAAGCCTTACGGAAATTATATACAAAAAAATGCGTCTTAAAGGAAGGTATAATAATAATAAATTATAGCAATTAAAGTCCCAAAGAAAAACCAAATTATAATAAAATATATTAGTAAGCCTTAAAGCAAAAAAAAATATAAATTATAATAAAAAATATAAAAGTAAGACTTACGGAAATTAGATACAAAAATGCGTCTTAAAGGAAGATAGTAATAATAGTAAATTATAGCAAATAAAGTTCAAAACAAAACCAAATTATAATAAAATATAAAAGTAAGCCTTAAAGAAATTATATAAAAAAATAAATTTACAAAATCATAAGGAGGCTAAAATCATAATCATGTGAATAAATAATTGTGAAGTTGGAGAATTTTTAGGGAGAGGAGAGACAACGCTGGGAGCCTTGGAATAAGGCGCAAACGAAGTGTTTGCACCGGTAAGATTTGCTGAGGGCTCGGTGCTTGTTAGACGTTTGTAGGTGAAGGGAAGATATACTTAGGACAACCCAGATCTCTGTTAATCTGAATGGCGCGACCTGTTCGTCATCTCGGCTTGCTCAGTCAGACTCATCAGACACCCTTTGTGGTAGTTTCACCAGGCCTGACTCAACGTCCTGATGAGAGACGCGTGCATCATGTTTATCCCCCACATAGTAGCCGAGACGCTTCTCCACACGAAAAGGAATTGTTATCGTGAGTCTTGCCGTGCAGACTGGACCTTGGTGTATGTGTACCTTCCTCCTTCAGCTCTAGTCTCCACTTCCCCATCCTTATGAGCGGAAGTTTCGTTATGTAGACACTTTTTCATCATTAGAAGGGGAACACATACTCCAGTGTGGCCAGACTCGCCACACCACCTCCCTCCGTGTTGTCGCTTCAGGGGCGGATATCCTTGGCTTGGTATATTCCGATTAGTTGCCCTTGTAAATCTTCTAACTCGTATATATTATTACCCTTTCTTGTTCGTATTCTGCTTTTTAGGAACTTCTTCGCAAGTTTGGCGTTCGTGCCCTTCTGAAAATCACTAAGCGTAAAATTACGCCGATAGACTTCTTGGCCTGGCCGAAAGGTGATGGACCTGGCTCTGGTGTTGTAATTCCGTTCCCCCTGATCGAAGGCGCGGTCTAAATTAGCCTTCACACTCTCTCTAATCAGGACAATCTTGTCCGACATGTCTAATTGCATATCCGTTTCTGCCCAGATACCAAGCTTACGCAGGAGCTCGTAACTCGACGCATGTGTTATCATATGCTGCCTATACAAGACCTAATACGGGGAGAATCCTGTCGCCTTGTGGGTGGAGTTTCGCAACGAGCTCGCGACAGCGCTCAGATGTTCGTCCCAGCGGTCATGCTTGTCAGATAAGTAAGCCCGAATGCCTGCCATAATGGAGCGATTAACACGTTCTGCAGCATTAGCTTGCGGAGAATAAATGGCCGTATACATATGATGTATTCCATATCGCCTCATCAACAACCTAAAGTGATTGGATCTAAACTGTGGGCCATTGTCCGTGACCACTGTTTCGGGCACCCCAAAAAGGTGGAATATTTCTTCCTCTATATATTTAGTTATGAGCGAGGAGCTTGATTTTCGCAGAGGCTTGAGACTGGGAAACTTAGAGAAATGATCTAACACGATGAGTATCGACACGTTTCCAGATCGAGGATAGGGACCAAGAAGGTCAATGTATAGCCGTTGCCAGGGGCGTTCCGACTTCGGCTGCTGTCCCATCAGTGGACGAAGAATAGTATTGGGTGCCTTGATCTCTTTGCAAATTTGGCAGCTATTGACGTAGGCTCGGACTTGTGTGGTCATTTTAGGCCAATAAAAGTATCGACGAATCCTCTCAAGCGTTTTGCCGATTCCGCCGTGCCCAGAAAGAGGTGGATCATGAGCCTGTCGCATTGTCTGCTCGATGAGTCCCGAAGGAATCCGCAGTATCCAGGCCTCATCTTCCGAGACAAGGTCGCCGGTACGGGGCAGTTTGCGTATGTATACATATTTATCCAGTATGATTACGTCGGGCAGTTTGGACTTATTAGTGAGGATGTGCTCTCTTAGATCTTTGTATTCAGAAGATTCGAACTCTGGAGAGTCAAGGTTTATTAGCGGGGCTACTTCGATTTCCGAAATGTTTGTTTTGTGCACTCTGGAAAGTGCATCAGGAACTACGTTCTGACGCCACTTCGATGCTCGATCTCGAAATCGAATGCCTGCAGCTTCAGGCTCCAGCGGGCCAACCGACCAGATAGGTCTTTAGGTCTTCACAATCTTGAATGGCATCAGTTCAATGTATGCGCGGAATTTTTTTACGCTCAGGACTGCAGCCAGACATTCGAGCTCCGTCACGCTATAATTGCGCTGGGCGGAGTTTAGTTTCTGCGACATGTACGCTATGGGTAACTCTGTGCCTTCTTCGTCTGCTTGTAGGAGAACTCCTCCGACCCCTTCCTGACTTGCGTCACACTGAATGACGAAAGACTTGCGGAAATCGGGACTGACGAGCAACGGAGCTGATGTTAATTTTTGCTTGAGGGCCACGAATACATCTTGTGCTTCCACGGTCCAGGTGAACTTGTCACTCTTCCTTAAGGTGTCCGTGATTGGTGATGATACCGCAGCGTAGTTCGCAATGAACTTTCGGTACCATCCTGCCATACCCAAGAAGCGACGCACTTGCCGTACGGTCTTCGGGACGGGATACTCCACGATCGCGGCTACCTTATCTGGATCCGTTTTGATGCATCCGTTACCGATTATATACCCGAGGTATCTAATCTCCCTCAGGCAAAACTTGCTCTTTTCGACATTGATGGTCAGTCTAGCCTTCCGCAAACACTCAGCCACTTGTGAGAGGGTGGTCACGTGTTCGGTGAAATCCTTTGATACCACTAGGAGGTCATCTAAGTAGACGAAGACTGTTTCTTTAAGGTCTGGTGGTATGAACCTGTCCATGAGTCTGCACATGGTTTGTGGAGCATTGTAGAGGCCGAAGGGCATTACTGTAAACTGATACAGGGGATGTCCTGGTATAGTGAATGCCGTCTTTTCTCTGGAGCTGCTTTCCAGTGGTATTTGCCAGAAAGCGTCCTTCAGGTCCAGTCCTGTTATATATCTAGCGGGGGGAAGTCTTCCAAGGATGCCCTCAATATGCGGTAGGGGGTACGCATCTTTTGTTGTCACCGCATTGACCTTCCTCGCGTTAAAACATAGTCGGACCTTTCCGGGCCTTCTCACAAGTACCACTGGGGAGCTCCATGGACTTTGGCTCTCTTCGATGACTCCAAGGTTCTTCATACGATCTATTTCAGCATCCATTAATGCCTGTACAGCTGGCGAAACCGGGTAGTGTCGCTGCTTCACTGGGGTCGCTCCTCCGACGTCGATGGTGTGTGCGTTTTGCCTAATCCTTGTTTCGCGTAGGACGGAAAGATACTCTTAGGACAGTTGGTGAGTACTGGGGTCAACGGGTGCCTCTGGCTCGAATGACGGAGAGAGTGAGCCGATGATGTCTGGGGCTAGCTGGAAGGCTTTCCAGAAATCAACTCCAAGATATAGGTCCTCCGACAAACTAGGTATGACATATAACCAAATGATATGTCTGTTGCCGCGGAACTTTATATCCGTATCCAAGTGACCGCATACCTGCTGTGAGGTTCCATCAGCTGTTTTGACGGATGTTGCGTATTTTTTGATTGTCACTTGGCCTTCTTGGAGAAGCTTTCGAGCTGCTTGACCTCCCAGACAACTCACGCTCGCTCCACTATCTAGAAGCCCGTTGATCTCCTGTGCCAGCGTCTTGACGCGAGCATACGGAGGAATGTCTTGCGATACAAGTCGGCGTCTTTCTGCTACGACTCGTCGCCAAAACTCTAAGTCTTCTGCTGGATCGTTTCGGTTTAGAAACTTTGTGTTGACTAGATATGGACATTTTGAAAGTTTAAATGGGCAATTTAGACTATATTTCCACAGAATCGTTGCAATCCTCTGTATGGGATTGTTTCTCAGATAATTTCCACAAAGAAAAACTAATTCGGACATGTGATCCAACAAAAAGTCACTGCACCTTATCTGAGGTCCACACTAGGCAAGCACTCAAAATCGACTGTCGTCTAACTGCCTGTTGTCCACTTCATCTTGGAATTTGTTTCCGGCCATATTTAGGATATGTCGCGATATTCGAAGGAAATATCTATAATATCGGGAAGAAGGAAATTTTATTTATAGAATTACTATTGATTTATAACTTACGAAGTGTAGTAAAATTCACTGTTCGTCTCTAGTTTTTAGATATCTTCTGCTCACTTTATGCCTTGTGACATATCGAATATAATTTTATCTGCAGTATTTTTAAAGTCTGAACTTGGAATTTACTTGACGTGAACCTGCAAATATTCTTTACTTTGTGGTCGCGATAAAAAATTTACCATTTACAATTTATATGTGTTTGAATGTGAAGACTCTCTTGTGTTCGTTTTGTTGAAGGCATATACAGAAAGCATTGGTTCCTCAAGGGTCGAGCAGGAATCAATAAATACAGAGCCTCCAGCAGTTCGGGGGAATCAACCGCGCCTTGTAAGCAATCGAAGGCAAAAACAATTCTGGAGTTATCGCGGACTCCAATGACATGAACTTTAATCGGTCAGTGTAAGGAGGCAGCCGAAGAGAATCGATCCCAGGAAGGCCACGAAGGGAAAATCTTACGAATCTATGCTGTACAGCCTTAATGCGATTAACATGAGTCGCATACAAAGGAGACCACACTGGACTAGCGTACTTCAAAACAAGTCGTTCGTAAGACTAAAAAAATAAAGTTGTTTAGTTATATATGGGTCATCAAACTTCTTAGACCATCGCTTAAGAAAGCCCAGAGCAGAAACTTTTGGCGCCATCAGCGTAACATAGAATTCTCGAATTAGGGAGAATTAAGGATACATCATTGATGTTAAAGATAAAAAGCAATGGTCCTAGATGGTTACCTTGAGGAACACCGGTGGTAGTATAAATATCATTAGAAAGTGTACCTCGAAATGGAACACAACGATTTCAATTAACTAGAATTGATGGAAACCTTAGAAGAGATAACTTACGAACAAGGACACTGTGGTTGATTCTGTCAAAAGCCTTGCTAAAATCCGTGAAAATGCAGTCGACTTGCTTGCCAGCTTCACTAGCATAAATGCAGCTACTAGAGAATTCCAGCAAGTTAGTCGTAGTAGATCTACCTTTCATGAAGCCATGCTGAAAGGAACCCAGAAAAAGCTTACAGTGAAAGTTAAGAGCATTGCACAACAGAGCTTCAACAATTTTATCAATACAACATAAATTGGCAATGGTGCGATAGTTTGATATGTCAATTTTCTTCCCTTATGTAGGGGAATGATGACAGATAGTTACCAAGATTTCGGAAAAACACCACAACAAATAGGTAAATTAAATACAGTTTTTTACAAACCAGAAATATGCTTTAGGACGGCATCCTGGTCAAACACTAGATCTTTGTTTTAAAGGGTAGTCGGCGCAAGCCTCGCCATGTGAGTAAAATCCTTATCTCTAGTATCATAGTCTGTACCCAAAAACGCGGTGCTAAAAAAGTCGCCAAATAGTCGAAAGAGGATCTTTACTGTCGACGTCACCAAAACTCAACACAGAAGGATAGCCATAAAAATTACGTTTAGAATTTACGACCTCCAGAACTGTTTAGGCTAAACACGGAAAGACGATTTGATTCTCTCCAAATAGTCGAAATAAGATATATCAAGTGTAGAGCAAAATTGGTTGCGTAACAACGATAAACAATCAACAATCCTACATGAGCAAGTGAAAAGCGTGACGAGCATGGAATTTCATTAAGAAACTCACCAATCTATTTAGGTGCTAACGATGTTATCATAGCCTCCAGACTTCCATACTCAAACGTCGTCTCTGTATTCGACTATGCTTACCTACAAGATAAGCATACGCCACAGCGAGAGACCTTTGGACTTTGGAATTCCGATCACACTTTTGTTTTGATCGTACGGAATATAATGGAACCAAGGGAAGATGACACCTGCACTTCATGAACTACGCGTTACGTAACATTAAGTTTTGGAAGCAAGGGAAGATGACACCTGCACTTCATGAACTACGCGTTACGTAACATTAAGTTTTTGTTAAAATCAGAAGTTTTAACTCTTAACCTCCTGACTCACGGCTCAGTTTATATGGTATATCTAAACTACACATATTTTTTTTACATACGAAAAAAGTCGCGTCACTGAGTATACAGAAGTATATATATGGCAAATAACCACAATAAGCCGTGTACCACGGATCCTTAATTTAAGCTCTAAGAGTCCGACCGTTGCGGTCAAGCAAAACCACTTAACACACACATTAGGGCGAAAGTGGGCTGAAATTTCGTTTAATTTACATTGATTCTTATTCCGGTATTTTTCGCAACATAATTGACATTATTAGGTAAAAATAACCATCTGAGTGTTACGTAACGATTCGGGGGGGGGGTGTCATTTAAAGGAAGGTCGCACATGCTCGCACTTCTGTACTAACGGACGAGGCTGTGCTCCTGAATGTGAACTGTCGACATTCCGGATCCGGAATAAAACTTAAGTTTAAAAACTAAATCCGACTACATAAAAGCTGAAAACAGGCCTAAAATATTACAGAGGAAAGTTAAAACCCTAAGTCAACAATAACGAAGGTTTTGGATTAAAAATAGTTGCTGAAGGCCTTCCTTTAGATTCGTGGATTTGTTTGTCTCCGACTACAACTATTTATACTCCAAGATCTTTGTTATTAATCAGGGTTTTGACCTTCCTCTGCAATATTTTATGCTTGTTTTCACTTTTACGTGGTCTCGTTTTAGTTTTATTTTTTTTATAAATAATGGAGAGTAAACATTTTTATTTGTAATTACAAACTGAAATTTTGACTGGATCAATTCTTTTGCAATTGGGTGGTATATCGTCGATTGAATGTAACGTTATACCACCAGCATATGACTTGGCAGGCGTTTAAAATATAAGGTAATTAAGTAAGTATTCTCAGTCTGAGTGTCATTAAAGAAATATTTATGTTTAAAGTAGTAAATATAATTTAACAGTTTCAATGTGTTATAACTTACATTTTTTTTTTAGGCTCAAAGCGATGAAGATGAAGGAGGGCCAGATGATGTCGCTGTTAATGTTGAAGGACGTGATGGATTTATGGACGATTTTTTCAACGAGGTCGAAGAGATACGAGAGATGATAGATAAGATACAGGCAAATGTAGAGGAAGTTAAGAAAAAACATAGCGCAATTCTGTCAGCGCCGCAGTCTGATGACAGTGAGTATAGCATTTTGCATGGGTATCTTAAAGTCAGATTTTGAAAGAGTATAATGTAACATAAGCTCCATAACTTAGCTTTATTCAGTGATAGTAGAACAATATTTTAGACATGCAGTAATTAACAAGTTCGATCAAAATAATGCTCCTGCAATTTAGAAAAATGTACTCGTTACTCTGCTAAACATCCCTTAGTACCCACTACTTATGTATAAAATTGTATTATTAAACTGATACGGTTAAGTAATAGTATATTGTACAACAAGCGCCGATTGCGTAGACTGGAAGCAATAGACAATAGATACGTCAGCTGCAGCGGTATGGAGTATTGCTGCCAACGTGCGCAATCGGCTACTTACCGCCCGAGTTGCACATTCTATTTTTACGCACGCGTGAGGGATAAGTACCACTACACCGCACGTCGTTCCGCAGAGGTAAGTAGTCGATTACGCATGCTGTCAGCAATAAACGCACGAGCGAAACAAGTGCGTCTATGGTTGCCAGCGTGCGCAATCAGTAACTTACCGCACGGAAAGAAGAAAATTCATAGCTTTAAAGTAACGGCTGAATAGAATTCGTAGATAGTGAATGAATGCTGACAACTTGTATTTTTTTATAAAACCCCCGAAATTTCCACTAGCGGGCGCAAATCCTTAGAGCGTTGTGCCCTCGGCGGGGTGAATTGAATACGTACTGGCTTTTTACAATAAGAAATTAAGTTTAAATTCCACCGGAGGTAATCTATAGTTTTGAACTTTGTCTTCAATTTTTGTAACTCAATGTTGTTAAATAGCCTCTCATTGAGGGTTTGGAGATCTTCTAAGAACGACATGATTGTTTTTAAAACAAATATATATTTAAAAATCACAAATTTCGTTTTCTACTATTATTACTGTCTCTGTTATTTGATTTTCAAAAAGTACGAGTATATCTAATCTTTGTTTTAGTGTTTATTTTGGATTTGACTTTGTTTTTCTTAAATTTTTTTATTTAATTTATTTATTCATTTCTTCCCTTTTTTTCCTAAAATACTTTTTCTCTTCATTACTTCTTTGCTTTGCGTTTGGTTTAACCATCTAATATTTGGAGGTTTATAATTTCAGTATGCATAAGAATGCATAATAGAAATTACAATATACTTGACATATACAAAATATGTACGAAATATATACACTTGACCCGAATAAATTTGTAAAGCTGTTTATATCAGTTTTTGTTTTTTATCTTTGTTGGGTTAATATCTCGTTTTCGGTTTCTTTGGAAGACGTACAGCAGCTAAAGAAAAGCTTACCCTTTGGTGCTGCTGTTAAACGGTTCATAGTTCGGGACTTTTTCAGTTCCAATTTATTAAAATTTTGTTGTAATTTAATTTATTAAATTAGAAGAAGTTCTTTCTTTAGTAGTCTCGTAGCTTTGCGATAAACCAGGAGCCTGCTCCGTATGATAAAGCCCACATAAATATCAGCCAGGAAAAGTTCTCTCTGAAGATCAACACTAGTCTTTCCAGGGAGGGTTTGAACCTAATCATCATGTGCTGTTGTCTTTAGTTCTCGTCAACATACCAGGACAAAAATTGGCACAGAATTTGGGCTGGAATGAGGTCACCTCTGGCTATGTGGATTAGTATCGGACCAGGTATGGAGGTTGTGGAAGTTTGTGATACCATCTCTGGTGTACTGTGATTCATCCGTCCACAGAATTCCATCCAGAAAAGCATTGTTCTTTATGTCGCATCCGCGAAAATACTCCTCTTGGGGTGCACATCGATTAGGGAATCTCCTGTCATATTCCAGTTTTCTTTTAAGGAGACTTTTCATAATTGAAAAAAATACACTTTTTAATTTATTGAATAGATTCCTTCTGGACATTTTTATAAAACATATTAAGAATATAAAAAAATTATTTTTTTTTTGAAGTTTTAGTACATTTTGACCACATTTAACATAAATACTAGTAACTAAACCTAAAAAACACTTTATTTTTAATATTTTTATAATTTTATAAACATTTTTCTGTACAATAAGAAAAAAAAATCCATATTTTGAGGTCAAACTACCCCTGTTTAAAAAATTTAGGGCTGTGACATAATATTTTTAAAGGTTTAGTTAGTAGTATTTTTTATAACGAATCGAATGGTTTTTGGATTATTAAAATCCGTTGAGTAGTTTTCGAGAAAAGTGTGAGTTTCAGCAAAACGCGTTTAAAGTTTTTGTAACATAATCTAAATACTTAAAATGCGAGTTGGTTGCGGGTAGAGAAATCTATTGCAGTGTGTTTAAGAAAATTGGTTCGATGGATTTTGATGCGGTAAATGGTATATGATAGAAAAAGAATTAAACTGTGTCGTAACGGAGCCCGATTTTTTAAATTTGTTCTAGAAATATCGAATTTTTGGATGGGGAAAAATTTTTTTTTTTTTTTTACTAAAATATATAGTGGGTTATTGCCGATGGAATGGTGTATATATTTTTTACCATAAGGTTGATTGTTTCGAGTAGGCGAGGCCTTAAAGTTGAACCTTTGTGGGGCTATGGCGGAAGAACGGGGTGACGGATAGATGAGTTTGAGATATTTATGGATAGGTGAGAATGTCGTGGATGTGATAAGAGTTTGAATGGATTTTTACCATTGAATATGGCAAAGTTATTAACGCTGCAGATGGAGTCCTTGAAAAAGGATCAAAAAAGGATAATTTTTTGCAATTGGTGGGACCAAAATAGAAAAAACTGTCAAACGGAATCCGTTCATATTTACGGATGTTGTAGATGTTATGACCGCATGTGAGATAGGCTATTTTTTTCGAGAGTTTTTGAAAAAGTGCGGGACCTATGCGAGTTGGTGTGCTATGTTCGTTTATAACTCGGGGAGTATTGGTCGGAACCCCATCATGTGGGTATTCATTTTACGTAGAATCGTAAGATCTATTCGGAAATGGAAAAAAAAATTGAAAATGTACTAGAGGAAAATTTTTGCACGAGAGTGTAGTAGTAGAATATTTTTGAAATTTTTCAAAAAACTGTGGCGCACCACATGCTGGACCATCTTACGAATGGGTGAGATAAAAAATTTTTTTTTTGATTTTGTACCAGACTTTTTTCATCTATTACAAAATGGATTTTCAAAAAATTATAACTTAGGTTGGGGATGTGCGATTGAAAAGAAGAAAATTATTTTCATTTGTTTTGTGATCGAAGCAATTTGGAAAAAATATAAAAAAAATTTTGGTGGTAATTTTTCGGGGGGTGGGGGTGGGGGATGGCTAACCCCGAAGTCGAAATAAGGGATGTGTGGTATCAAATTAAAGGTAAACCGGTCACAAATTGATTGGTGCAGTTTTTGTTTAAATCGAAAAAACTTTATCGCTGACTTTTTTTCGTTAAACATTGAAGCGGGGATGCCATCCTCCAAGTTCTACGGGTTGATCCAAAACGGACCGTTCTTTTTTTTAAAACTATCTACTCCAAAAGTTATGAAACTTTTACAAACAACACACCATTCCATCACTTATAGTTTTCGCGCAAACACGGTGGGAAGATTTTGCTAAAATTTGCGCAAATTTTTCGGAAAAAAGGACTTTTTTCAATCATTTGCATTAAGTGGTGTGAACTTTTCGTCGGAGCGAGTTGAAAATTACATCAATCGATAGGTAATCGATTGTAGAAGAGAAATCACCCCCATGTTCCAGATCGAAAATGTATATTTAGGGTAGTTACCAGCGACGGAAAAGTGCCGTAAGGCGACCAAAATGCCGATAAAAAGTGTCGTCGCAAAAGTGACAAAATTCAAAAAATTATATCTCCTGGAGTTATTAATATTTTTAAATTATTATTTCAACAGTTGATTAGGGGTGGATTTACTACATCGGAAAATTAATTTGGTTGATAAAAGTTTGTTGGGTCAAAAAGGACACACAAAAACGACAAAAGTGAAAAATTGCTAACTTAATAAAGTTAAATTTGTTAAAGAAATTTGCACCCATCCGGAGGTGACTACCCTTATCTGAAAGAGGATGTAAATGGGATATGGAGGATGTTTTTCTTATTTCTGTGCGGTTAAATTTTTTATACTAATCGTAGATTTTTCACTTTTCCCAACTTTTCATTATATTATCTAAGATGGTGGTGATTCTTTTGATATGAATTAAGGGTTGCTGATTTATCGGGGATCTTTTAAATGTTTAAGTAAATACCCTAATATATTTGAAAAGTTAAATCATGCAAATCGGTGCAGCGGTTGTGAAGTTACTAACCAAAGAGCAAAATATGAGGCTATTTTGCATAATGACCAGTTCAGTTGCTTTATTGCCAATTGCTGTTAATAATAGAAATTTAAGAGATTTTTATTACTCTACCCTTTTCTCCTCTATTAGGGCTAAAATGTGTCCATACATGTGAAAGCTCGATATATAATACTTTATTAGTAATAGCAACATGAAATGGTTTTTTCGGTGTACTCGGTCTTGCTTTCACTAGGAACTGGATACCTACTATTACTAATTACTATTGGAAATTATGAAAACGAAGCAGGTTTATTGGTATGCAGCGATAGAGGAGGAATTATAGATATAATTTCTTACCTCATTTGTTCTTGGATGTTTATATTTAGTGAACATTTTGAACTAAATAGCTTCAGTTCCGGTTATTCAAATGAGGTAAGCAAATCTCACCTTATAGGGGGTTGCACATGTTTGAGTACGAATAACTTTGGCGTTTATTGATATATTTTAGTAATTCTTTCAACAGGTGGTGAAGGATACTATTAGCTAAACTGTGAGATACATTGGGTGGATATAAGTACAGTAGTTGAAAAAAAATACACGACACAATGTGAGATATTTGTGATTGACTGGAGGTTTTTGCTAAATTTGCTAAAAAAAATCAATTTTCGTGGGAGTAATTACCTTTATTTGAAAGGGGATGTAAATACGTAGGTATGGTTAAAATTTCATCGAGATTTGAAAATTTAAATGTTGCATCAAAAATTTCCAGTGAAAAAATGAAAAGTTAAATTTTGTTAAGAAAATTTTACAATATCTGCAAAGTGTGGATGTATATTTAAGGGGAAGGCGGTGTGTAAGCGCTATACTAAGTTTCGTCCAAACCAAGATATATTTAGTTGACATTTTAGAGATTTTTATAATATCACTGATTTAGCGACTTGAAGCCATCTGCTGGGTTCAAATGAAACCTTGGAGGTTCACGGGTTATAGTAGTGGAAAGCTACCAATCTCTGCTTTATTCTGGTTTTTAAATTACCAAAATCGGTTAGGTATTTGGCGAGATATTAATTTTTCTCTGTAGCAAGGACCTTTTCAATGCCGAAATCCTGGACGAATCCCTTTTGAAAATTATGAAATTTTTTTTTGTCTTCTTTCCCGGCAAGATTGGTATCAAATGAAAGGTATTACTGCGTAGAATTCAAATATGAAAACCATTTTGAATTATCTTTGATACAGTGAGTTTTATAAAGGTTTCTTTTTTCTATAAATTTAATTGAATGCCGTCGGCAAATTGAGAAAATTCAAAAAATTATTATATCTCCGGGAGTTTTTAACTTTTTC
This sequence comes from Leptarthrus brevirostris, assembly GCA_964036015.1. Lineage (NCBI taxonomy): Eukaryota > Metazoa > Arthropoda > Insecta > Diptera > Asilidae > Leptarthrus > Leptarthrus brevirostris. The sequence goes on along the minus strand of OZ038372.1, from coordinate 88,858,854 downwards.
TAAAAATTTTTCAACATTTGATTAGGGGTTGGATTTACTACATTATAAAATTAATTTGGTTGATAAAGATACATTGCGTCAAAAAGTACACACCAAAACGGTAAAATTGCAAAATCGCTAATTTAATAAAGTTAAATTTGTTAAAGAAATTTTCACCCTTCCGGAGGTGACTACCCTTATCTAAAAGAGGATGTAAATGGGATATGCAGGATGTTTTTTTACTTCGCTACGGTTAAATTTTTCATACTAATCGTAGATTTTTCACTTTTGCTCAACATTTGATTATATTATCTCAGATGGGGGTGATCCTTTTGATATGAATTAAGGATTGCTGCTTTGTGGGGAATGTTTTAAAAGTTTAACTAAATACCCTTATATATTTTAAAAGTTAAATCATGCAAATCGGCATTAGCTAAATTGTGAAATACTTCAGGTGGATATAAGTACAAAGGATACAAAGGTACTAGCTCGCAAGCGGCGGTAATGTACAAGGGTATTTGCTCGCAAAGGGTGATAGACTACAAAGGCGATAGCTCGCAAGGGGCGGTAAGATACAAAGACAGTAGCTCGCAAGGGGCGGGAGGATACAAGGGCACTAGCTCGCAAGAGGCGGGAGGATACAAAGGTCGTAGCTCGCAAGAGGCGAGAGAATACAAAGGTTGAAGCTCGCTAGAGGCGGGAGGATACAAAGGTGTTAGCTCGCAAGGGGCGGGAGGATACAAGAGTAGTAACTCGCAAGGGCGGGAGGATATAAGAGTAGAAGCTCGCAAGGGGCGGGAGGATACAAAGGTCGTAGCTCGCAAGAGGCGGGAGGATACAAAGGTCGTAGCTCGCAAGGGGCGGGAGGATACAAAGGTAGTAGCTCGCACCATACCATTCGTTAATTTCACAAGGCGTCATTTTTCACACTATAGTTGCTTTAGTCCAATTTTATAACCCGTGGACCGATTTTTATAACTCTTTTTTTGTTAAATAGGGTATGATCCCTTCTTTCAATTGTATACCCTCCCACCCTCACCACACTTTACTTTTATTCAATTTTTTTTTGGAGTATAATATACTACATTTGATTTAGGGAAAACAGTTTTCATCTATAGTTGCTATTGTCTAACTTCGTAACGTGTGGACCGATTTGCATAATTCTTTTTTTTTAAATAGGGGGGGGGGGTCTTCCCTCCTCTTACTCCAATCACTCCCTACCCACACTTTTTTTTAGTCAAATTTTTAAATTTTTTTCTTTTGAATAAAGATTCTGTTGCTACCGGGACAAAACTTTTCACCTTCAGTTGCTTTAGCATATCTCCCGAACGTGTAGACCGATTTGCATAATTCTTTTTTTGTTAAATAGAGCATTATCCCCCGTATTGCTTACCCCCACTATTATCTATCTACACTATAGCCGCAGACGTAGGCGCGGGCACCAGCTAGTTTTTGCATATAAAATGCGTATAGGTACCGTTACAAATATAGGTATAACTTTTTGTCCTATACGAATTTCTTAACACGGTTTTAGGACAGTCTTTCTGTGATGTTAAGATACACTTTGATGTGAAAAAATCGAATATTTTGAACTTTTTGAAAAGAAAAGTCTCCTTAAGTCTACTAGACAATAAATTTAATTTATAATTAATTCAAGAACACCAGTAGTTGTCGATTTGTTTCTTTGAATTTTTCGACATTTGTATGATGTCACTGCGATGAAAAGATAAAATTTAATAATGATGTGCTTACCATGAAAATTGCAAATTTATGCATCACCTTCTAACTCCCAAACGGTTGAGACTGCCTAACCCGCTGCCCATCTAATTTTTAGTTTGTCTATGGGAGATCTATCACCCCACTTATTTTGGCACACCTTATGTGAAACACCCTGTATATTATATCAGACCTATTAGTACGAATTATTTGAGTTTTTGGCTTACTAACTTTGTGATATTGCTTGGCATGAATATTTAAAGAAAGACTATTTTTTGTATCCTTAAATCAATTGGTTCAGAAAAAAATTTATTTTACTTTAAGGAAAAGGTTATTTCTAATGCTGATTTTAATATCACTTAGTGCCGCTCTTTTTTTCTAGAGAAGGATCGCAGTTTACAAAGTCTGTCTAATGACAGCAGTAAAGTTCGAATATTTCATGAAAGAATCCATATTTGTTAATTATTGCAATATACAATTTTTATTTCTATTATATTATTGCATCTGGGGACAAGTTTTTCATTGTGCAGGCAACGTTTTATATTTGTTTTCCTGATTTCTTGAAATCTCTAGTTCACGTAACCGCTTTTGGGACGGGAGAAAAACGAAGGCAACTTTGTAAGTGGACTTACAATTTCAGTGGAATGGAAACCACAAATTCGTCTCCTTCATGATAGAAGGGCAGCATGTTAGTTCTTACTTCATTGGCGAATTGATTATGATAATTTTCAATAATTCTTTGTAGCTTACTGTTCTAAATAAAACGCGATGAGAAATTATCCTTTAACACCTGCATTGGATTAGTCATTGCAATTTAAACGTTAAAGGAGATATTAAGTTATATTGTTATAATTGCATGTAAAAATAATAGAATTAAAAGATGTCGGTCCCTACTACCTCCTCCTTGGCTAACTAATCGTTAAGATTTTCTTCATCCTGGGCCCTGTCATCGCAAGATGATATCTCTAACGGAAGTAGCAGCTGAACTGGTCCTGTCAGGATTCGTGGATCTGCAAGTCGAATCTCGCAAGTCCTAACTCTTCAATCTTGTCCTTGGGCTTAGAGTTTACAACAGCCTCAATTTTAGACAAGAATGTTCGCAGATCTTTATAATACAGGTTCGATTTTCCTAATTCTTCGACTTCAAGGCATTCTTCACGCTCCGAACTAATCGTTCCCAGAATCCTGCCCACCATGTTGCCCTCTCAGGAATATACTTCCAAGAAATATTATTATTTCCAGCTAGCTTTCTGCACATCTGTAGATTGCAGCAGTCCTTCAAATTTGCGAAGCTCTAAATCTGTTCGTTTAAATGTTTTCGTATTATCGATAAAATAGTTTTTTAAAAAAAAGTTGAACCGACTTCACAAAAAGCGCTAAAAAGCATAAAATAATTTTTAATTTTATATCTATTACGACATTTTGAAGTCGGTGCAAATCAAACAAACCGAACAACTACAACAAAAATATTTAATCGTCATTTCTTATGATCCTTTAAGCTGAAACGTTCAGGTAGTATTATGTATTATTTTCAATTGTGGTTCTGTAGTTGTTTTATTTGTTTGATTTGCATGGACTTCAAAATGTCGTAATAGATATAAAATTAAAAATTATTTTATGCTTTTTAGCGCTTTTTGTGAAGTCGGTTCAATTTTTTCTTTAAATAAAATTTTATTTTTCGCTTTTTAGTGTAGTGTATAGAGTATATACAACGAAGACAAGAAGTTAGGTTTAACCCCCTACCCTACCTCCATTCCACAAAAAATTTTTTTCTCATGGTATTAAGCAAGGAACATACTGTACCGAACAGAAAAGGAATAATCAAAATCTGTCCACGCGTTACGAAGTTAATACCCCTCCCCCTCCCCCACCACCACCATAGGACCAAATTATTCTCCTATTAGCAATGGGGGATCACACTATACAAAAGCAAAACAACCATACAAATCGGTCCACGCGTTACAAAGTTAGGTTTCACCCGCACCCCCACCCTTACCCTACCAACATTTTTTTCTCATGGTATCAACCAGAGAACATAATCTACCCAACAGAAAAAGAATTACCCAAATCGTTCCACGCGTTACAAAGTTAGACTACCCCTTCCCCCCTCCCCCATCATAGGATACATTTTTTTCTCCTATTAGCAATGGGGGATCATACTCTGTACAACAAAAAAAGAACCACCCAAATCGGTCCACGCGTTACAAAGTTAGGTTTCACCCCCACCTCCACCCTACCAAAATTTTTTTTGACATGATACAAAAAAAGAATCATCAAAATCGGCCGACGCGTTACGAAGTTATGCCCGGTCAGACATAAAAAAATACACGTTGAACTTAGAACCTCTTTGTTTTTGGGAAGTCGGTTAAAAATGATCATTTTCGAAATTCCTCTTGTCACAATAAAGCGGATTCCCGCACCAATACAGTTTTTCATTCTCATGTCAAGTATCACCTCTAAGTGTATCACATGAAACGCTGCACAAGTAAAAAGCATAATGTATACCTTTCGTTTGGCTGCTAAATCTTTGGCAAAATGCACAGCAGTAGTTTCAAATGGTCTTGATGTTATAACTCCGCCCAAGGTTCTGAAGCACTTTTTTGGTGTAGGCGTTTGCAGATAACACAGTGCCGTAATACAGACTTAATAAGTTGTTGGCCTTGGAAGATCCAGTATTTCTCTCTTATTGTAGACAAAACAATGCTTATATCGCCATGTAAGGTACGTTTATGCGCATCCAACGCTTAATATTTCTACGCTGGGTGCTAATTAAATTGAGTTTTCTGCTTAAAATCTCTGATACCTATGTTCGCTGACTGCCATTATGTTTGTTTGTTTCGCTGAATGGAAACAACAGAAGAAGTGAAGTCAAAACTGTGGGAAATTTTTTACACTAACGTCAGCGAAACAAGCACTTTAAGCATAATTTTCTCTCATATTTAACAGAACGTGTTTTGGTTGTGTTTAATAAAACAAATAAAATTGAAAATAATATGTTGTTGTACCGGCTTTGTCTGACAATTGGCTGACAAACGTTAAATATTTGACTGCTGTAATGTGTGCGAGGTGTGTGCAACTTGAAGTTGTCCACGTCCTAGCTTGTCTGCCTGGGGGTTTGGGTCCTTGGACATCCGATTCACACACGACATAATTTTAAATCGCGTGCCTGTCTGCCACAAAGGATAAAAAATGGAGCGACAGAGATAAAGGAGAGCAACAGGTCTGGTGACCCTTGTATTCAGCTATCTACCCACACTTACTCTGCACTTGGCTAGGGTGCAGGCCCAACCAAAAAAAATTGCTGAAGTTAAATAAAATTAAACAAAATCAACACATGATGGATGAGAGAAACAAGAAGGGGAAGAAGCTCACTGGGGGTTGCTGAAAATTAAACTCCGAATATTATTTTCATTTCAAAATAGCTGATATATATTTTACAAGGCAGCTACAGTAATACCTTCACAAAATATTCTCTTTATGGATACTTACTTATCATAATCTAAGGCAATTTCTTGAGAGAAAGAAACAAAAAAAAACGTTTATCAATACATTTCTTATAAAGACGTAACTAATCTAATTCAAAATATTTGGTTGCAATACCATTGCACATATTTTCTCCTATATTGTATAATCCATTAAGTTTCACTGGAGATCGTATCATTATTAATCGGAATGAATACTTAGTAAATTTAAACTAAAAGACTCTGTAGCCAATAACCTCTAAAGCGGAGCAGGCTAATAAACATTTGAGAAATGGACAGACGTGAAAAAAACGAAGAAACTAATGAATTGCGCATATATAGGGTGTTTCAGATCTGATGTGCCAAAATGAGTGGGATGATAATGCCAACTAGACAAAAAATTGTATGGGGGGGGGGGGGGGGGGGGGGGCAATCTCAACCGTTTGGCAGTTACAGGGTGATCCACAAATTTCAGTTTTTCATGGTATGCACATTACTCTTTTATTTTTATCTTTCGATCTACCCCACAGCCACATCAAACAAACGATAAAAAATAACTATCCTAATGACCTTTCCAAAAATGTCAACACCACTGATCTAACTCCTGCTATTGCACGTACAGCCACTTCCAAAAGTGAAAAAAATGTTTTGCGATTACCTAAAATTAAGCATTTTCCCCATTTTCTCTTTTATTTTTATTGGATTGCCCATCTTATTACCTCTCCAAAAAGGTGCAACATGACAAGGTAGACACAGGATTAGAAAAACCGCATCCTTAGAGCTCTCTGAGTATCTAATTATTTTATTGCACTTTAGGTAGGAAATTCTTTAAAGTAACAACATTTTTAAGATGGAAGGTCGAAAAGGTTTGTTCTGGGTTAACAGGTAATTAGTTTTAATTATTGCTGCAAAAAAGTTAAACAATTGTTAGTGTGACTTTGTTTTTTTGCCGATATTAGCTTGTGGTAGCCAGAATTCACTCCCTCATATCCTGGCGTTCTGTTACTCGTACCTGATGAAATTTCGCTGCTATAAAAAAGGGTCAGTCAGCAAGAATACCTATCATAGTTGAAAAATAAATCAATAAGTACAGGTGTTTTTAAGTAAAAATTATTAAAAAATGGTAATTTGAGGAACACGCGGATATTATTTACATTTATGGTGTAGTAGACGGAAAAGAGAGAGCGGCTGTACTGGAACATCAAAGGAGATCCCCTAATCGACGAGCACTCCAAAAAGGGGTATTTACACCGACTTTCCGAAGGTTAAGAGAAACAGGAAGTGTAACTTCACACGACATGGAGACATGACCCGAAAATTCGGGAACTTCTGCCGACGTCGAGCCGCAAATAATGACCATCGTGAGGCAGGACCCTGAGGCGAGCACGAAACGAGTCGCAAGGCGATTAGGAGTGTCGAAATTTAAGGTTTGGAGGGTTATTTATCGAGGGGAATTACGTCCATATCATCATCACTCGGTCCAAGGACTACTGGAAGGAGATTCTGAGAGAAAACTGAAATTTAGCACTTGGCTTCTGGAACGGAAAATGCGGGAGAGGTTGGCTGCCATTCGCCTTAAACAGGGATATGGATAGGATTTCTACGTATAAATTTCTACATATTTTCTCTACGTGAACATGTTGCACCTTTTTGGAGAGGTAATAAGATGGGCAATCTAATAAAAATGAAAAAGGGTGTACTAATTACATGAATTTCGGAGAAAATTTGGAAAAATTCTGAACTTTAGGTAACGCAAACCATTTTTTTCACTTTTGGAAGTGATAGCAGTTAGATTAACATTGTTGACAATTTTGGAAAGGTCATTCAGATAGTAGTTTTTAAGCGTTTGTTTGACGTGGCTGTGTTGGATAGATCAAGAGATAAAAATAAAAGAGTAATGTGGATACCATGAAAAACTGAAATTTATGAATCACCCTGTAACTCCCAAGCGGTTGAGAATGCCCCCCCCCTGCCATACATTGTTTTGTTTGTCTAGTTGAGGTCTATCACCCCACTCATTTTATCACGTCAGATCTGAAACACCCTGTATACGCGGGCTTCCACTTATGTTTCGCGATCCTATGAAACGATTGTGCACAAGATTCATATTGTAACGTAAATGGGGCTATAAACACTTCGCAGTCTAAATCAAATCTAAAAAACTAACTAGGCTGCTACTCAGCCCTATTAATACTAGTTAGCTTAATTCTAGAAACTTCTGCCACTTAGTTCTAGATGTTTCCGCAGCACATTTTTCACCTCACGTATTCACCATGGGTTCAAGTCGTCCTTGACTTCATACGGCATCTGACTTTTTTTGGTTTCCGAAATACGGGACAAGTGCATTGCACAACTTGATTTCGTTTTCATCACGTAGTCTATTCCATGTGCATGCTCGACACAGCCGGCAAGCTCCTGGAAAGCTACTGAAACCTCGCCTCCAAGAGCGGGGCTCTTGCTGGAGAGTCCTGCTGACTTGCGGGTCTCGTAGGAGGCTGTTCTACAGGACTCCACCGCGAGGTAATGTCTTCAAGACGGTTCCGTGGTGGTCCTCCTCGAGGGAGGAGGGGGCTTTTAGCCGTAGGACTGGTGGTTGGTGAGCCAGGTGAGCCCGGCACACGGGTGGTTTCGGTCCCCTAGGTGCGATAACGCATTTCACCGTGGGTTAAATAGCCAGAATCCGCTAGAATTATCTCTGATGTCGTATCGTGTTTATGTAACAACTATATTGTCCGGGGTCCCGCTGCCCGTCTCCACCTAAAGCTCAGCCCTCTCCGTTCTATAACGGACACATTCGAAGAATGTGTGGAGAGCGGAGTCCGATGAGGAGACGCAGTATACACAGGACGGGCTCTGTAGCTTCCCTATGCGGTGGAGACAGGCCCGAAAATGTCCATGCCCCGTCAGCATTTGTGTGAGATAGTAGGCCACATCGCCGTGCTGACGGTTCAGCCACTCTCGCGCGGCTTCTCCCCCCAGGATGGGATTCTCCCGATGGCTAAACTGCCGTTCCCTGGCTAAGAGGTCAACGGGTATGACCCCCGCGACCACTAGCACTGCCGCGTTTCGAGACCGCGCGGTAGGAGCTCGCAATGCGGAGCGCTGCACAGAGTTGTACCGGAAGTATACGCTTGTGGCACCTTTTCCACCGCATTGCATTGGCGCAGACTTCTGCTCCGTAGAGTATTATTGCCTCGGCGGTGCGGAGCAATAGGTGTCTTTTGCAGGGTCTGAGTCCGCCAATGTTGGCCATAGCCCATAACCCTGCTCAGCGCCGCCGTTACCGCAGCCGCCTTATTGGCCCGGCCCTTGACCTCGTCCCAGAAGGAGAGCCTCCAATCGAGGCACACCGCTAGGTATTTGATCGCGGGCCGCGCCTGAACCTTCAAGTCTCCTACTCGCACTTCAATCAGTAACGGAATGCGCTTCTTTGTAAGAAGGACGATCTCTGTCTTGGCAACCGCCAACTCCAGCCCGTGGTCGCGCAGCCAGAAGCATTACCTGGTTGAGCCTCATCTGAGCCTTCGCAACTTCTTTAGAGGCGCCGCAACTTCTGACGGCTGCGATGTCGTCAGCGTTTCTATCTTAATTTAATTTTGAGTGCTTCTTCATCGCCTGCGTTTTGGAACGTCGTCAACGGTTTGCAGTCGGCTTCTGAATCAAATGCGGATGGTCCGGATGCGATTGCGGGCAACAACATCAGCTCCTTACGCCTATCTAAGATCCCCAAGTATATTTTCATATCTAGAATTCATCCCGAGACTACTGAGGACGAGGTCATCGCCCATCTGTTGCATGTAGAAGAATTTGTTCCTCACGCAGTCGCTCTGGCTGTTCTTTTACTTCATTGTTCAGAGTGGTAGTTCCGGAGGATTTATTAAAGGAAGTTCTTTCTCCTGAGATTTGGCCCCGCAATTCCATTGTGCGTAAATTTGTCCCAAGAACTCGACTTGGCTTTGCCGATGCGACCTCAAAAAACGGATTTCGGAAATGTCGATCTACTACGCAAACGTAACTGGTCTTCGTTCCAAAAGGGCTAGGCTCTTTACTGGCTCCAGCGAGTTATGCTACAACGTGATTAGTTTGACGGAAACTTGGCAGTGCGGAGCTGTTTAGCTCTAAATACATTTGTTTTTCGCGTGACCGTTACGCTGATTTGCTTGATGCGTCCGTTGGAGGCAGTGTTCTCTGCGCTCCGAAGAATTAGAGGTTTTGTGCATCGCTATTAGACTGCCTGGTAAAACTGTGTACATTTTGACCGCTTATATTCCTCCAGGTTCTCCGTCTAATATCTATGAAAGATTTGCCTCCTGCCTGGATGACCTTTCACACGCCTTGATGCGTTCCGACGAATTATTGCTTTTAGGTGACTTTAACTTGCCTGAAGTTAGCTGGGAACTCTCTCACTCGGATGATTGGTTCCTTATTTTCGGTCTGTCAATCAATTTGCTTTTTTTTATAGACGGCCATGTAATATTCCTCGACCTCGTCTTTTCTACTGATCCTGCTAGTACACTGGTAAGACGATGCTTGGTGCCCCTTGTTCCTGAATCGGATCATCACCCTGCGCTTCATTTTGCTCTTTTGATTGATCCGGTTATGATTGCTTCTCGTGTGCCTGATGACGTTTGTTATAACTTTAGTAAGACTGACTTCTCTGTGATTAACAACTGGCTCTCAATTTGTGATTGGAGTAGCGTCCTCAACGAACGAGACATTAATTGTTTTTATAGCTCCTTAAAACGTTTAAAGAATGTTAAATGTAAGGCCTGGAAGAGGTTTTGTTCCTCTAGGAGCGACGCTGATTATTTAACATGTTCTAATTTACGCAGTCAATTTTTATCTGAATTAGTGTCTTCTTAAAATAATTATGTTAACAGAATGAAAGCATCCTTGCGAGTCGATCCTAAGTGATTTTGGAGGTTCATTGGTACTTATCTGAACGTACTCAGCGGGTTTCTTTTCGTGGAGCTCTGTCTGATGTTATTTTCAACACTTCCGGTGTACCGCAGGGCTCCCAACTCGGGACATTGTTATTTATAATTTATATAAATGATGTATCTACGATTCTGTCTCACTCAAATATTCTTTGTTATGCCGACGACGCTAAGATATTTCGCACTGTCAGACAATGCCGATTGCCTACTTTTAAATTCTGACTTGGACGCCTTTCAGAATTGGTGTTCCATTAATGACTCCCCTAAACATCGGCAAGTGTATATCTATGTCTTTCTCACGTAAAAGATCTCCTTTTCAATTTAATTTTACCATAGAGGGTTGTCCTTTAACAAGAGTTACAAAGACAAAGGACCTAGGTGTCTGGCTTAATTCCCAATTTTCTTTCGAGGATCATTTCGATGCCATAGTTACCAATGCTAATATGACTCTGGGTTTCGCAAAGAGATGGTCAAAGGAATTTGATGACCCCTACATTATATAACTTTTATATTCCACTTTTGTCAGGCCTATTCCGGAATATGTCCCTCCAATCTGGTCACCGCTCTATTTTAATATATCAATCTCATTGAAACTGTTCAACGGAGGTTCGTTAGGTTCGCTCTTCGAGGCCTTCCTTGGAATAACTCCCTTATATTACCACCTTATGTTGCCAGACTTTGACTGCTGCGCTTCGGTACACTTAAAAAGAGACGCTGTAACTCCAGGATCCTTTTTGCTTTCGACTGCATTCGGGTGTCCATAGACTCTCCTGTTCTCTTGGCATGTTTTGGCATATCGCTTCCAGCTCGCTCCCTGAGGAATCACGACTTCCTTCAGGGACCTTTTTATCGTACTAACTATGGAGTAAATGAGCCGATCACATCGATGTCGTGATTTTTTAATTCCTCTTTTGATCGCATTGATTTTTCTATCGTGAAATCATGTGAGGAGTCAGCTTTGTTGAAGGTACTTTTCACTTTTTAAGTAGATTGGAATCATGTCAACCGTTTTGATATGAACTTTTCGTAAGGGGTACTTGAAGGTCGAACAAAGGTCAAACCAGAAACAATATAAATTTCAGAAAATTTATTTTCAAAGTATAATAATGAACGAGTTGAACCCAAAAAACCGCAAATCAATCGCATTATTGGTGTCCCTACGACTCATTCTCGAAAAACAGTATCAAAAACGGCTTCGTAAGGTAGAAGACCCCCTTAAATTGCAGATTTTCAAATATTTCACGATAAGTTTTCTACTTATAAATTTCTACACCCTTTCTCTACCTGGGCATGTTATACCTCATTTTTTATACAATTAACCGATTTATTGCTCTGCACTTGGTGGAAAAACTTTTCACTCAACATTGTAAAAGAAAAAAGAAAACAAAACACTTGCTTTTTACTTTTCCACAAATTATTTATTGTAATTTATCGAGTTACAATCGACGCGTTTCGACTTTCTGGGTCATATGACTCAGAAAGTCGAAACGCGTCGATTGTAACTCGATAAATTACAATAAATAATTTGTGGAAAAGTAAAAAGCAAGTGTTTTGTTTTCTTTTTTCTTTTACAATGTTGAATGTTATACCTCTTTGGAAAATTAATAAGATGGGCAATCCAATAAAAATAAAAAAGATGTGTACTCATTAAATGAATTTCGGAGAAAATTTCCGAAAATGCTGAATTTTAGGTAATCGCAAACCATTTTATTTTAACAATAGCTGACCAATCTTTCTCTGGTTCCTTTAACCCCTTGTGGGCCATAGGGTCTCTAGCAGTCCAATGAATTTATATAAGTACGTTAGTTTCAGCATAAGGACGTCATAACTGCTTTTGACTTGCTTTTCCCCATAAAAGAGATATATCATAGCTTTAAAAAAATTTAATTTTAAATATCACAGTTGTAAAGAATATAAATTATCTAATCTCTGAAAATCCTGTCACAGACATTGTAAAATATAAATAACGAGTTAATAAATATACATTTAATTAAATTGAATTGCGAAGTGAAGGTAAATAACATTTCAAATATTATAACACAATGGTTTGCGACTTTCAAGCACATGTACTGTTTGAAATATTAATAAAGATACACAAAATGCGTTTTTAAAAACCAAATGGCCATTGGTAGTTATATTTGCTATTCTTTTTATTAATTTTCCAGGCCACTTATAAAAAATATATCTGCAATAGAGCAAAAATTGAGTAAGAAATTATTATGAGAATGAAAATTAATCTTTTTGTTAAATTAAATTTATTATTACTACTAAAATTGTGCTGCATTTAAAACGATTTTTTTTTTCAGAAACAAAACAAGAGTTGGAAGATCTTATGGCTGATATTAAGAAAACTGCCAATAAAGTCCGCGGTAAACTTAAGGTAATAACATCTATAAGAACGATATATGCATGTATTTTATTATTTTATCTACAGGGAATTGAACAAAATATCGAGCAAGAAGAACAGGCTAATAAATCTAGTGCTGATTTGCGAATACGAAAAACGCAGCACTCAACCCTGTCTAGAAAGTTCGTTGAAGTAATGACTGAATACAACAGAACTCAAACTGATTACAGAGAAAGATGCAAAGGAAGAATACAGCGACAGCTTGAAATTAGTAATTTTATTTCAGATTTGAATGTTATTAATGCTAATAAGCCATATATTAGCTGGTAGAACGACTACAAACGAGGAACTAGAAGACATGTTAGAGCAAGGAAATCCAGCCGTATTCACACAAGGGGTACAATTTTTTAATCCAATAATATTCGCAATAATTAACTTAAATATTTTAAGATTATAATGGAAACACAACAAGCCAAACAAACTCTCGCCGACATTGAAGCACGACATGCAGATATCATCAAATTAGAGAATTCAATTAGAGAATTGCACGACATGTTCATGGATATGGCAATGTTGGTTGAAAGTCAGGTATAGAATAATGTTTATCCTGAAAGCAGTTAAGCAAGAATATGCGATTTGAATCAAATTGATATAACGCAAAATTTGATATCATAATATTTTTGGAACAAGTTTTTAGCTCATATAAATCGATATTTTAATTTGATTCATTTCTAGAATATACTTTATTTTAAAACTTCTAATGCATTGTTACAGTTAGTTTCATTAAAACGGGTCTAATATTTAGACACCGTTTCCTTTCAGGAAATTTACAGATTATATTTACCTAAAATTTTAAATATTTTTCATAAATGTAAATTGCGCCTGCAGGGCGAAATGATAGATCGCATAGAATATCATGTTGAGCATGCCATGGACTACGTCCAAACGGCAACACAAGATACGAAAAAAGCTCTTAAATATCAAAGTAAAGCACGTCGGGTAAGTTTAATTTTATGAGAATTCACTAATATGTTTTTTTTGTTCTTGTCCCTCTCCTGAACATCATTATCCTCCAAACTTGCTTTCCATATACTTTGTAAATTGCAACCCTAAATTCTCCAAAAATTTGTCTATTTTCTTATATTTGTGCTTATATTTTTGCATGTTGTGAGATCACTTTGCATGCTTTTTGGCATTGACCGCATTTTGATAACTGAAACCTTTTGATAACTAACTATTTTGTATGATATACTGGTTAAAATAATTTCTGCTTTGTCTAACATTTGCCTCCGTTCCTTAACATTTTTTCCTCGATACTCCCCGTCTTAAGGTGTCTTCAACTATATGAAATTGATCTCCAATAAACTGAATGGAGTAAAGGGCGAATTGGTGGATCGTATCGAAACACATGTGGAACAAAGTTCAACGTATGTTAAATCAGGTCATGAAGAACTTAGAAAAGCAGAGGAGTATCAAAGAAAAGCACGTAAGGTACGACGAAAAGCGGCTTATTAGAATAAGTTCCTTCTTGTTATGGAAAAAGCAAAGCTTTTCTTAAGGCTTAGTTAGATAATAAACGGGTGCGACAAAATAACGTTTGTATTAATAGCTGTGTTTTGTTCATCTGGTTCACGGTCAGGATCTGAACTTTAACATTAACTTACAACAACAACAACCTAACCCACATATTTATCGGTTTCAAGATCACAGACCTGGTAATTTAGTTTTAAAATATTCTAATAGAGTGTGTTGCTGTAGTTTTCTACTTTCCTAATTAGAATTTTTAATCACATGGATGAAATCTTATTTCATACCTCCATCATTGTAGCCATTTCCATAATAATTTTGTTTTGTAAATAAGGTAAAAAAGAACTGAAATTTCTTTACACTTAATTTCACAAACTGTTCATTTTTTTTGTAAACTATGAAACATCGTTGAGATATTAATCGCTTAAACAAATGAAAAATCAATTTGCAGGGCAGGCACGTTAAATGCGTTATTGGTAGGGATTTCAGTTTGTGGTACTTTATTAAACAGCCTGCTTAAAAGAAAGTTTGTTTGTTAGATGATCTCGTCACAACATTAATCTCTACTTTTACGATGTGCTTCTTTAAGAGTAGGTTCTAGTCCGAGAAGAAAAATGGCTGAGGTTTATGAATTTTTTCTTACAGAAGAAGGTAAATAATGTATAATTCGCTATTCAGCTATTAGTACATTTACTTAAGTTCACAAAAAATGTTTTTTAATTCTTTAAATTGTAAAATTTGCGAGATATACACGCACTTCTGGAGCCGTGTAGCGCGTGCAACACGCTTCGCCGTGCAGGATTCCGCCTTCCTCTTTTATCTGATAACAAAAATCAAAGTTATTTGTAAAGAAGAATAAATTTGCGGGGCTATTAGAAAAATTCAGTGATTTTTGCAAAAATGTCGACCGTTTGAAGAAAAAAGCCGATCTTTTTACCCTTTTTTTGTTGTTCATAATCTTTATTTAATAGAAAAAAGAAGTCAATCGGTTGAACGGTTCGACTACAACTCTGTGTCTAAAAACATTGTTTTGAGAAAAACGCGTTTAAAGTTTGACAAAGAAAAAACGTGGGAAGAAATATAATTTTTGTTTCTTACAGATAGTCAGCTCTTCCTGGACCATAGAGCAATCCTTTCTCTTGCTTGTCAAACTGATTTTGACTACTATATTCAAAGAACATTCAAATTCAAATTGTCGTTTATTGGCACATATAGGGCACAATAAACTTACATATGGCGTGTACAATTATACCCCCTTCGCTGTTAGGGGAAACAATATGGCGCACGTACATCTGCATTTGGCCCGAACGAGGCATGATTTTCTGCCGGTACGCGTTCGCACTAAATCGACTGTAATTTTTACATTTTTCCGAACTTCGTCAAATAATCGGCTTATTCTAGAGAATATAAGAATTTAAAATATGCAAAAAAGAAAAATTAATTTGTTGAAATTGCTCGACTATAACCTACCCTTAAGAGATTCTCAGCCAACTTATTTTATGATTAAAAATGAGTAAAAATTTTTTAAGCGTTACACGAATTTTCTGACATTTTTGAAATTGCTAATGAGAATAAATTTACCCTACAATTTTTCTTTTATAATATTAATTATTCTTAAAGTTATAAACAAATCAATTTTAACTTAAAAAAAATCATATATCTTATGTTCATGAACTTAACAAATGGAACTCAAATAAAAATATTTTAATAAATTTATAAAAAAAACATTTTTATGGAGTATTCGTGGCTTTTCTTGGGAATTTTATAAATTAGGTGATTATATTATGTGATAATGTGATTTATTTCGATCGAATGATCATACTGGGCACCGCGAAGTTAAAGGTGCTTGTGAGCGTTTAGATGGTATAAGCGTTATTGGTTTTACTTCAAAATCAACTTCTGAACATTTGCATTAATAATATATGTTATTGTATCTTGATAAACATAGTGAGTATTTACTTCAGAAAGGGAATTCACAACCCTGCTTTGTTGAATGTTATCTAATGATTTTATGTCTAAATGGACCAAAGGAATTTTGATTTCCTTTGTTGCAGGAAATGAGCTGTCTTGGGCTAGTAGATTTTACAAATTGCTTGGTGGAAGAAAGGCCGAATGTCGATTATTTGAAAACACTGTCTGGGTAGTAATGCTCATTGCTAGATAATTTATGTAACAATTTGTAGTAAGTTTTATTATTACATTCTGTTGTATAGTCTTCACAATTACCTGGTTGTTACAAACTATATCGAGTATAGTTTTCTTGTCAACAACAAAACGCAATTGCTTTGTATGCTGTATTTGTATCAAATATTGGGATGCAGGTGCTTTTCTAATCCGGCAATTGGATAAGGATGGCGTCCGAATCTTTAATAAGTCAATTTGGAGCGACTTATAGATGCCTCGTCAGTATAAATAGGTTGAGTTTGTTGGTAAAGGTATCCATCATGTGTCCGTTTAAATACATCCTGATAACTCCACCTGTCCTAAAGAATAGTATAAATTCCGGTGAAGACTGGTTGCTATATATTCGGTGGATTTTTAAATATACTTAGTGGGTGTGGTAGATTATGATCTGCTTCCAATCTTCTCGGTGGATTGTACTTTTTGTAGCAACCTGTATGAAACCCTGGAAGCAGCCACTAAGGCTATAGCTCCAAAGCTATAGAAATATGGCTTATGTGGAGCTGCTATAAAGCTGTAGCTCCACTTAATCAAAAGGGGATTTCAGACTAATTCGATTTATTAAATAAAGCTAGGGTTTATATGCAAATTGGATTATGCTAAAATGCTTATGCTAGAGTGTGTACTTTGACCTTGCTCATAATTTCAGAATATCTTGATTCTATTTGATTTTGATTATTGCTAAAGAAAGTATTGCAAGTAAACAATTTGTTCTTGGATGGCTCAATTACTTTAAGCGCCACGAGTGGGTTGACCGCCTAGTGCTGGTTCTTTAGGTGAGTCAAGCGCTTATTTTGTTTACCTGTAGGTAGAAGAAGATCTATGACTGGACTCGCTTGGGTTGGCTGTAAAGATTTTCCCATTGGGTATGTTTATTGTTTATTCTTGTTGTTTACACTTGATTTCAGTGCCGCTGACCGAAATTAACGTAGGTCAGGAAATTGTGGACAGCACTTAGAGTGAAGCGAGCTCATGTTTACTTTTGAAAACGATTGGCATCTGAATTGCATGGGCACATTGGGAATAATTATGTGGTATATTACATCGGTAACATTTAAATAGCTGGTATAAGTTTGTATCAGTGTCAGTGATGCGACCTTTTACAGTCATAATTTTATAAAGATAATAATAGTTCATCGGAATTAGTTTCTCCTGAAATTATGAGGGATGTTGATATGTGTTATATTATGAAGTTCAATTCCCTTCGAAGCTGTTGAAGAGTAAGCAAGAAAGGAGTAATTTTTTCTCAAAATTATACAATATATTTACAATTATATTATACATCTCATAATTATGCATATTTAGGGATGTATACGTAACCATATCCGTAAAAGTATTTATTGTGTGCATTTTAAATGCCATTTCTGGTAGTGAGATGTGGCTTGAATTCTTGCCAATTCGACCGGTTTCTGGTTGAATATTTTCATTGTTTTATGGGTGACTGCGGATTTTAACTTTTTGGTGTCGCTATGTTTACCGTTGGGAGGCGGAGTTTAAATTTGAGTCGACAGTTGTATTTTTGTACAAATGCAACTTTCGGCTCTAATTTGCGAGTTTTAAATTTTCCTATAGTTTTAGGTTTATTCTCTTCATTCAGTTTTATTTCTTGGAAGCCACTAGACAAATCTAACACAGAAAAATGTTTTGATCTTCCTAATTGATCTAAAATATCCGTTATATTAGGGAGAGGGTATGCATCTCCTATTGTGACGTCATTCAATCGACGACAATCGACCACCACTCTTTCCGAGACTGTCCGGCTTTTTTGGTACCAATAACAGGGAAAAATTCCATGGACTGTCGCTAGGACTTATTATCCCGTCCTTTAGCATCTCCTCTACCTGTTTATTAATTTCTCTTTTTTGGGCGTCAGGCCTTACGTAAATAGGAATTTGATTTGGTTGGGTACGAATAAAATGTTCAGTTGAATCTGTACAAGTAAGATGATCTCCTTTCAGAAAAAAACAATTCGTTATAACGTCTAGACAGTATAATCATCGAATCTTTTTCCTCTTCATTACAATGGTTGAGGTCAATTGTGTTATCCAAACGTTTAAGACGTTGACTTATTGGGTCTGATTCGTATTGTGTCTGAAGTACACGACTTCTCCGACGTGTTTTACAGGTAATTTGATAATAGTTTTACTTCTTTTGGGAATAGTAATAGTGCGAACTCCAGTTTCGCGATTGAATGAAGTATTTTGTGGACTAGTTTTTCCTTCTTCCGTATTCTCTTCTCTAGTCCGATCTATGTATGTCATAGTCTATATTAGCAGTATGAGCTTTCAGAAAATCTCGGCCAAGTATGGCGTCATATTGCATTTTAAAGTTTTGTCCAACTAGGTGGAATTTATGATAGAACTTGTTTGATTAGAATCGTAGACAATCGATTAATTTTCCGCAAGTTTCAGCACCCTTTCCTAATATGCTTGAAATTTTAGTTCGATCTTGAACTTTTACTGGCTGAAAGATCTTTACTAATTCAGATTTCATTAGACTTATCTCTACACCCGTATCTATTAAAAAGGTAGTGTTTTTATTTTTAACCGACTTCCCAAAAACAAAGAGGTTCTAAGTTCGACGCGTATTTTTTATTTATTTTTTATTTTATTTTATTTATTTTTTTATGTCAGACCGGGCATAACTTCGTAACGCGTCGACCGATTTTGATGATTCTTTTTTTGTAGGGTAGAGTATGTTCACTGATTGGTACCATGTCAAAAAAATTTTTGGTAGGGTGGGGGTAAAACCTAACTTGAGTATGATCCCCCATTGCTAATAGAAGAAAAAAATTGGGAATAGGGTATGGGAGGGGGGAGGAGTAGTCTAACTTTGTAACGCGTGGACCGATTTGGATAATTCTTTTTCTGTTGGGTAGAGTATGTTCCGTGGTTGAGACCACGAGAAAAAAATTTTGGTGGGATGGGGGTGAGGGTGGAACCTAACTTTGTAACGCGTGGTCCGATTTCGATGGTTCTTTTTCTGTTGTATAGAGTATGATCCCCCATTGCTACTAGGAGAATAATTTGGTCCTAGGCTGAAAGGTGGGGGGGGGGGTAGTCTAACTTCGTAACGCGTGAACAGATTTGGATAATTCTTTTTCTATTGGGTAAAATATGATCCTTGGTTGATACTTCGAGAAAACAAATGTTGGTGGGGTGGGGGTGGGTGGAACCTAACTTTGTAACACGATTTGGATGGTTCTTTTGCTGTTGTATAGAGTGTGATCACCCATTGATAATAGAAGAATAATTTTGCCCATGGTGAGCGGTTGGGTGGGGGGGGGGGAATAGTGTAACTTCGTAACGCGTGGATTTGGATTCGGATTTGGATAATTCTTTTTATTTTGGGTAGAGTATGCTCCCTGGTTGATACCACGAGAAAAAAATTGTTGGTGTGGGAGAAGGGGGGTGGAACCTAACTTTGTAACGCTGGACCGATTTAGATGGTTCTTTTGTTGTTTATAGAGTGTGATCCCCCATTGCTAATAGGAGAATAATTTGGTCCTATGGTGGTGGTGGGGGATGGGGAGGGTTAGTAACTTCGTAACGAAATGAGAAAAAATGTTTAGTGGAATGGGGGTGGGGTAGGGGGTTAAAACTAACTTTTAACGCGTGGACCGATTTGGATGGTTCTTTCTTCGTTGGATAGAGTAGAAGACACTAAAAAGTGAAAAATAAAATAGTTTTTAAAAAAAAGTTGAACCGACTTCACAAAAAGCGCTAAACTACAAAAAATAATTTTTAATTTTATATCTATTACGGCATTAATGCATAATACTACCTGAACGTTTCAGCTTACGGGATCATAAGAAATGACGATTAAATACTTTTGTTGTAGTTGTTTGGTTTGTTTGATTTGCACCGACTTCAAAATGTCGTAATAGATATATAATTAAAAATTATTTTTTGCTTTTTAGCGCTTTTTGTGAAGTCGGTTCAACTTTTTTTTTAAAAACTATTTTATTAGTTAAAGAAGATGATAATTTGACAGTAATCGAGTTTCTTATAAACTCAAAGGGGATTTTTGGTTTTGGATCTCGTCTAGATCTTCCATTTCCGCGTGTATTTCGGCTTGTACTGATAAGGGGTTTACGCGAGGAGATTCGTTTGTTCGAACCCCTCGCCTCATCGCGTTTCCCTGGCAGTTGCTTATTTGCCTTGGCATTTTATTTTAGGATGGAAAGTTTGTGCATTGCTAGGGTTTACAGAACTTGCTTGAATTGGGTTCGGTGTACGTTCACCTCGACCTAGTGCATTAATTTGAGAGTTTCTCTGAGAGTTGGGGTAGTTATTGTAGTAACTGTTTGAGTTTCGATAAATAAACTCACGTTTCCTACATTCCGATATGTGATGGTAAGGATGTTTGAAAGAAGCATAGAAGCTAGGAAATGGTTCCTTTTTTACGATGGATTTTTGATCTATATTATGGTAACTAGAAGTAGAATGGAATGGGAATTTTGTTCTCGCAAAACAATTGTTTGCAGTATGCCTAAATTTTCGGCAGATAGTGCAAGGGTGGTTTCCTCTAGGGGTTTGGAAATTTATCCTTTTTTGAAAAGGTTGGGAGGAAAATTCGTGACACGGAAGTCGCTCGGATTCTGAAACCGCGAAGGCGACGAGAGTTTTAAAATTGTCTGACCTTACCGACTTTACAAAGGTTTTTAAGAATTTGTCATTTATGCCATCTGCAGATGTTCTAATGACGAGCTTTTCATTTTCATTCTGTCTTTTTTTTATTTACCTCAGTACTTTTGCTCTGGGTAACGCTATTTAAAAGGGCTAGGAGTTTCTTGACTCTGTTACCGTAATATTGAATGCCTTCCGCTTGTTTTGCTCGATAGAGCTCTCCCTGTATATCGGCCAAACTTTTAGATTCCAAGAAGTTGCCTTTAAGGGGGTCCTCTACTCTCGCGGTTTCAAAAAATCGATTTTTTTTTTAATTTCAATCTATATGTATCTGAGAATACGCCACAGAAAGGATTTCATGAAAAACACATTCCTTTGCATGTTTCTGGGAACAGAAAGGTACCCATCTCCGGCCGGGTATATATAAATTTTCAGATTACAGATTACACAATTTGCGACAACTTTGCTTACGCGGGACCCATGCAGTTTCAACATCAAATTCATCAATGACGTTTCAAGGTCGCGAGAGTTATTTTTTTTTCATCTTCAAAAGTTAAATTGAAAAGTCAAAACATGTATCTTCGAAATAAAAAAAAAACTTAAAAATGTATTCAGTAGATCCTTCGCAATTTATTCCCCAAAAAACCGCTCAATTTCAGGCCTCCAGAGTAGAGGACTCCTTTAAAGCATCTAAGGATGCGCATTCTCCGTATTTGACCAGATTAAACGCTGGACCACTGAGTTTGGGTTTCACGACGTTTAAAAAGATTGACCTTTGATTAGCATCGGGTATGCTCAGGAAGACTATATCACAACATGTGGTGATTTTGTGGAAATCTGAAGGATTTAAATCAAAATCAGGGATGATTTGTCTAGCAACCGATTTGGAAAGAGACATTTTTGAGGTAGTATATTCAGTGGAATTAGGATTAGTTACTGCTTCAGGTATACTTTCTAAGGTGACCCCTATGGAAGCAGCTCTCGATCGAGTGATCGGAGGAATTTTGTAAACTCACAATAGGATTGCAAGTAGGAACTAGTTAAAACATAGACACTAACAGATAGTGATTCCGTTCACTGTATTTCAAGTTTTCACTTAACAGAATTTAAATTACGAAAAAGCACAAAATTCAAATTCGGTACATTGAATAAAAATGTTTCACAGTACAGGAGTCAAAGCACTAAATCAGGATTCGGTTCATTGAACATAGATTTGTGTCATCAAAAGGTTAATCTATTAATCATTGGATAGATTAATCACGATAGGTTTGATCGAGCCAAAAATACAAAAATTACACATAAGCTGTAGCCATTTGACGGTCAAGAGAAACATGGCATGATGGTCCTGCAGCTTAACGAATTGATCCAACGGAGGCGAGTAGGGAGGAATGAAGCGTGGGCAAGGGACGCGGGAGGGAAGCCGGAAGAGACACATGCGCGAGTCGACTGTAGGAGCGCTAATATTCAAAACCGCAGCGACAGGAGATGGCGCATTCGACGCGGGAAGAATCAATGTCGACATTTTGAAAGTGCAATGGTTAATAATTTTTTATTGAACTTTAATTGGTCTAATATTTTTAATGAATGGGACTTCGATGTGGCTGGCAAAAATAACTGATCAATTTGAACTTTTATTTTTTCAGTCTGACGAAAACTGTTAATAACTTTTATTTTTTTCTGGCAAAAATAACTGGTCCATTTGAACTTTTATTTTTTTAGTTTGTTAAAAACTGTTAACTAACTCCTATTTATGTATTATATAAGTTAACACTCTATTACTTTAATTTAATAAAAAAAACAAATTTTAAATTTCGACAAAGTCGAATTAGATAAATCTTTATTATCAATCTATTCCCGTACACGGTTTGGCTAAAACTAAACTTGAACTGAAAGCTTAAGATCTATCTGAACTTGTACTTGAAATTCATGAGGAAGAAAATGCAGAGTTGCAGTTCCCATGAATTGTAGTTCCCATGGCTTATGCATCTCTGATGTAATTGTTGGTAGATGTTGTTTGAACGTGCCGTTGTATCATGTTTCTAGATCGTCTGTTAAGTCTTCCCCTCTTAAGTACGGATGCCCTCATTCGTTAAATTTCGTAGAACCTTGGCTTTTTAATATTGTGATATTGTGCTAGGTCAAAAATTGCGATTTCTTGTGTTGGTTGTTGGTTGAATGTTTTGATTTTTTCTTCTTTACTTATTTCTGGAGTAATGATCCTTTGGGCTATTTCTTCTCTTTTTTGATTGATGTTTATCTGTGTCTTTTTATTTTTCCAGATAAATATAATTACTATTGCTAACATGATCCCCATTACGGTGAGGAATCCATAATTTGTCCACTGATGTAAGTTTTTCTCGGCTTGCAGAAGTTCTATCTTGTCTGTATTATTTATGTGGAGTTCCTTTAGCATTTCCAATGATAATAATTCTCTATATTGTTCTTCCTTCGGATTTAATTGTAGAATAGCAGGTAGTGCGTGAAAGGTTGATCCTTCTTTTGATATGAAAGTTCTGTCATTGATGCTGATCGTTGTGTTATGAAATTTTACAATGAAGGTTCCATCAAGGTCGTGCGATGTGTCTTCAATTTTCATTGACCCGTTGAATTGGTTTAGCAGTAACATACCTTCGGATATTTCATCTATTGCAGGTACGTGTTGATTGTTGACTTTGTTGCAGGTTGCGTCGAGGCTCTTAAGAAGTGGCGGGATGCAAGTTGTTTTACTTATGTCTATAATGTCTCTTTGATTACAAATAGATAAATAGCCTAAAGTTTTACAATTACTGATTATACCGAAAATACTATCTCTATTTTTTAAAATATTATCGTAAGGTATTTCGTTGATTACATTTTTTCTTTTAATAGGCTTAACTAATAATTTTTGGAATGTAACATTGGTTGTTAAAGGTATATTTATAACATAAAGTAAAGAAATGGAATTTGTTATAACTTTAACATTAGCAAAATCTAATGCCTCTTCTGGTGTTGAGTATGGCAAATTTTCAATATCTAATATCTCTGTTGCTTTTTGAATTTCTTTTCTTGACAGCATTATTGAGTTAATAACACCTAGTTTAGCCCAGTGAATCGCATATCCAATATTTGTCAATTCTTCTTTAATTAATTTTAACTTGTATTGAATGCTTATGAGCAAATTGTCATTAGATCCGCTGTCTTGTTTTATTATTTTTAATATTGTGTTAGTTATATTTGTTATATTATTGATTCTTTCATTATAAAGTTCATTGATGATGACCTGTTTATTATTGTTCTGTAAGACGTTATTTATTTTTTCTTGTATCATTACGAAATCTTCATGGTCAGGATTCCCCGCAATCCATTTCCATGCACTACCGATGAAATCCAAAGATCTCTTAACCTTGTGTGGTTTTAAATTGTGGAGCAAGTCTTGGATTTGAATTAATTCACGGTTAAGGTAAGGAAATAAAAAATGACTTTTTGGTGTTTGTTTCTCCAGGAATGAAGTAATTTCGGATATGAACGATTCATATTGGTTAAGGTCGATAACATGAATCAGCTTAAAATTACCATCTTGTATCTTTGCGGTGCCAGTGTTCAGAGCTATTACCTGTGAATTTGAGTAATCCAAAATCTGGACTTCGCCTTTTGTTTGGAAGACGGTGCATCTGAAACGAGAAATATTCAATTTCTAATATTACTTTTGTGAACGGTTTTGCCTGATTCTGTAAGGATAGTTGTGTTATGGTTTTCTTTCACTATTTCTTGGGTATATCTAGCTGTTAATTTTGTACCTACTCTTTTGTTATGTTTGACATATATTGTTTCCCCGATTTGATAATTTTTTATGGGTTTCCTTTTCTTATTATGATATTGAACGGCCTGTTGTTGTTTCTGTTTTAGTTTGTCTATATTATTCGCGCGAGTTTGCTCGAATTGCTCAGGACTAATTCTGGGGTCTCGACCATAAAAGAGTTCGACTGGTTTTTTTCCGGTGGTGGAATGAATCGTAAAATTGTATTCATTTATGGACCGCTCTAACAGTTCTTGAAATGAGCGTTCAGTACCATCTCTTTTTATGCATCGCATAATTTCGGATAAGGTAGAGTGGAAACGTTCAACTTGTCCGTTTACCTCACTCTTGTATGACGGTGTTCTGTGAATGCCTATGTTGAGTTCATCCTCCATCATTGAGGTGATCGAGGCTGAATTTAACGACTTCTCATTATCGATTACCACATTTTCGGGAATACAAAAGGAAAATAATATATCTCGCAGTGGGCGTCTTATGTCTTCTATAGACCTCGATTTGATAATTTTGGCTTGCGCAAATTTAGTAAACTTATCGAGAGCTGTGAGGACCAAATGCCCTGCCGTGGAGTAGATATCTATGTGAAGTGTATGACCAGGATAATTAGGAATGGGGGTTGGCATTAATTGTTGGTTATTAGGGTGTCTGTCATATTTGTTCTCCTTACATATCCTACATCGTTTTACTGCCGTTTTTATCTTTGAACTCATTCGTGGGAAGTAGTATTTTTCTAATAATTGATGCCTATTTTCTTCCGCATTACGGTGGGCTCTTCGGTGAATATTTAGAATTGCCTCTTCTTGTTCGGTCTCGTTTGTTAGGTCTTCAACTATTGTTTGTGTGTATCTAATCTTATAATCTTTGAAATGTAAGGGGTATATTTCTTGTATTTGGCCCATTATATCTTCTTCTGTTTTTAATCCGTTAATGGTGTGAGGGTTGAGGTATCTTTTGAATAAATTAATGATATCTGTTTCTGTAAATTGAGGTTGTATTATAATATGTCTGCGGTAACTAGGAAAAGGGGTTTTTAGCTGATAGCTTGTCTCTTCGCCTATTTGGAATATTATTTGGTTGCGGAAGACGTTAATGGGGACTTCTACTGTTGGTATTAAATTATGAGATGAGCTCTCATCGCTATGTTGTGTACTGGTCAGTGGATTGGCGTGTGTTACGAAGGGAAGTCTTGATAGTGCGTCGGCTACGACGTTTGTTTTTCCGGGTTTGTGTTTGAGTTCGTAATTGTACTCTTCTAAAATTGCTTTCCAGCGTTTCATTTTGCAATTTGTGTTTTTGTTACTGAGTGCGTGCGTTAGAGGCTGGTGATCTGTAAAAATTTTTACTTTCCTGGATCCGTAGACATAGTTTCTTAGAGCATTCAGAGACCAAATAATCGCCAGCATTTCTTTCTCATTGGTGGCGTAGTTCTCCTCGGTTTTGTTTAATGTCCTCGACAAAAATGTTATTGGTCTATCGTTCTGAGACAGTACGGCTCCTATAGCGTAATCAGATGCGTCAGTTGTGAGTTCGAACTCTTTTCCGAAGTCTGGATGATTGAGAATGACTTCTTTTGATATGAGCGAACTTTTTATATTCTGGAAAGCTTCCATGGCTTCCTTGTTGAGATTAATGATCTTATTTTTAGAGAGATTTTTGGGTATATGCCCATCTTCCCCTCTTAAAAGGGATGTCAGGGGTTTCGCTAGCTTTGCGTAATCTCTTATGAAGCGACGATAGTAACCTGACATGCCAAGAAATGATCTGAGGTCTTTGAGTGTCTTAGGGGGAGGCAGCTTAACGATTGCTTCTACTTTCTTCGGGTTGGTTTTAATTCCGTCCCTGGATACTATAAATCCAAGAAATTCGACTTCCTTTTGAAGGAATTCGCACTTATCCAACTGGATTTTCATGTTGGCATTTTCCAGAGTTTTGAACACTACTTCTAGATTTTCAAAATGTTCTTTTTCATCCTTCCCAAATATTATTATATCGTCTATGTAGACGTAGCATCTCTTCCCTATGTGTTCCCGTAAGAGGTCGTCTAGCGTCCTTTGAAAAATGGCAGGGGCATTTTTTAGCCCGAAAGGTAGGCGAGTAAACTCGTACTTCCCATTGTTGATGGAAAAGGCAGTTTTTTCGATATCATAATCCTTTAATGGTATCTGGTGAAAACCGCTCTTTAGATCCACAATAGTGAACCAATTATTTTTTCCTAGGTTTGCCAACATTTCGTTGATTTCCGGGATGGGATATTTATCGGGTATTGTAATTGTGTTCAACTTCCGATAATCAATGACCATCCTATATTTCTTTTCGCCAGACGCGTCCAACTTTTTTGGGACGACCCAAACTGGGGAGTTATAGGGTGATCTTGATGGTCTTATAATGCCATCTTCAAGTAGTTTTTTTACTTCATTTTTTAAAGACATTGGATAAGGATATGATTTTGAATACACTGGATCGTTTGTAATAGTACGAATCTCTCCTTTAACAGTAGTTGTGTAGGTTAGCTTTTCATTTGGTTCTGCAAATAGGTTTGGGCAATCTTCTATGATAAGATTGAGTTTAGCTATTTGTTCTTTGTTCATGTGGGAACTTCTAATGTCAATGGAGTTTACGGAATCCGATGTATGCTGTTTTAGACGTATTTTAATATTTGGATTAATGACCATATAATTCTCGTCTGTATGAATGACAGCTTTTAGTTCTTTGAGGCTATCATTGCCGATTATTCCATCAAATGAAATTAGGCTGGGTAGTAAAAAATTTTTTAAGCTTTCTGTTTGTGGTCCGAATAGATTTATTATTGTATGGTGGGTTATCTCAATATTTCCGCCCACCGAAGTGGCGAAAAACCTTTTCCTGTTGGGAATTGGATAACGGACATGTCGTGGTTGAATATAATTTTTATTGGAGCCAGTGTCCACTAGAAATTTTAATGTTTTTCCGCCCTCCGCTGCATATTCGAAATAGGGAAGCGAAGAGCGTTTTAACCTAAAAAATGAATATCATCTAGTTCATCGGGTGGATCTAAGACGGAATTATCGCTACAGTTTATGTAATCGATGAGATTTTGATCATAGTTTAAATCCTCTGTTTTAATGTCTTGTTCGTATTCATTCTCATCATAGCATTGAGAAGTTTCTTGGGATTTGAAGCTGTCGTGTTCTTCAAGTTGATTTTGTTCGACATGATGTACCCTTTGGTGTTTATTATCATGATGCACTCTTTGAGATATTGGTCGTTTATTGATAAATGGTCGTAGGTGATTTCGATTCGGGTAATTTTGATAATTTGCTACGCGGGAATGGATTGAGTGATCTACTTCCATGGGCTCCGGCCTAGGCATTGGCTTGGGAGGTAGTCTTATCGGTTGCCCTTGCGGTTGATAGCTTTGGGGATTTTGTTGCCAGAGAAATTGCGGTCTTGGTGATCTCTGAGGATAATGAGCTAACTCTGGGTAAAATTGTGTTCGGGGGAATGGAGTTGGATTGATTTGTTGCCGATGGCTATTATTTCTTTTTATGGGAATAGGAGGCATTGATGGTCGTTGCGTTCTATGGATGGTATGTTTTGCATGTTGAACTCTGTAGTCTATATTTTCAAGCTTGAGGCATAAATGTAATGCCTGAGGCAGATCTACTGGTTCCTTCATGCTGAGAAGTCTAGGAAGGTCTCCCTTTAGACCTCTGACGAAGGTGTCTAGAGCTTTGTCTCGATAAGCTTGTGTCATATTTGTTAATGATTCTTGGCTCATTTCTATGCTGCTGAGTTTATTAAGGATCAATGACAAATGATGATACACTGTTTGATAAAATTCTGGTATCGATTGGTAACCTTGTATCAACGTAGTCATTTGATATTCTAGGGTTCCCAGATCTCTTTTGTCAGCGTAGTGTAGGGTTAGGCACTTTGAGATTTTCTCCCAATTCAAGGGGGTGTTGTAAGATTCTAGGGCGATATCCGCATGACCCGTAATCTTATTCCTAATGACGTTCAGTATTCCGTAATACTTTGGTGAACCCTTTAAGTGTTCGTAGATTTTAAGAATTCTATCTACACTTTTTTTCCATGAAGAGAATTCTCCTACTTGTCCTGAAAATTCCCTGAGACTTTTAACAACGTCAGGTATTTTATCCATGTCGGATAAGTTTCCTTCCTGACCAGCGTCGATACGTTGATCGACATCATTATTAATATCCGCTCCAGGATTAAGCATAGCTTGAAGGATTGTTTTGCCCTCCCGTCTTAGAGCGTCTATGACTAGTCTGTTTATTGTTTCAGCTAGTTCGGTTTCGTTTCTATCGTTTAGATTTTGGTTAGGAGGAGGAGGCGGGCTATTGTTTGGACCGCCCTGATTAAGGGGTAAAGGGCCTAAGACAGCTGGCCTTATAATATTATTATTTGCCATTTTGTTACGAAAAATAGCAAATGAAGAAAAAAATATATTTCGGATTCGGAATAATTTTTCCTGGTGTATTTTAGTTTGGTACACCGAAATTTTTTGTCACGTCAATGAACTTTATTTTAATTTGTTTCTTTCACTAAAAATATTTTTGAAACTTATTTAAACTCGATTCAATTTGGAAAATTTTGTTTCCTTAAGACCACTTCAATTTTTATTACACCAAATTTAAATCACTTTTCTTTATATAAAAATTCGTAAAATTAATTCGATATTGTAATAAACGTTACTGTCAGATGGATAATTGAAAATTTCCCTTTACTCACCAGAAATTCTGTTGTCTCAATAAAACATTTATTTCTTAAATTAAAAATAATTCGATTGCTTTTCTAAAAATGCTTTTCTAAATATTTATTCGAAAATCCAAAAAAATTGTAAATAATTAGCTTATTAATCACTTAACTCGTTTCAAATATTTCTCTTTTTCAAATTCTCTTTTTTCAAATATTTTTAAAGAATATAAAGATATTATGAACACTTTCCTTAAATTCTAACTTACATAAAAATTATAAGACACGGGGTTCGCATCCTTTTTGGGTTTCCGGTGCTGCGTGTGATCGGTGAGGTCGAAGTAGTTCAGGCGTGGTTATCCTGCGTCGAGTTTCCTTGAGGTATGGTTATCCTTGGAATCACTCTTAACTAAGGGCTTGGTTGTCCCTCTGGTTTTCACAATTACTTCGAGTTTTCTTTAGGTATGGTTATCCTTCGGATCACTCTTAACTAAGGGCTTGGTTGTCCCTCTGATTTTCACTTTCACTTCAGGTTTGGTTACCCTGATGATTTTCAGTAGTTAAGAACTTTCACACTTTCACTTTTTGCACCGGTCCCTGCTCGGGCGCCAGTTAACACTCTATTACTTTAATTTAATAAAAAAAACAAATTTTAAATTTCGACAAAGTCGAATTAGATAAATCTTTATTATCAATCTATTCCCGTACACGGTTTGGCTAAAACTAAACTTGAACTGAAAGCTTAAGATCTATCTGAACTTGTACTTGAAATTCATGAGGAAGAAAATGCAGAGTTGCAGTTCCCATGAATTGTAGTTCCCATGGCTTATGCATCTCTGATGTAATTGTTGGTAGATGTTGTTTGAACGTGCCGTTGTATCATGTTTCTAGATCGTCTGTTAAGTTATATATATGAGCCGTTAATTTTGAAAGTGGTGCAAGTACATTTTGGAAGTACTTTTAATTTTATTTTCCAATTTATTAAAAAAATTTAACGAGCTTGAAATATTTTTGTCGTTGTAACTTTTAAACATAATAATCTTTAGAATGAAAACAACTGTATTCAAGATCTTACGCTTATTAATAACTTTTTTTTAACTGAAGTCTCAAATTTGGCAGATTTCAAAAGTGGACTTACCCCACTTTCAAAACCGGGACCGTATCTGTTTTCTCTTTTTTCTGACAGAGTGCTATTATTTTAACTGGTATTTCTGGACACTTATAATTCATGATTAAAACTAACAGTTATTTTTTAAACTAACTTTTATTTTTTCAGTCTGGCAAAAATAAAACTTCTATTTGACCGTTTTTTCTTGTTGACAATTTTGGAAAAGTCATTGAGATAATAGTTTTTTAGCGTTTGTTTGATGTCACTGTGTTGAATAGATCAAAATATAAAATAAAAGAGTAATGTGCATACCATGAAAAACTGAAATTTTTCAATCATCCTGTAACTACCAAACGGTTGAGATGCTATTCTTTCAACAAGTCAATTTAAAGTGGAAGAATAAATTTGTTAGCGCAGAAAAATCTTATAAACCATTCTGGAACTTAACAAAAGTTTGAAAAAGGAGGACTGAACACAATTCCGTACTATGTACTGAACAAGGTAAAATCATCACTTCCGAAAATAAAGCTGAAGTCTTATTACCGAATATGATTCCATTGTAAGCGATCGTGTAAATATAGACAATTAAGAATTAAATGAGATTAAGGGGGTGTTCGTTCTGGTTCCTGGGGCCCAAAAAATGATTTTTTAATTGGATTTTTAGTATCCCTAATCACTTAAGAACAATTCCCTTTTCAATTTAAGAAGAGAAATAAATTACAAATATTTTCTAAGACGCAATTTCAAGAGTAACTGCACTGCGGGCTTTCGGAGAATTCGCGTGGCCTATGTGCTCTGTTGATGCTTTCATACGATTCTTAGAACCAACACTTTTGCTGAAATATCGGAAGCTAATGTATATAATAAATATAATAATGTGTGGCCCGGGAATCGCAAACTAGTCGTAAGTTATTGATTTTTTTGTGTAGAATGCATATTATTACTTCTTTAAACTTTAAATGTGTTTTTCTCGAAACATATTTTGACGGCACTGCATGCAAGTTTTCTCGAAAACGGTTTGACCTTCCTTTTTAAACTCAAGAGTTTTTTAAAGTTATGATATTCTTCGCAAAGAAACGAGAGCATTTTTTGAATTATAAAAAAATCATAGGTTTTTTCAAATACTTTTTTTTGGTTTTTTAAATTATCAATTTTCGAGATAAGACAAAAAACAATCAATTTCTACTTAATTTATTTTAGTTTCGTACTAGATTTTTTAACTTGATTTTAAATGAACGGTGGACCCAGAATTCTGTGCGCAGTGCGGACGAGTCACTCAATTGGCGTGCAATTCAAACAGCTTTATTATTAATTGAAAATATTCTGAAAATATTTTTAACAACCTTTTTTTTATAGCATTTATGTTTGCAATTATTTGCAAAAAGTCTTCAGTAAAAAAAGTTATTGTTTCGCCGAAAACCAATAAAGAAATTCGGCTAAATTTAAACTATATGAACCAGAAGACCAAGCTTTAGGTCCTGTCAATTCTAAATTTTCTATATTTACGATCGATGGCAATCGATTCGTATTCAGTAATAAGGATCCAGAAGTTTTCTGTAAACAAATTTTTAATATCCATTTTATCGATATTCTGTTATTCAGGCAGAGAATGAGAAGGTCTAAATTTTCAAGTAACGCTTCCTTCATCTGCTTCTTTGAGTAATATAAACATAATTTATTAACCTAGGCGAAATTTAGAAAAAAACTTTGATTTTGAATATAGTATTCATTTCGTTTGGAAAGAAAAAAGCGTAATTCATTTTGCTAGTTTATTGTAATTTTCCAGACAAAAAATTAAATTCTCTAATATCGTACTTCGTACTCATATCATCAAAGCGACACAAAATCACTTTTTATACAGTGATAGTATCTGTAATAAAAATGGTGTAAAACAAAAAGCTCAGTTAACCTATAAATAGAAAAGTTCCTTTGGAAAGCCACAAGTAAACAACTCTTCACACAAGGCAATTTTACTATAGGTACTTAAACCAAAGTGGCCCATTCTAATAATATATAGATTCTTAACCCTATAACAAACCCGAAAAAAACTCATTAGGAGCTCCGAGCTAAGTCCCTGACATCCGTCGAACATGGTTAAACAGTTAAAGAGGAAGTGAGGGATGGTTTACTCTTCTTCCTTATTAGCAAATTATACAGAAGTTATTTGACGGCGCGCCGAGTTTGCCAGCATGTCTGCCAATAAGGCAATGGCTCGAAATGACAGCTACGACAACGCTGATAATGTTACGTTTCAGCGAAAGATCAGATATGTCGAGTAATTATACAGGTGTGTTCCCTTTGCCAATTATCATTAGCAATCTTTAAGAATGCTTGTTTAATTTCCAGCTTGCATGGGGCCAGCGTCTTACCAAGCTGGTGAGTTATGTCGGAGTCTAGTAGAGTAGTGCCGATTCTCGCCAGCGCCGGTACCTATATGAGACGTACGTTAAGGTACTCAGCCGTGTCATTCCAAGTTGAGCGGCATGTACTAATAGTACTAGAGCTCGCGTACACTCCCGTGAGAGAAATAATAGCAGATGTCCTCTGAAGAAATTTTGTTCTTCAGACAATCTAATGCTACTTTTATAGCCATGATTTCACGAAATGCTTAGATCCAGGTGTTCCCAAAAGGTGTTTCCATCCGCTTTTCCTTCCAACTGCGAACCGTCAGTGTAAAGATGCACTGATTCTCCCCATTAAGGGAATCCCCGCATTCCTTCCTGGTAGAAACAGAGGAGTCGAATTCGGCGGTAAAAGAAGACTGGGTGTTGTTTAGTGCTGCCATTATATGGCTCTCATTAAGGTATAGTCAAATTAATCCAGTTACTTACCCCTTCTTTGAAAGGAAACTTATTTCTTCATAACTTGATCCTAAATTTATTAAAATTGTTTATTTTTTAGAATACGTGTATTACTACTATATGGCAAATATTGCTTATGTAAGGATAAAAAAATAGCACTGAATATAATATTTTGTTATTGTCTATGTATAGTATGGTTGAGCTAAATTGTCATATTTCATCAATTATTGTTATACTCACTACATAATATAATAATTAATTACAAAATTTATGTTAAGTAATAAAATTATTTGCATATTTCGTGGTGCTGGTTATATTTAATTTTTCAGTGTTTATTAGATAAAGGCAGTGTCTATTTACCACCCTAAAAAAAACGTACAACGCATCTTCGATAGTAACATGTAATAACTAATAATAGTTCTCTCATTATACAATTTATGAATTTTTTAAAAGAAAGATTTTGAATTAAATTAAAGTTTTTGAATCATCTCCAACTACAACTTGTATTTCGTCTTATATACTAATTTCATAAAGATATTTTGGTTCTTAAATTTGTACTTGTACTTTCCGTGTACTTCCGTGTACTTTACCTGTACTTCCGTGTAATTTCCGTGTACTTTCCGTCTATTTCTGTGTACTTTCCATATATTTCCGTGCACTTTCCGTGTACACGGAAATTACACGGCAATTTGGGGGTGGTAAATAGACACTGCCTTAGATAAATCACAAAATTGTGTGCATATTTTAGTTCTTTATTATTTTTGGAATTTCTTGATGAGAATTTATATTTTGATTACATTCAATATGATTAGTAGTAGTTGGAAAAAAAGTTAGTGAAAAATGCGTCTTTCTTGCACTGAGGCCTTTTGTGAACCGTTTTTCGCCTCAATGCTCGGCAGTGTACCCTAAAGCTTAGTGTCGAGCTCATAAGCAATTGGATATTTCGTTTATATCTCGATCTCTATACTTCTGCTAGATCTAGTTCCTAAGATTTTAAATCCGGGCATTGCCCGAGAACGTGCAAGAGGGCCTTGTCTTCTTCCCCCGCATTACGTTGGTTCGTTGGTCCTATTTTTTTTTCATGAGCCCTTAGTCTTGCTTGCCCTGGCACGAGGCCAACAAGAAGTTCAAGAAGTAATCAATTTGGCCTTGTTCGGCCTGATAATCTTTTCAGATTCACATCTTTCCTATCGCATTCCTACACGTCGAGATAGCTCTTACTGATTTGTTTTTCTTTTCGTGTAGGTGTCTAGCCCAATTTAGTTTCCCGTCCATGCACACGCAGAAATTTGGCCTCATTCCTTATAGTTAATCAAGTGCTGTCTTCCTTAATGTTTGTTTTTTGGTGAAGCAGGGGAGTTTCGTCTTATCTAGATTAATCTTCAGTCCGCAACTTTGCATCCAAGAGATTACCATGCCGATTGCTTCTTGAAGTAAGCATTACAGGTTTTCTTAAAACTTGCCTATGACTACTATCAATAGGTTGTCCGCATAATAGATGACGTAGAGACTTTTATTTGACAAGGCTTCAAGTAATTCATCAATCACTGTCAGCAGTGGAGTTCCTCTATATACTAACGCTGTGAATTGTTCATTTCCAAAACTTGTCTTCTGGGCCGACTCATAGTATAATTAGCTGGATTTGATCCCTTTAATTCTACTATGATTTGCTCCTTCTCCCTCAATCTGTTGAGAATCTTATCGTTTCTAACATTGTTAAAGGCCCCTCTATCTCAACGAAGCAGGACAACGCTACTTCCTTGTACTTCAATGCCTTTTTCAGTTGGTGCACCAGGCTATGTAGAGCGGAGTAAACTGATCTATCTTTCATATATGCATGTTGGTAACTTGATAATTGGTTTATACCTATCTGTTTCCTTAATTCCCATTCTATCAGACTTTTCAGTTTGCCTTACTTTTTAGCATGCTGCCCACTGTCTCCTCTGGCGTAAAGCCCCCGAGCTCTTCTTCTAGCTTTTGTCTCTCCACGGTCCACCTTCCGAACTCAAAAAAGGTGTGTTGGGCGTTGTCCTTCAGTGAGTCATCTTACTGGCAGGCTGGGCTTCCTGTTTCCCCCATTTTTTGGAGATAAGAGCTAAGGTACCCGTGTCCTGTCAGACTTTGTTAGGTAGAAGTTCACAGCTTCACTTTCTCAGATCCTATTATTAGCCTAGCGGTCCACCTCCCTCCCGTCTCTCTGTGCCAGCGCTCTTCGTTCTTGTGTCAAGAAATCAATAGAGGTAACGTCCACCGCAACTAGGATCGCAGAACATACCGGGGTATCCTGAAAGTGTGTTCCAGGGCGTTTAGTATGTTACATCATTTGACGGAGTCCAAGGTATTTTTTACATCCAGCACCGCCAGCAGGATGACCTTTCTTGAGCGATGTCTTCCTTGTTGAGCCACATGGAAGACTTTTACCACTTCTTCTACCGCTTCGATGGTTAATCGCCGTTTTCGAAAACCGTACTGTATGTCAGAGAGACTTCCTGTGTTCTGGATAGCTGATACTAGGCGGTTTAAGCAGTCTTTCTAGCAGTGTTCCGGCCGTATCCAGCATGTATAAGGCATAAGGGAGATATTGCTGGGCTCCCTGAATCTGATTTTCTCTTGCTCATTAGTACTAGCCTCTGCCATTTCCACCGCCTGGGAACGGTCCCTTCCTTCAGGCAGCTGTTGTACATTTTCAGTAGTGCCTGTGGGCATGAGTCTAGGTCTGAGGCTTTGTTGTACTGCATAGATCGAGCGGGCTGACTCTTTCACGCTTAAGGGCGGCACTAATTCCATCGTAGTAAATTGCTGCTGTTGTACCTTACTGGGTCGGTCGGGAACAAGTCTTATATCCGAGTCCCCAAGGCTCGCTATTTATTTCTTCCTGCAGTTCTTCCCAGTGATGGCCCGTTTGAGCTCCAGTCTTGCCTCCTTATACATAGCAGTTTGCGCCTTGAGGTCATATCTTCTCCTCAAGGCACCTATCTCCTCGGTATATCGATAGATGCCTCATTGTGTCATTGATCAAGAGCTCGGCAGGGCCTGCCTCTATTGTTACGATGAGAGCTGCTCGATTTAGGCTTCCCACATTCCACCCGTTTGTTCGCCTACATCTATCCGCCTCCCCTCTTCGTTCCTCCCTAAGGCTAAGGTTAAATATTGCGTAGCCAGGTCTTCGGAATGTTGATACATTTCCGAAATTTACGAAATTTACGGTTAGCCTAGCAGCCATCTCAAGAACACGCCTCCTTCTTGAGTCTGCGCTGGGCATGCCCATTCAACTGTTCTGGCATTGTCTCCAGCGACAACAGTAGCTCCTTCCCATTCCCGTATAATGTTTGAAATAGCAGCTCCCGTCTCACTTTGTCGCTTCTAATTGACGAACCCCAGTTGGAGCCATAACTTTCCATTAGGATCCTGCTCCCGTCTGGGAACCATATTGCTGCCGTACCCAGGAAGTATCATTCCTAATATCATATCCTAATTGGTTTGGCGCTATTTTCTGTTCTGCACTGTATGCACACCCCTTTCTGTCTTCTTTGCGGTCCCTTGCATTCAGTCTGCCGATGGCCATAACCGAAGCATGCGCATTTTCTGTGTCTCCTATGTCACTTCCTCTGGGGAGGTGAGGCTACCGAGATCTCTGATTTTGAGGGTTCCTTAGATTAGATTCTGAGGGTCTCTTTTGCGACTTTGTACTGTGACGCTTTTTCCTAGGATGTTTGCCTGGGAGCTTTAGAATGCCCCTTTATCTTTCATTTTGTCCCATAGTATCAGAAGAACTCCGGATCTTGTCTATCGGAGCGATCTGATCTCTGCTTGCGAAGCATCCTTGTTGGTATTGCTGCGGATTTCCCTCAGTATTTCTGCATAGGTTGTGCCTTTCGCCGGCCTTATCAAGCGGCAGGGCTTGGGTTGACTCATTGTTTTTTGTGTGGGCAGGCCTCTCTTGCTTGGGGTCCTCGTTGACTCTACCAATCCTTTTTGTGGTGTACCACCGCCCAAGGGCTCAACCATTTTTCCTTCGTTGTTGCTTTCGCTGTTCCCTTTGGCATTTTCTTCGTCGTTTCTAGCAGTAAGGCCTTTTTTCTTACCCCGGTTTTGGTGTCGGCTGGGCTGGGGCCCCTATCTTTCCTGTATCCTCCGCCAGTTTCTCTTTCCAAAGGTCTGTGTCTTTCTTTCGGAGTACTACAGTATTTACTTTCCCTTCTGCCTTTTTCCAGCTCGATGTGTAGTAGTTGATCAGATCGAGTGCTTCTTCGAGCTCTTGCAGTTCGATTTTGACATCCGTGGATATGTTGCGCTCCTTTTGCACCCCTTGTTAGGAATGCTGTATCTGAGCGTACACCATCAACTTAATAGTGCCAAATCTACAGTGTTCCTTGAGACCTGCCAGGATTTTTATGGAGCGGAGGCGATTGTAGTATTAACCTGAAAGCCAGCCAATTCCCTCTGCATACTCAGTTGAAAGACTACTACAAATCGTCAGCCCATTGCTATCAAATCCAATTGTAGTCCAGTATGTCGATTTCGATGGCGCCTACCCTTCCCTTCCATCGATTTTTGGGTTTCCTCTCTCCCCGGATCTTATCGCCAAGGGTAGCCCTCTCGCCTTCTCTTCAGACTGCCTTTGTTCACATGGCGACAAGCCTCTGTTTACGTGTCGTCATGCTAAGCTCTACCACCCCGTCAAGGTGGCAGTCCACGGGGCGAGAAGAGGAAGTTTAGCTTCTTTAGAAATTGCACTTAAAATCACAACAGATAAACCATTTTGAAAACGCTGCATGTTGGAACAAAAAACCCCCGGACAAGTGCGAGTTTGACTCTCGAGGCTTATATATTTTATTATTTATTATAAAATTGTATATTTTTTCCTTTACTTGTGCTGTGAGACCTTGCTTCTTGCTAAATTTCATGATTCCGGGTTAACGGGAAGTTAACGAAGTGATCCTATAAGGGTTTCTTTTTTCGTTGTGAGGTGCGGATCCCTAAAACACGATATAATTTTTTCCGTGCCTCTGTAACAACAGTTTACACTTTGTTTTTCAATCAGGACTTGTATTTCTTATGTTTAGAACTTAATTTAAAAAAAAACTTTTTTAATTAATTATGACTTACGTTTAGGTCAATACCTAGTTTTATTCTTCAAACGCGTTCCGTCACAATTAAATTTTTTGATTTCTCGGTGCTCTTTTTCACCACATTTTTAAATATTTACAATACTGATTTTCTTAAATCTGGTAAATGTGCTCGAATAAATTTTCTGCGCACCTAAAGTCTTTTAGGTCGTTTCAATTATAGAAATTCTTTTACCTAATAAAAATAAATGTTTAAGTAACTCTTGTTTTGTATCTGTCTCGATTGGCAGCTATCAACGTAAAACAATATACCATTTTCGGTCATTTTGGATCGGCCAATTTGAATTTTTAAAATCTTAATTAGGCAGATTTGTAATCAGTAAACATATCACCTATGGTCCATAAAAACCCTAAAGTATAAATTTTCAAAAGATAATATTAAATAATATAATCAAAAATGATTTTTTTCGAAAAATGTTATTTTTGAATATTTGTTTATTTATAATACTTCCTTAATAAATAGTAAAGACTACGCTACTTTTTTTGTGTTCTTATGGCTACGTTACCAAGAAAATACCGTCCGTTACCATCTTAAATAAGTTACCTATAAATTAAATGGCCAAAACATGAAGAAGTTGAGGTGTGAATATGCGTTCCCACCATGCTTCAAAGGGCTAATCTAAACAGCGCGAATTTTTCGGCGATATATATTAATGAATAGAACAGTTACTCTATGAAACCCTGTATACCTTTTTGTTTTAAAGTCAAATTGATTTTTTCGTTTTTTTCGACACATTCTTTCATAAGCGCACATACATACTGAAGCATTTAGTAATGAATTTCGATCTGTGAGAATAGTTTAGTAAATTTTTATTTTATTATTGCACTACATTTGTTTGTGTTTTTCATTAATTCGCTGCAAACCTAAATATTAGATTTAAATATTTTAAATCATCATAATCGATATTAAATCTACAGATGTGTGCCTGTAATCTTGCTTTGTTATATATGTTTTTGCAATTTATTACTTTTAATTTTTCTTTTGTTTTATTTCCAGAAAAAAATCATGATTGCCATATGTTTATTAATAACTTTAGTGGTTATAATAATCGTATTAGTCTCAACTCTATAAACTGTTGGGCTTGTTTGAGATTCCGGATTTCACCTGAAATATCTTTAGTTTCTCCAAATATATTTATTTATTCATTGAATGCAAATAACTCCAATTATATATAAAAATATTGTTTAAAACAATTTTATTAGATACTAGGCAAAATAGTTTGATCACTTTTCTTATATTTCTTCCACTGTAAGTTTACATTGCACGTAGCTTTAATATTCTTGTAATACATAATAGTTTGTTATTGCATTTTGAGTTTTTATATGCATAGAATTGTTTTAGGAAGTTCCTTTTTAAGTACTTCTAGAGTTTTCTGTACTTATTTTTATTTTTTCTATTGCATTGTATTTTAATACTAAAACAAATTGTCGTTTTTCCGTAGTATTAAGCTGAGTTACAACAGTTTAGTAAAGTAATATAATAATCAGCCTGTGATTTTGAGAATAAGGCGTATTAGTTTTATTTTCTGGATTATTCTATTTTATATTTCTATAGATATATAATTATATTTATTAGTGAAATCTCGAAGATCAAAACATTATGTTCGTAAGCGGGATTTCGAAAGATATTAACAAATTGAAAAATAATAAATTAAATTTAAAGAATTTCAATGATTACTTATTTCAAAATCATCCTTTTTCATTTTTATTGTGAATGCATTATAATACCTTTAGTTCAACGGAATTTTTGACACGATTTAAATTGTATGTATATTGCCATAATAGGTCTGTACGTGTGTTCGCTATCAAGTAAAAACGCTTTAATTGAGAGAAAATTGTTCGTTCTGCTTTATAAGTTTTTAGAAGATTTTGCACAAAAATTATGGTCTCGTAAAAACTTAAATTTTGGTTAAATCGAAAAGCGATTTTAAAAATGTCATACAAAAATAAATACTGGACTTTATTTTCTTTCCTACAAGTTTTAGACATGTACATGTAAAATATATTTAAAATATTTGAATGAATTGAACTGTTTACTTTTAACTTCGCCGTATTTCAAGTTCTTACTTCTATTTTGATCAGGTACTTCTGTCTCTTACTGAACTTTTATTTTCTTAAGGGGATGTTATGGTTTATGGCGGTTAAAAAGCTGACATTTTTAAAATTAACGATCGATGTAATTATTTAATCCATTTTTCTTATTACTTTCCTACCAAGGCTGTACTTTACCATCAGAGGGCAAATTGTATTGAAATATTTAAGCGCTAATATCATGCTGCGTAGCTGTTAAAAAATCATTCCAGGAGGTTTGACAGTAGTTCCTTAGCGATAAATCTGAAAAGTCTCACCGAAACATTTTTGATTTCGGGTTTTATACCGAAAAAAAGAGATACGTGTTCGAGAATTTTTTTAAATTTTTTTCTGTAAAATAGAGCGGATCCAAATTTCGAGAATTTCGTGATTTTTTGCTTGAAGACTTATTTTCAAAAATTCATAACGGTTGTATTGAAGGCAGAAGAAACTTTACTCTTTTTTTCATTTTGAAGCTAAAAATGAATTTTCTAAAATCATATCGTCAATAAAAACTATTAACAAATTCCTATTGTTATAAACAAATAAAGTGTTAAAATCGAGTTTTAACCATTGCCCCAGCTTACCTCGTAGCAAATTTATTAAGATTTTAATAATACATATTAATAATAATAATAAAAGGGATGCCGACAAGGGTGATTGGGTTGTAAAGAACAACTGCTCATAGACTCTGTGATCCTGCGACAAAGAAATCCTACTCGCCGGAATATACATGCGGCATATATCGATTATAAGAAGGCGTATGACTCTGTCCCGCACTCTTGAGTCCGCTATGGTTTTGTCTCGCTCTGAATCCACTTTCACGTGCCTTGGATTCCACCGGTTATGGGTATAATATACGACACGACAGAGAAAATATTCATAAAATCACGCACCTCATGTATATGGACGACATCAAATTATTCGTGCCTCGAAACCACAACTGCAACAGCTGCTGCAGACTACTCTGGATTTTTCCAATGACATTCGGATGGAGTTCGGAGTTGACAAATGTAGGACGCTTCATGTGACGAGGGGAAAACATGAACTTGTGGAATTCGATCTCCCATCCGGGGACACTATTGAACCCATGGAGGAGGGCGAACTCTACAAGTATCTTGGATTCGAATAATCACGTGATATACCTCACACGGACATAAAGCGGAAGCTAGAGACCAAATATACAGGCCGCTTGAACAGTCTTCTGAAAACTAGCCTTAATGGGAAAAATCTCATTAAGGCTATAAACACGTATGCAACACCAGTCCTTAGTTATTCCTTTGGAGTAATTAAATGGACACAGACGGACTTAGAAGCACTGGACAGAAGAACGTGAACGATGTTGACAAGGTACAGGGCACACCATCGTAACTCCTGTATAGAACTGGAATCGAATATGAATATATATATATATATATATATATATAGCCCACATACATATATATATATATATGTATGTGGGATCGAGGCTTCTCCATGAAAAGAACTTTGGAACGGAGAATCGGCAACGGTGCTGGTGGCCCAGTGGTTAGGGAAATGGAGTATCATGCGCATGGTCTCGGTTCAAACCCAGCTAGCCAAATGGTTTTTTTTAACGCAGATTCTCCGATTCCTACAAATTGGTGTCAGAAGTGGGATGGAGAAGACCTCATACGACGTAGCCTCACAATCGGTAATTAAAAGAAGTAAAAGACGGACATCTGAGGGCAGATGTCATTTCAGGACGGCCGAGTTGTGGGATCGAGACTTCTCCATGAAAAAGAACTTTGGAACGGAGAATCGGCTATGGCGCTGGTGGCCCAGTGGTTAGGGAAATGGAGTATCATGCGCATGATCTCGGTTCAAACCCAGCTAGCCAAATGGTTTTTTTAACGCAGATTCTCCGATTCCTACAAATTGGTGTCAGAAGTGGGATGGAGAAGACCTCATACGACGTAGCCTCACAATCGGTAATTAAAAGAAGTAAAAGACGGACATCTGGGGGCAGATGTCATTTCAGGACGGCCGAGTTGTGGGATCGAGGCTTCTCCATGAAAAAGAACTTTGGAACGGAGAATCGGCAATGGCGCTGGTGGCCCAGTGGTTAGGGAAATGGAGTATCATGCGCATGGCCTCGGTTCAAATCCAGCTAGCCAAATGGTTTTTGTAACGCAGATTCTCCGATTCCTACAAATTACGCACACCATTTAGTTGTGGGATCGAGGCTTCTCCATGTTAAAGAACTTTGGAACGGTGAATCGGCAACGGCGCTGGTGGCCCAGTGGTTAGGGAAATGGAGTATCATGCGCATGGTCTCGGTTCAAACCCAGCTAGCCAAATGGTTTTTTTTAACGCAGATTCTCCGATTCCTACAAATTGGTGTCAGAAGTGGGATGGAGAAGACCTCATACGACGTAGAATCACAATCGGTAATTAAAAGACGTAAAAGACGGACATCTGGGGGCAGATGTCATTTCAGGACGGCCGAGTTGTGGGATCGAGGCTTCTCCATGAAAAGAACATATATATATATATATATATATATATGGGTAAAATCAGGACAGATTAAAAGTGGAGGGGAAATTAGGGATTTTTGAATATTGTAGTTTGTAGAATTAGTATTAAGTTAAAGCTTATATATTTTTTTGTATTTTTATAGAATAGCTTGTATTAAGCTTAAATAAATAAATAAATAGCTTCAAATGCCTCTTGGCATTTGTTGGTTCAAGTGAATTTGACATCCTTGCGGAGTATATACCAGATTGCACGCACTATCTTGGAGAAATCGGAGATAAATCTCCTGTAATAGTTTGCAAGTCCCAGAAATGATTGGTCTTGTCTGACTGTTCGTGGGACTGGGAATGTTTGGACTCGTGTCGTTTTGCTGGGATCTGGAAGTGCTCCTTTGTTAGATCACTTGTGGTCTAAGTATACAAATTTTCGTGTTAAAATCTGGCACTTCTCAGGCTGCAGTTTCAGGTTGTTCTCCCTCAGTCTGTCGAAGGCTGTACGGAGCTTTTGGTTGTGGTCCGCTAGGTTTTTTCCGTAGATGACTATGTCATCTAAGTACACGAAGCATTCCAGGGCTTGTAAGCCTGTTAATACGAAATTCATTAGGCGTTGGGAGGTAGCCGGTGTTCCTTTGTGAACGAACGGCATGCGCTCGTGGTGCCCAAGTTCGTGCTAAAAGCCGTCTTTGGTCGGTCTTTGGGATCGACTAATACCTGGTGGTAACCATTGGCCAAATCGTGGTCATTGAAGTATCGG
This sequence comes from Leptarthrus brevirostris, assembly GCA_964036015.1. Lineage (NCBI taxonomy): Eukaryota > Metazoa > Arthropoda > Insecta > Diptera > Asilidae > Leptarthrus > Leptarthrus brevirostris. Next base: position 88,815,236 of record OZ038372.1, on the reverse strand, counting down.
GAATGACCTAATTGTTTTAGTTTGCGAAAATCGACGACGACGCGCCACCTTTTCTCACTATCGGGTCCCGCCCTCTTAGAAACGACTAGGAGGGGTGAGTTCCATGGACTCTTGCTCGGCTGTCCGGGAATAGATACTTGACGTGTTACAGAGTGGCCATCTTATCGGCGCTGGTATCTATACTTTTATTTAATTTGTTTCTCTTGGACTTGTTTTTCTTACATCTAGTGGTTTCATACGTTGGAGTTTGGTGGGCGTTAATACCGACTGTTTCAGGCATTTGGTGAAACTCACAAGCGTTTGGCATGTATAACTTTAACTTTTTTTAAGCTTTTTGGGGATGGAGCTTCTCGATCTGGGCTGACTTTGGGTGTCAGACATGTGTTGTGACGTTGGGGTTTTCGTGAGGGACCCGTAAGCGTCTCCAGTGGGGCTTTTATACAATCTTACGTGTTTGTGCATTTTTTTACGTTTATTAGGCGTGGGAGCTACTGGGTCTTGATAATCGGTATGAGTAGCCTTCGTATGGGATTCACCAGCGTCATTGTTCCGGCTCATGGGCCATGTCTGATTTGGAGTTATTTCGTCTGAGATTGATTGATGCGCTTCGTTGGCGATTGGGACGCCGGTGTAGTCTTTGGTAGGGACAAGATTTATGGCAAGACTTGTCAGGACTACTTGAAAACTGTTAGAGTTGAGAATACCGATTGGCACTGCCTTGGTTCCCGACGAGAGTAAGCTGTTTGCCAGGAAGACTCCATCGCCTATCTCTTGTGATATACAGACCAGTTCTCCCGGCAACTGCAACGGAATTTTGACTACAATCTGGGACCTTGCAGGTATGCAAATAGTTTCGTTTAAGATAACTTGATGCTGCCTCATTTCGCAAGCCAGATCGTTGGTAGTTCCTTTATCCGAAGCGGTGTTCATGTGAACTGCAGCCAGCATTCTCTAATTGAGATGCCTTGAGGACACTGCAAGTAGACAATTTGACTTCAAATGTCTCTGCCTTACCTGCTAGTGTTTCTACTTCGACTGCGTTGTGTGAACATGCTTCGTCCGATGCAAAAGTTAGCGTTACAGAAAACTCTTCGGGGTTAGTTTCCGTGTGAGGAAACCGGAGCACCACATGAGGATCTTCAACATTACAGTTCTTTGCTAGTAAGTCATTTCCTAACAAACCGCCGTCGGTTAGACCTGGAATTGCAAGGTATGTTGTTCTTCAGTGTGAAATTTCCCTGGCAGCTTTCCAACGTTTTTGCAGTGCCAAACGGAGTTTGAAGTGTCCATATCTCCTTGATGTCGTCGAGGGACTGTAATGCCTTTTTTTGAATTATGCTAACCTCAGCGTCAGTATTCACTAATAATTTGGTCTGGCCGTGTAGGCCTTTGTCTAATGGAAGTTTTACGGCAGGGATACACGACTTGGGCGTCTAGCAGGACCCTTGTTTGTTTTGCGAAGGGTTTATAGTCGAGCCGGGGAGTTTTGGGTCGATTGTGTGTCGTTTCCCTGACTCTGAGATTCCCATTTTTGTTTTTGTTGACAAAACGCGATGTGTCCGCGTCGGCCACAGAAATTACATTTTAGGCTGATGTTAAATACTCGGGGGCCATTGGAGGGACGCTGGTCTGGAGTTTGTCTATTTTCTATTGAGGGCCTGTATCTGGGGCTCTAAAAGAACGATTATTTCGGCAGTCTGCTTCCAAACCTGCTGTCCCTTGACTGAAAGAGCTGGCGTTGTGATAGGTTGGTAGTGTGTCGTTGGTGTTGGGGCTTTGGGTGAGACGTATTAGGGGGTATCTGTAAAAAGTTTATTTGACAATGGGCTAATGGGCTGGTCCCTGTGTGTGTGTTATAATTTTGTGTGGGGGGAAGTGCTGGCATTTGGAAAGTGGGGATTGTATGAATAGGGCGCTTTGCTGGAGCCTCTCCATATCCAGCGCCTTTTGTATTAACTCATCCACTGTCCTATCTCCTATTGTGAGGAGGTATCGACACAAATGCGAGTTACTTACTGCGCTTTTTAGTGCATTTTTTGCGAAGTCCTCTGGCTGAGTCTTCATCGTTGACGCTGCATTGCCGTATTTGGCGTCGGCAGCTTCTTTGCAAAGGACCAACAATTGTTTGAGTCTGGTCGTGTATAAATTTAACGTTTCTCGGGTTAACTGTCATATAGTGATGAGTTTGGTCACTTGGTATGTTTCCCTAGGTAAATATGGCCTATTTAGGCGTTCCTTCACTTCTTTGAAGGTGGATGGAATGTCTGAGACAAGGAGTTGATATGCCTCACCCCGGAGTCTGGTGGGCAAAATCTGTAGAAAAGCTGGTTGTTCCTCTGCGGTTAACCATTGCTATGTCTGCTTACAGTAGCCTATAACCGTCTGGAGCTCTTGGCTCAGCAGAGGGCTATTTGCGCCACAGAACAAAGGAACAAGCTGTGCCGTTCGTTTGGCTACTTTTGCGTAGTCTACCATCTTGGAGTATTTATCTTTTGCTTTTGATTTATACTCTGGAAGACTAAGCAGACTTTCCCCGTGGCTGGTGTCCGTGAAGGATGCTTCCAGCCGACCGTATAAAAGATCTTGGTCGGTCGGGTCTGATTTGGTCTGGTCGTCGGTTTCTTTCACTAACGAGGCTCTTACAGATACACTGGCCTCTTCACTATTTACTTCGCTTAAACTTTTTAAATTATCTTCCTTAACTAACTGGAGCGAGCGTGAGAGTCCCCTAAACTCGGCGATGTCCACCTTAAACCTCTCTGTGTCTTCCTGATATTTTTTCGCGAGTGGAATGTAAAATTAAATGATCGCTTGGAAAGTGCCATTAGTATTCGTTCTTTGAAGATTGAAAATTGTGAAAATGGCGTAGTGGTGCTAATTTTTTGGACAGGGTCTGCTCATTTTATTTCTTGTATTGTATTTGTTTGTCGCAATAATAATAATTGCCGTGCAGGCGATATTTGGTTGCTTGAGTGTAACAAATTAATTTTATGAATTAATATTTTAATTCGTTATATTGCAAAATTAAATTCTTGGATTTATCAATTAATTATAGAAACCAAACCTTTTTGCTTACTGCTTACTGCATGCTTCGGATCACTGTCGTGGACGAAGGTAAAATTATTTTTTAGCCCCATTTGGTCGACACTAACACGAAGATTCTTTTCTAGAATGCTAATGTAGACGTGTTGATCCATAATTCCATCAATAAAAACCAGATTTCCTACGCCAAAAGCACTCATGTAACCGCAAACCAAAATTGAACCTCCGCCATGTTTCACGGTGGGACTCAAATTCTCCTTATTGAGCGCTGTATTACCATGCCATACTCTGCATTGTCCATCGGATGTAAAAAAGTATTTGCATTTTTTTCATTTCTTTCATCGGCAAATATTACTTTACTGCAGAACTCAACATTTTTTATTTTCATTTGGTTAAGGAATACAAGTCTATCATTTCGATTCTTTTCACTTACAAAACATTTTTTTTTGGACAATTCTGCTATGGTGATCCGATTTACCCAATACGTTTCGAACTGTTTCAGACGAAATAGGCTCCCCTTATGTCTGCTTCAATTTCACTGGCCGTTATTTTGGAATTACTTTGACTTTTCTCAAAATTTGTCGGACATTATGTTATCCTAATATTTTCTGGCGCCCAGATCTCCGTTTATTTTGCACATGTCTCCGCTCTGAAAACCTATCTATTACACTTTTAATGGTTGAGAAAGGTCTTTTTATAATTTTGCCAGTTTCACGAAGTGATTTCAATTGATTGAGAAAGTTAATAATGATACGCCTTTCCTCTGCTGCTTGTGTTAAAACACTGCGAAATTACTTCACTTCCCGCTTTGAAGCACTTGGCATGCTGTCAGGAACTGAATGCAGTTGTCTAGTTGAAATAACGGAACTTCTGTGGAATTATTTCCCCCTATGCGAATACCTTCTTGGAAAGATTTTTTTTTTCGTTGTTTTGGAAATATAATTAATGAAATAAATTAAATTTTCTTTCTTTAAGATAGAATACATATGGGGAAATCTAATATAAGCAGAATTTTAAAAGTATATCGAATTGGTTAACTGCAATAACCAAGTATTTGCATTAAGTGTAGGTATGCGAATACTTTTTTGAACCACTGTGCTTCACTGAAAATATATTGCAAAGTGCGTTAGCTTAGTTCTGTGAATTTAGGTATTCTTTAAAAAAATTTTACATTGCGTTTAGATATAGAATGAAATATCCAACAAAAAAATTCTCAAAACTTTAGACACGCTCGTATCCTTTTCTTATGATTCCGTGAGCTGACACGTTCAGGTAGTTTTATATCATCAGTAGTTGCAAAGAAGTATCCAAGTTAAGCTGCTGAACAGAATATTGTTAAGTTGAAATCTGTAAAGTGTAGTCAAGTTGAAAATCGTATTTACTTACCATTTAAAAGTTCGCGAATCATCTAGAATAATAAGAAAGTTATCAAGTGAATTAAATAAAGTGTTGAATTATAGTTTAATCAAAATCTTTCACTTACCTGTGACTTACCCACATTACCTTGCTCCCGCAGACATGTTTGATTTCACTTTTTGAATGGATACTGCACGCAGAAAAAATCATGAAAATAGTGAAAATTGTGTACATAAAAAAGTATTGAGATATCCTCCGATAAAATGGCTGGCATTTTGCCACCAATCGAGCAAAGTCCGTACAATGAACGCTTGCAGTCGAAAAGAAAATTTAGTTTTCCTGCAACATTGCATCAAACTTCATTACTCGAGGTAAATTTATCGGCACGAAGGCGGCTAAGCAACGTAAGCGATTCTGTTACACGAAAATTGTCGTATACAATTGGTTGGAAACCAGCTCAAATTCCCGCTCAAGATATTATTACGCAGGGTAAATGCCTATGCGGACAGTACATAAGAAGGCGTCTTCGACGTTCAGGTCTTTTTAATCGAAAACTGGGCCTGCAACGAATTCGAAGCATCCTGGGCACAACATCGATTTCAGTTGTTCGTGAAGTATTTCCATCTATTATGATTTTAGGAGACGAATTAGAACGTATACATCCCCGGGTATATAGTAGTGTTTCCCGGCAAATCTGCCGAGCCCCCGGCGGTGAAATTCAATCATCTGAAGCAGTTATTTTGCTGGTTAGTGCAGTCGCAAGAGATCTCTTTCGGGCAGATATTACTTGGGGAAAAATTATATCGCTTTTTGCAGTAGCTGGAGGACTTGCAGTGGACTGTGTTCGACAAGGTCATCCTGACTATCTGCCAAAATTGATAGAAGGCGTTACTGAAGATGAACTTGTTCCTTGGATCAATGAAAATGGAGGATGGAGGTTGGACTGAATAATCATGTTTATCCTGCAAACAACGATTTTACTGCCGCTGAGTGGACCACGCTAATTGCAGGATGTATCATGGCATTGTTAGTAATAGGAATAACTATACGCCTGATCACAGTTTATTTATTGCCATTTTTTTATTTCTTAAATCCGCATAATATATTATCTTTAATTGTGGTTGGGTAGTTGTTTTGTTTGTTTAATTTGCACCGATTCAAAATGTCGCGATAGATATAAAATGAAAAATTATTTTATGCTTTTTAGAGCCTTTTGTGAAGTCGGTTCAAATTTTTTTTTAAAAACTTTTATTTTTCACTTTTTAGTGTCTTCATATACGGCTCGAAGAATGCTGCTCGTACGAGCAAAGCAATTTCAAAGTTGCGGAGGTAGTGCACTAACAAAATTATCCAAATCCGGCAACATATTAGGAAAATAGTCACGGTCACTAAAGGTTCACCTTAGAAAATTCTTAACATGACCCTAGTGCGCCACTTTTCTCTATGCAGCAAGAGAGAATTATCGTAGTCAGAGAATCATCGTAATCACTCTAGGTACAAAATTGTTATCATTTATCAAACAAGAAACGTATTCTGCATAACCGAATCAAAACGCGCTTATGAAGCTAGGCGCCGCTCATCCTCCAATGCTCGCCACAAGCCACAATTTTTGTCAGAATACAAATAGATACTCTATGCATTCAGAATCATCATCAGTCCACGCTTACAAAGTTAGGTTTCCCCTCCGCCCACCCCAACCCTAGTTCAAAATTTTTCCATAGAGTAGCAATGGGGGATCATATAATAAACAACAAAAAGGAATCTTCCAAATAGGTTTGTGAATTAAAAAATTGTGTAACGCCCCCTCCGCACACCACCAAACTCATAAATTTTTGTCGTCGTATCAGTGACATATTCTACACATCAAAAGGAGAATCATCGAAATCGGTCCACCCGTTACGAAGTTAGATTACCCCTCTCTATCCTTTACCACCCACCTTAGGACCAACTTATTCTCCTATTAGCAATGGGGGATTACACGCTCTACAACAGTAAAAAACCATCCAAATCGGTCCAAGCTTTGCAAAGTTAGGTTCCACCCCCACCCCACCAGAATTTTTTTCTCGTGATATTAACCAGGGAACATACTCTAATCACCAGGGAACATACTCTACCAACAGAAAAAGAGTTATAGAAATCGGTACACGCGTTACGAAGTTAGCCTACCCCTCCCCCCTTCCACCATAGGCAAAAAATTTTCGTATAAGCAATGGGGGATCATACTCGGCACAACAAAAAAAGAACCATCCAAATCGGTCCACGCGTTACAAACCCACCCCATTTCGTGGTATCAAACAGGTACACGCGTTACGAAGTTAGAATACCCCTCCCCCACCTTAAGCCAAATTTGTTTCTCCTATTAGCATACTCATACTCTATACAACAAAAAAAAGCACGATGACACGATCTTGGTGGCAGAATTGTTCACCGACGTTGCGCGAGAGAAGTCGACGGAATAATTCCGTTGTTTGGCGCCCCGTAGACCACTCAGAGTAATCAAGTTATGGCCTAAAGTTCGCCTCGAATTAGAAAATGGAATTTATCACTAGCATTGACGCATACTTAGGTAAATGTATTGAAGTAATTATATCTTGCAAAGATAAGCGAGTAATCAAGTGGTCAGGGGTGTAAGCTTATTTCAGGTATGAGCTCTTATCCACATTATATTCGCAATATATTTTTTTTTTTAACGTATGTGTACGAATTCTAGAAAATATAAAATTATTTGAATGCTCAACTTTTGGCTGCTATTTCGAAATTTAAATATGGCGCACAGTGGGATAGAATTCGATTCTAGGCAGACACAATTTTGCTAGTGATAGTCTTTCGTAATTAAATCACAATCATGGTTTTTTATTTTACGTAGCTGGAATATGGAAATAAATTAGAAGCATGAACAACATAATAGACTGACACAGTTTCGCATTAGTTCTGTATTTTTTGCGGGAAGGAAGGGATATCAAAGTTAAATAACAACAATTTATTATGTGATTTTTCTGTATTTTACATTATTCACATATGTATAACCCAATGAAAAAGTATGCTTTATACAATATGTAATTTGTTTTCAGTAATATAAATTTAGTTTTACGTTCGAAATCAAAAAATGCTTCATTTAATTCTAGTTGTTAATGCAATGTTATTTCATTGAAAAATTAAAAAAAAGTAAGATAACAATATATCTTTATTTTTATTAAACTTTAAAATGTATTTCCAAACATTAAAAGTTATAAACTTGAACTTTGAAATTGCAATTAGTAGGTACTTTGTAGCAGTGCCCTTTGCCTTAATAACGCCTCGAACCCTATGCATGTATGCAACTGTACACAGTGAATATTCGTAGCAAAAGAGTGCTATTGCACATCAACAGCCGGTAAAAACAATTTGGATACCTTGGAGACTATTTAGTACGAATTAAGCCGGGAAAATATGAAAAAGAAAACCACATATATATATATATATATATATATATATACATATATATACAGTGGTCGCCGCTTAATGTGATCACTACGGGACCGGGCCGTTTAATCACATTAAGCGGATGATTCTAATAGACGGTAGGTTGTTAACACGTAAATAAAAACATTGATCGAGTGTTCCAAACAAAAAGATTTATTCATTAGTAATATAATACAATGTTGTAATATATGTGTGTGCGGATGAGCAACGTGAAGTTGCCGCAGGATGTTCAAGTGGCACGCGCTAGCTGGCAGCTAGCTCGCCGGTGTGGGGTGTGAGTCCTTGAACATCCGATTCACACATCTACAATCGAATTCCGCGTGCCTGTGGCGAAGAAAGGTTGTGGTATCCTTTCTTCAGGTCTGCCATAAAATGATAAAAAAAAACGAGAAACAGATGTAAAGGAAGAACAACAGGTGTGGTGTCACCTGCTGTTCCTAGCCAAACTGAACCATCTTGAAAAATCGCAAAGAAATAAGTAAAACTACCCCATATGCGATGGTTCAGTCTCTAACCCACGCCATCCCTGTACCTGGCTAGGGTACAGGACCAACCTATAAAGGGGTGCTGAAAAAAAGAAATAAAACAAAAATCAAAAATCAAAACATGAAAGGGGAAGGGAGGAATGATGAGGGAAACAAGAAGGAACAAGAAGCTTCATGGGGTCCTGAAATTAAACTATAAATTTAGCTCATATAAAAAAAATTGAATGACTATATTAAAAAAATTATATGTGACAGAATTCGTCGCAATACATCTTCAAATAATGTTTCCTTTTTCTTTACTCAGCTAACTTTACATGGTATATCTGACTACGGACTTGAAAGAATTATGTTACTTAACTATTTCAATGCTGTCTTTAGGCCCAATTCAAACTTAAAACAACTTTTTTACAGAAATCATATTTATAAATAATGTATTATAGTTTAGTGTATAGAGAATAGAAGGCTTACTGGACCGATAGAAATACGCGAATGTAAATTAAAGAGGAAATCTGCAAATTCAGTGCAGAACTGACATTTACAATCGTATTTTGATATGTACTTTTTTTTCCTGTTCTTCATCTGCAAATCGCGACAACATCAATAAATTGTGCACAATTCATTTAGATTACAAACGTATAATAATCGATACCTCAAAACCGAGACTATACGAATCAATATCGCCATCATAATTGAGACTCTTTAATGAAGTTGTTGACCAACGACAAACTATAGGATCTATTTTTTTTCTATATAGTATGCATATGAAAGTTCACGAAAGTTTGACCGAATCTGACAAAAAAAAACCGGTTAATTAGATCCTCAACTCGACGTTACAAATTTCGGATTCCGTGGCCGAATTCTTAATTAAAAAGTCAAATAAATTCTATGGAAATATACTTCTAAGGAAATGCAATCTCTGATTAATTTGATTGATTTAACGAGTCAATGGCGCGGATAATTCCTATGGTAATATGACAACAAAATAAATTGCTTAAATAATTGCAATTTGCTAATAGTGTCCAAGACTACTCAATATAATATATATATATATATATATATATATATATATATATATATATATATATATATACAGTATTGTGCAAAAAATTTGCAACTATGTAAAATAATTGACTTCGTCCAAATAAAAGAGAGAATATTTTTAATATTTCGTAAATAAACCTTTATTTTTAATAACAGCATGACATCGTCTTGACATGGACTCAATGAGGGAATCAATATATTGTTTTGGAATTTCTGTCCATTCTCTTTCCAGCTCTCTGAAAAGTTCGGAATTTATTGGAAAAGCCTTTTCCCCCGATTTTTCTCTTAACACTTTGCCATAGATTCTCTATGGGGTTGAGATCGGGGGATTGAGATGGCCACAGTAATATTTTGGTCCGACAACCAGCTTTTTACGAGTCTAGAGGTGTGTTTCGGATCATTGTCCTGTTGACACCTCCAAACCAAGGGGATGTTTTCCTCCCAATAGGGAAGCATAACTTCTTCCAATATGTTTTTGTAATCTAGAGCATTCATTACGCCCTCGACTCTATACAAAGGACCAAGACCTTGACCCGAAAAACCCCCCCAGACCATAATGTTGCCCCCTCCATGCTTGATAGTTGGGATTGTATATCGGGGACTCAAGCGCTGTCCTTTGGGTCTTCTTACATGTTGAATACCATCCGAGCTTTTCAGATTAAATTTTGATTAGTCTGAAAAGAGAACAGTTTTCCACTTGGCAACAGTCCATGCCAGATAATGCCGAGCGAATTCTAACCGAGTTGTTCGGTTTTTTCTCGATATGAAAGGCTTCTTAGCTGGTCTAAAACTCTTGAGGTCAGCTTCACAAGCTCTTCTTCGTATCGTTGATGCGTTGATTTCCAGGCCCAGTGATTCTTAATTTGAACAGATGAAATTCCTGGATTTTGTCGTATCATCCTAGCAATGGTTTTGTCCATTCTGCTTGTCGTTTTTCTTGGTCGACCTCCTTTATGATTGATTTCGATACTTTTTCTAGTGTTAAACTGATTAATAATCCTAGACACTGTAGATTTTTTCATTTTGTATTTCTCACAAACATCCTTTTGTCGCATCCCAGTCTTATAATCACTAACTATCTTCAATTTTAATTCAACACAGTATTTATTTCCACCCATGATGACGATTTAATAAAAGAACGATTCGTAATGAAACTAAACACTCGAAACTAAAACTGAAAAAGTGTCAAAATTGTATCAATTCACTTAACGGGATCTTACAAATTGTCTAGTATGCGTCATTAAAATGAAAGAAGAAATCATTGATACATTAGCGCTCCTTATCTCGGTACAAACAATAGTTTTTTGTTTGTAGTTGCAAATGTTTTGCACAGTAGAATTTGTTATTTAAATGAAGTTCATAGTTAGTTTGTCTGTTATGTTTACAATTTTTTAATAATTTTTGTTTATTTGGAAGAACACACAATAACAAATAAGATGTGGTGGAAATGTTGGTATTTTATTTACTTTTACCTCATAAATACATTAATAATACACATCTGTGATATAAGTACTGCATATATATATGTATATATATATATATATATATATATATATATATATATATATATATATATATATATATATATATATATATATATATATATATATATAAATATATTTAGTTTTATTCTAAGTATAAATAAAAATATTCTACCTAAATTTTCTATTGAAACAGACCGTACAGAAATGAATTCAAGAAAGATACACGTATTCAATGTCGGTTGTATACAGAAGATTAAACATTACTCAAAAATTTCATAATATGGAGGCAAAATAAAAACCTAGAATTATCGTCTTACAAAGTTAACTTGACTATATGCAATAAAAATATTAAGAAGGTTTCTGATTATATTGATCTAATTTAAGCGGACATTAGGACCACTCAAGAGGCCTGAACGAGCTAGATTTACGGCTACAGTAAAACCAAGAGATACCAAAAGAAAAATTAAGGCACAGACTAAAATCGAGAAGATACTCAATTCCTTACAAGTATTTATTTTACGTGAAGATCCTCCTTTTGGCATAAGGAAAGTTCATTATCCGTTCTTTGTAACATAATTTACCCTAATATAAACGCATCTACATAATTTTACTGAGGAGCTGCTAATACTTATGAGCTATTACTCACGCATTGGTGGCTTTTTGTTTTGGGTCACTTCCCGAGGGTCTTCGGTTTGTTGCTGTAACTTTACAGAACTTTGGCGGTGGAGTCGGTAATGCTGCTGCCCGATGAGGGCCTTGTTCTTATGAATTTGGGGATTAGGATTAAATGGCGGCGGTGGTCGTGCTGAAGGGCGTTCCTCCGAGGTGAGCTTACTGCTGATTCTTCGTTTTTTCCCCTTTTTTGATTTCAGCCTGTGCTTAATAAGACTGAGGAGGTTGAAGACAGGTCGGATGGCGCACTAGCAGCTCTGTTTTTTCTAAAACATTATCGCTTGCCAGCGAGACTCTTTCGCCAAGAATAAAGGCAGAAATTATTATCCGAGTCCTCTTCGCGTTTTTCCAATTCAGTGGCTTGAATGTAAGTGGACTTGGTGTTGCTGCTGTCACGGAACGAATATGTCTTCCTCTTGATATTTTCAATATGGAAGCAGCACATCCGCTCCGTGTCAGCGGCAACAAAACAGGAGTGCCATTCACCGAGTCTCGAATAAAGAGAACATTAAGGTGTGGCTCACATTACAACACAGGTCTCTCTCTCAAGGCCTGTAGCTCTAGCGATCCGATGAGAGAGGATCTGAAGAGAGTGAGACAGGATCTACTCGGACTCATCAGCGGCACAAGATCACACCAGGATCTGGCGCCAGCACGCTGCCGTGTCAGGTACCGGTACCACTTCATTCCCTAATGAGAGGAAGAAGGATAGCCGGTCACTTCCACCTCAAGCAGAGAGTCAGAGCTGTTCCCTCCAAGCTCTAATGAGAAGCTGGAGAGTTCAGATCTTCCTCCCTGTTCGATTGCAACAATATATAATAGTCTCATGCTCTACCGACTGAGCCGGGCGTTCCTGTCTAGGACGCAGACGGACGGACTAACAAAAAAATTTCGGACGATTTTATATGTTCAGACGGGGATGGACGAATACAATTGGACTGTCTAAAAAGGGTTAAAGACTTTTACTGCCGGATGTCTTTGGCATGGAATGTTCCCAAGGACTTGCCTTGCATGTCCTCCAGCTGATATAAACTCTGTCCTGCGCGCTTAACTATTCTAGCCTTGGCAAACTTATTGGCCAGCTTAGCACTAAAAGCCTTCGGCATGTCGCTTTGTGAGAAGACTCTACATACACTTCCTGACCGGGAGTGTATGTGACGTCACGACAGCGCGTATTATAGGCCTTTTCGTGCTTTTCATACGCATTCTGAAGGTGGTCATAGATACGGGAGCGAATCAACTGGAGACGGTCTGCAGTGGGTAAGACTGCTATATCGACAGATTTCAGTTGTTCAAGTTGACGAAGTATTGGATATGCCGACTCATGCTAAACCATATGATGACCGAAGAGAGCATAGTACGGGTCCATGGCGATCGACTGGTGAACTGAGGTTTGTAATGCACTTCCGATGACGAGGAGGTGTAAGTCCCATGCACTATGGTCATCGTTCAGGTAGGGGCGGATGGCTGACAGGATGACCCTATGCGTTAGGGTGTGGCGAATATTTGGCGGTTTTTACATGTTTAATGGCTTAGTCGCTTAGCAGTTTCTGAAAGATGGTAGAGACAAACTGCCGGCCATTGTCGGAGAAGATGGTTTCAGGTATTCCGAAGACAGAGAACACATCTTCCTCGAGGAAGCGACATACTAAGCCTGCTCGCTCTGCTCGCATGGGTTTAATTAAGACGAACTTAGTAAAGCCATCTAGTACAACAAAAATTACCGTGTTGCCAAGTTTAGTACGAGGATAAGGTCCGAGGAAGTCAATATAGAGAAATTGGAACGAACGTTGGGCTTCCAAAGGCTTGCTCATCGGCGGTCGCAAGATGGTGTTAGGCGATTTGGTTTCTTTGCATACTTGACAACTTAACACGTATGCGCGTACATGTGTTACCATGTATGGCCAGTAGTACTTTTCGCGGAGTCTAGCTTATTTTTTGTGAAAGCCTCGATGAGCTGACTGAGGCGACTCATGAGCCTCACGGATCAAACCTTCCACCAGACCCGAACCCAAAGCTTCAGGCTAAGTCTTCTTGGATCGAGTCACCGCTACGGGGTTAGATCCTCTTATATACGTACCCGTCCGAGACACAGAGATCAGGAAGTTGTGTTGGGTTTGCAAGTATAGCCGATTTCAACTGCTCATACTCCTCCATGGAGAAGTATGGCGAGTTTAAGTCTACGTCGACTGCACTTACATTCAACTCCTCTGCCGTTTCAGTGTGCGCTCGGGACAGAGTGTCAGGGAAAACATTCTGCGAACCCTTACGATGCTCGATTTGGAAGTCAAAAGCCTGCAGCTTTAAACTCCATCGAGCCAATCGTCCGGAGAGATCCGAGTGACTCATCAACCACTTCAGACTAGCATAGTCTGTGATGATGGTAAATGGATGTCCTTCAACGTATGCTCTGAACTTCTTTACACCCAACACAGCAGCATAGCATTCCAGTTGCGCTGTGCTGGATTGAGCTTTTTGGGCATATAAGCAATAGGCCTTTCCGCACCGGCCTCGTCGATTTGAAATAGTACACTACCAACACCGAATGTGCTGGCATCACATTGTATAAGGAACTTCTTAGAGCAGTCGGGCGTTGTTAAGAGTGGTTCTTTGCTTCTTTCAAGTTTTCAAACGATTGCTGCGCGTCGTCTGTCCACGAGAAGCTTTTGCTCTTCTTTAAGCAGTCCGTGGTGGGGGCTGCTAGGGTTGCATAATTGGTGATGAATCTCCGATACCAACCCGTCATTCCGAGAAATCTGCGGATTTGTTTAGCAGAGCGGGGTATAGGGAAATCCGCCACCGCTGCTACTTGCTCGGGGTCAGTTTTTAGAGTTCCATCTCCAATCATGAAACCCAAGTAGCGGACTTGCTTGACGCAAAAGCGACTTTTCTCAACATTAATGGTTAATTTAGCGCTGCGCAGGCAATCAGCTACTTCTCTTAGTGTTTGGAGGTGTGAATTGAAGTCAGGTGATACGACTAGTAAATCGTCTAAGTAAACAAAGACGTGCTCGCGCAAACGACCTGGTATTATTTTGTCCATTAATCGACACATTTTTTGCAGGGCATTGCACAATCCGAAGGGCATAACGGTGTATTGGTAGAGCGGCCTACCGGGCACGGTAAACGCTGTCTTCTCCCTTGACTGCTTTTCTAAGGGAATTTGCCAAAAAGCGTCCTTCAAGTCGATGGACGAAATGAAGTGTGTGTCCTGCAGTCGTCCAAGCGATCCGTTGATGTGAGGAAAGTGGTAAGCGTCCTTTCTAGTGAATAGGTTCACCTTGCGAGAGTCCAAACAGAGCCTGACTTTCCCAGGTTTACGTACAAGTACGACTGGGGAATTCCATGGACTGTTGGACTCTTCAATTACATACGGTCGAGTTCTTCGTACATAAGTTTTCGGATTGCTGGAGATATGGGATAGTGCTTGTGTGATAGTGACATGCTCTTCTAGGTGTGTCTTTCCCAAACCTAGAGCTGTAAATGAAGGGAATTGAGCAATGACTGTGTCTAGTTTGTTTCTGTCAGGGTTATTCAGGGAGTGAAAGTTCGTCTCAACCGGAGAAGAGGACGGGACGCCGAGAGAGGAAATGATGTTTGGCGCTAGTTGAAAGGCTCGCCAGAAGTCCACACCTAGATATAATTGTTGGCTTAAGCCAGGAACTATAAACAGTGTTAGGACTTCAGTCTGTCCACGAAAGGTTACTGCAGTTCTTATTGTGCCGGGGACGGACTGGCTAGTACCATCGGCGGTACGGACTGAGGCTGACAATGCGAAGAGTTTTAAGCCTGAGCGCTGGACAAACTCTAGGGCTCCTTATCCCAAGCAACTCACACTGGCACCGCTGTCGAGCAAACCCAGGATTGAGTCATTACCTAACTGGAGTTTAACATAAGGACGACCGTCGTCCTGGTTGGTAATAATTGTAGATATTAAGGACTGTTGAGTCTTTTTCAACGCACGTTTTCTCTCTCTGAATTTTCTCCATCTACGTCTTCTTCGGTTGGGAGGAAGAATCACTTCCTCAGCAAATATACGAGCTCTTACTCTGTCGTAGTTAAGTTGTCTCTCATGCAAGGACATTCCTCGCATGAGGCAAAAAGGATCTGTCTGGGTGGTGCACTCTCTGTGAGTGGGATCAGTCTGGGTATATTGTGATACGGCGGGGTAATTCAGGGGGACGTCGATGTCGCCTTGCTGATCATTATTTTCGGCGAGTGGTGTACCCTGCTTCGACCCTGGCGTTTTCCGGGTTACATTTGGAGCACTTGGGTGACACGATTCCAGGTTGGCCACAGGTGTATCAAAAAAGTCTCCTGGTCTCACTTGGGCAGGTGTGGAAGGAATGTCCCACTACGCCACAGTTCCAGCAAGTCATGCGACTGGCAGCTTCAGGGGTGCATCTCACTTCTTCCACTCCTTGTTGACTGCTTGGGTGGGAGACGCAGGTGTTTGTCTCAATGCAGGAGTGGAAGGAGCGTCCCACAAGGCCACAGTTCCTACAAGTCACATGACTTGCCGCGTCTGGGGTGCGCCTCACTTCTTCCGTTCCTGCCTCAGGGAAACCAGAGAAATCCTCTGCCTCCTGGGCTATGTCATAATTGATTTCATGTACGTCAGGTCTTGTCGATCGCCTAAACATTTCTCGGCGCTGTAGCCAGCGTTCAGCTTTACGACATAGTTCCTGTAAATGGTCCATAGAGTGGACTGCAGCCGTCGAAAATTGTTGACCAATTCTGGGGTGAAGGTTGTCGCAGCCGATTTGAACCAGATCGGCCTCAGGTGGTGGCATCCTCATGTGAGCCCTGATTGACCATGCCCTGCGCAGGTAGCTGTCGCAGCTCTCCGAACCCTGACGGAGTTCCATCAGAGTCCGCATCAGATCAAGGTCTGTCTCGGCAGAGCCGAACTCTTGTATGATATGAGCTCTGAATAGTTCCCAGCTAAAGGTCGGAGAGACGCGACAGAACTGGTTCCAGAACCAGTTTTCTGCATCATCTTTCAACAAAAGGTGGATGTTAGCACAAAGCTCGTCATCAGGTACACCTGCACTAGACACTAATCGTTCATGCCGAAATAAAAAGTAGTCGACTGAAAAGGATGGATTGCGACCGCTAAACTATATGCCTCAGGACGCCAAGATGGATGGGCGCCTGGCTTGATAGCTTGCACCTCTATGCGTAGGTCTTTGTCTAGGCTGATATTGAAGAGGCTCCCGCTCATCGGCCTGGAGTTGCCATCGCTTGTTGTCCTGGGCTGATTGCGCTCTATAAGATGTTTGCTCCAGCGAAGCTGAGTTGATAGTCAGCTGACGAGGATTTGAAGAAGGGACTGTATCTACATGGTGGACTCCTGTAGGGAGGATGGATTGAGCCAGGTTTGTGCTCAACAGGTCTAGCATCTTGGCCTTGAGCTCGTCCATGATGGTTGCCAGCTGTTCCGGGGCAATTACTGCTGTTGCCGGGTGATTATTTGCCCTATCTAAATGAGGGGAAGGTAGGGGTTGGTTCAAGTCCTCAGGCTTCTGGATCGGCTTGGTGTATTGAGGTCCCCTGAGGGATGGGGGAGTATCTCAAGATCCTCTCCCGGTTGAGCCTGCCTGGTATTAAAACAAGACCAAGCTCCGTCAAGAGACTGGCTTGATCCGAAGATTTGCTGAGCTTGGCTTATTGATTGGTCGGGAAACAATTCATAATTGGCAGTCTGCCTTCGCGGGTTGTAATCTGGCGGGGGTTTAGACAAGTCAGCCTGTGTTAGGTTCGAACGGAACGACTGAACTTGGTTCGAGGCCTGCAATAGAGCAGGGTCCTGGAGGATGTGTGCTGCGTCAGCGTTAGGCTGAGCGACAGATCCCTGCGCCGAGTC
Source organism: Leptarthrus brevirostris (assembly GCA_964036015.1). Lineage (NCBI taxonomy): Eukaryota > Metazoa > Arthropoda > Insecta > Diptera > Asilidae > Leptarthrus > Leptarthrus brevirostris. The sequence goes on along the minus strand of OZ038372.1, from coordinate 88,797,828 downwards.
AGACGACAGCCTGGTTAAACCAAAGGTTTGGTTTAAGGCCTTCGTCTTACTTCTCGTCGTGGGTGCGGCTGCCGGACCTGGAGCCTGTTTGGGCTTGGCCCCTTGAGCTTCAGAAGCAGTGGCTGCCTTACAGACTGGCGATCGAAACATCTCGAATAAAAACATCAAGCCGTTATCAAAATTCAATGTCGGCTATATCGACGCTTATCTCAACGTAGAATGCAGACAACTGAGACTGAAGGTCTCTGCAATTAGTGCGGGAGTCTCAGCTCCTAAAATTTTCTCAAAAAAAAAAAAACTGTCAAAGTTGAGACTGAAGGTCTCTGCAATTAGTGCGGGAGTTCCAACTCCAAAGGTTTTGTCCACGTAGAAGAGTAGAAAATAAATCAGAACAAAAAAAAATTATGCATACAAAAAAAATTTTTTAAAGTAATTTTACCGCAAAAAAAACCATAAGGAAAACTGTAAACTTAATTGAATCAGAATCAAAACAAACAATTTTTTTTTGAAATTTCAAAAAAAACAACATTCAAAAAAAATTCAACTCATCAGATAGTGCCCAAAACAATGTAAAAAAACAAAATAAATCAACTGAAACAATTTCAGGCATCCCCCAGAAGCCTCTTCTCCTATCTTGCTAGGGATGGGAAAGGTAAGAGGAGGAAGGAAGGAATGAAAACAACCACAACAAAATTCGAAACAAAAAAATTCAATGAAAGGAAAGGGGGTTTTAAAAGCAATAAAAAGACTTTACGGTATTCACCAAAAAAAAAAAATATAAAAATTTAAAGACTGGAAAAAGAAAAAAAATTTAAAAAAAAAATGGAATGTGAGAACTCAAAATGTTCCCATAACCCACAACATATGTCCTGCCTGTGAAGCTAGGAGCCATCCTGAACCCAGACAAGCCAACCGAGTACTTCCACTAGCCATACCAGGACAGCATCGAGGCCGTGCAAGGTACTCGACTAGTGGAGTGACTCGGCTACCATTAGCTAAGACAGGCCTTAGTCTCACTCCACAGCTCCCAAAAGCATGAGATGCCGATGATCTGGTAGTTAGTCATACCTTGAGCGACATCGGACATCGCTCAGGGTATCCGAACTAACACCTAACACCGGTCATTTCATACTGAGGAGAGGGCATAGTTGGATATTGTGTCCGATTTGCAACAGCTGACATGCCTATGGACACCATTAGGCAAGTCAGGACAAAGGCACTAGACCACGAAGGTGCTTAGCAAGAGAAAGGGGAAGAGAAGACAGCCGTTCAGGCCAACTTCGCCTAAGTCCGAGAAGGACTAGCGGATCAGCCTAAGCTGACATGCCATCTCTTTTGAGACAAGAAGCGCATCAGAAGATGCTGATGTGTCTTCCCTAGGGAAGACAAGCTTCGCGTTGGGCGCCATGTAATGTAGGTGTGTGCGGATGAGCAACGTGAAGTTGCCGCAGGATGTTCAAGTGGCACGCGCTAGCTGGCAGCTAGCTCGCCGGTGTGGGGTGTGAGTCCTTGAACATCCGATTCACACATCTACAATCGAATTCCGCGTGCCTGTGGCGAAGAAAGGTTGTGGTATCCTTTCTTCAGGTCTGCCATAAAATGGTAAAAAAAAACGAGAAACAGATGTAAAAGAAGAACAACGGGTGTGGTGTCACCTGCTGTTCCTAGCCAAACTGAACCATCTTGAAAAATCGCAAAGAAATAAGTAAAACTACCCCATATGCGATGGTTCAGTCTCTAACCCACGCCATCCCTGTACCTGGCTAGGGTACAGGACCAACCTATAAAGGGGTGCTGAAAAAAAGAAATAAAACAAAAATCAAAAATCAAAACATGAAAGGGGAAGGGAGGAATGATGAGGGAAACAAGAAGGAACAAGAAGCTTCATGGGGTCCTGAAATTAAACTATAAATTTAGCTCATATAAAAAAAATTGAATGACTATATTAAAAAAATTATATGTGACAGAATTCGTCGCAATACATCTTCAAATAATGTTTCCTTTTTCTTTACTCAGCTAACTTTACATGGTATATCTGACTACAGACTTGAAAGAATTATGTTACTTAACTATTTCAATGCTGTCTTTAGGCCCAATTCAAACTTTAAACAACTTTTTTACAGAAATCATATTTATAAATAATGTATTATAGTTTAGTGTATAGAGAATAGAAGGCTTACTGGACCGATAGAAATACGCGAATGTAAATTAAAGAGGAAATCTGCAAATTCAGTGCAGAACTGACATTTACAATCGTATTTTGATATGTACTTTTTTTTCCTGTTCTTCATCTGCAAATCGCGACAACATCAATAAATTGTACACAATTCATTTAGATTACAAACGTATAATAATCGATACCTCAAAACCGAGACTATACGAATCAATATCGCCATCATAATTGAGACTCTTTAATGAAGTTGTTGACCAACGACAAACTATAGGATCTTTTTTTTTCTATATAGTATGCATATGAAAGTTCACGAAAGTTTGACCGAATCTGACAAAAAAAAACCGGTTAATTAGATCCTCAACTCGACGTTACAAATTTCGGATTCCGAAATTCTATGGAAATATACTTCTAAGGAAATGCAATCTCTGATTAATTTGATTGATTTAACGAGTCAATGGCGCGGATAATTCCTATGATAATATGACAACAAAATAAATTGCTTAAATAATTGCAACTTGCTAATAGTGTCCAAGACTACTCAATATAATATATATATATATATATATATATATATATATATATATATATATATATATATATATATATATATATATATATATATATATATATATATATATATATATATATATATATATATATATATATATATATATATATATATATATATATATATATATATATATATATATATATATACAGTATTGTGCAAAAAATTTGCAACTATGTAAAATAATTGACTTCGTCCAAATAAAAGAGAGAATATTTTTAATATTTCGTAAATAAACCTTTATTTTTAATAACAGCATGACATCGTCTTGACATGGACTCAATGAGGGAATCAATATATTGTTTTGGAATTTCTGTCCATTCTCTTTCCAGCTCTCTGAAAAGTTCGGAATTTATTGGAAAAGCCTTTTCCCCCGATTTTTCTCTTAACACTTTGCCATAGATTCTCTATGGGGTTGAGATCGGGGGATTGAGATGGCCACAGTAATATTTTGGTCCGACAACCAGCTTTTTACGAGTCTAGAGGTGTGTTTCGGATCATTGTCCTGTTGAAACCTCCAAACCAAAGGCATGTTTTCCTCCCCATAGGGAAGCATAACTTCTTCCAATATGATTTTGTAATCTAGAGCATTCATTACGCCCTCGACTCTATACAAAGGACCAAGACCTTGACCCGAAAAACACCCCCAGACCATAATGATGCCCACTCCATGCTTGATAGTTGGGATTGTATATCGGGGACTCAAGCGCTGTCCTTTGGGTCTTCTTACATGTTGAATACCATCCAAGCTTTTCAGATTAAATTTTGATTAGTCTGAAAAGAGAACAGTTTTCCACTTGGCAACAGTCCATGCCAGATAATGCCGAGCGAATTCTAACCGAGTTGTTCGGTTTTTTCTCGATATGAAAGGCTTCTTAGCTGGTCTAAAACTCTTGAGGTCAGCTTCACAAGCTCTTCTTCGTATCGTTGATGCGTTGATTTCCAGGCCCAGTGATTTCTTAATTTGAACAGATGAAATTCCTGGATTTTGTCGTATCATCCTAGCAATGGTTTTGTCCATTCTGCTTGTCGTTTTTCTTGGTCGACCTCCTTTATGATTGATTTCGATACTTTTTCTAGTGTTAAACTGATTAATAATCCTAGACACTGTAGTTTTTTTCATTTTGTATTTCTCACAAACATGCTTTTGTCGCATCCCAATCTTATAATCACTAACTATCTTCAATTTTAATTCAACACAGCATTTATTTCCACCCATGATGACGATTTAATAAAAGAACGATTCGTAATGAAACTAAACACTCGAAACTAAAACTGAAAAAGTGTCAAAATTGTATCAATTCACTTAACGGGATCTTACAATTTGTCTAGTATGCGTCATTAAAATGAAAGAAGAAATCATTGATACATTAGCGCTCCTTATCTCGGTACAAACAATAGTTTTTTGTTTGTAGTTGCAAATGTTTTGCACAGTAGAATTTGTTATTTAAATGAAGTTCATAGTTAGTTTGTCTGTTATGTTTACAATTTTTTAATAATTTTTGTATATTTGGAAGAACACACAATAACAAATAAAATTTGGTGGAAATGTTGGTATTTTATTTACTTTTACCTCATAAACACATTAATAATACACATTTGTGATATAAGTACTGTATATATATATATATATATATATATATATATATAAATATATTCAGTTTTATTATAAGTATAAATAAAAATATTCTACCTAAATTTTCTATTGAAACAGACCGTACAGAAATGAATTCAAGAAAGATACACGTATTCAATGTCGGTTGTATACAGAAGCAACTCACGCTAGCACCGCTGTCGAGCAAACCCAGAATGGATTCACTGCCGATCTGCACTCTTACGTAAGGTCGACCGTCATCTTGACTGGTAATGACTGTGGATATTAAAGATTGTTGCGTCTTTCTTTCTCCTTGTACGTTGAATTCTCTCCATCTTCGTCTTCTTCGATTGAGAGGAAGAGTCACTTCCTCAGCAAAGATACGCGCTCTTACTTTGTCATAATTCAGTTGCCTCTCATGCAAGAACATTCCTCGCATGAGGTAAAAAGGCTCTGTCTGGGTGGTACTCTCTTTATGAGTGGGTTAAGTCTGGGTATATTGTGACAATGCAGGGTAATTCAGGGTGTCGTCGAAGTCGCCTTGCTGATCATTATCTTCGGCTAGTGGGGTCCCCTGCTTCGACCACTCGCCCTGGCGTTTTCCGGGTTACACCTGGAGCACTTAGGTGACACTACTCTTGGTTGACCACAGGTGTAGCAGAAGAGTCTCCTGGTATCACTGGGACAGGAATGGAATGAGTGTCCCACTACGCCGCAGTTCCAGCAAATCATGCTACCGGCAGCTTCAGGGGTGCGCCTCACTTCATCCACCCCACAGGAATAAGTGGTGGTATCACTGCCAGAGTGGAAGGAGCGTCCCGGAACGCCACAGTTCCTACAAGCCACACGACTTGCGCGTCTTGGGTGCGCCTCACTTCTTCCATTCCCGTCCCAGGGACGCCAGAGGGATTCTCAGCCTCCTGGTCGGGGTCAAGGTCTACTTCATGGATGTCGGGTCTGACAGATCGTCTAAGCATATCACGGCGTTGCAACCAACGTTCTGCCATGCGGCATAAATTCTGAAGCTGATCCATGGGCCTAACAGTGGCAGTCGAGAACTGCTGCCCTATCTTTGGATGTAGGTTATCCATAACTATCTGTACCAGGTCGGCTTCAGGTGGTGGCATCCTCATATGCGCTCGTAACGACCAGGCCTTGCGGAGGTAGCTGTCGCAACTCTCCGAACCCTGACGGAGTTCCATCAGAGTCCGCATCAGGTCGAGGTTTGTTTCGGCAGAGCCGAACTCTTGCCTGATGCGAGCTCTGAACAGATCCCAGTCAAAGTTCGGAGAGGCGCGACAAAACTGATTCCAGAACCATTGTTCGGCCTCATCTTTAAGCAGGAGATGTACATACGCACATAATTCTTCATCCAGTACACGAGAGCTTGCTGCTAACCGCTCTACGCGAAACAGGAAGTCGTCGACAGAGAAGGACGGGTTGCGGCCGGAAAAACTTACCCCCCAGGACGCCAAGATAGAAGGGCGTCTGGCTTGATATCCTGCCACTCTAGGAGCGGGTCTCGGTATAACATGGGGTGGCTGTACAGGTTGCTATTCATAGCCCTCGGTTTGCCATCGCGGGCTTAAATCAACTGGATGTGCAGGGGAGGCTGGCTCATGACTATGGTAATGCCGGGTGTTAGTATATGGGGCGGTGCTACCGTTGTGAGCTTCAGCTGGACTACAGGCCGAACCCGATCTCTCCAAAATGGATTGCGCAAGGATCGTCCTCAACAAACCCAACATTTCTTTTTTTAAATCGGCCATGTGAATTGCCAACTGATCTGCCGTAATCACCGCAGCCTCTCTTGGATTGGGAGCAGTACTTGCCGGAGGGCTAATCCTGGCATTGCGCAACTCATCAAGCGGCTGTGCCTGATTAATGGGAGGGACGGACCAAGCTCCAGTCAGGGACAGGTTTGAGCCAAAGTTCTTAACTGCCTGATCTTTCATTACGCCTGAGAATGGCCTCGCCTGTTCGTTCGATCTAGTCGATACATTAAAGTCTGGGGGAGGTTTCGAAAAGTCTGGTCTGACAGGGCAAGTGGTACTCAAGGTAGAGTCTGATGACATACGTGCCGTGCCGTAAGTCTTATTCAGAGACTTTTGTGCCTTACTTCTCGTCGTCGGAGGTGATGGAAGGGCTAATACCTGCTTAGGCTTTGCTCCCTGCTCTTCAGGACCAGTTGTCCGCTTCACAATCGGAGACCTGTACATTTTTTTGGTTTATGAAGAATTACACAAGCAAAGAGTCGGCAATGTAACCGCGTAAAAAAAAACTTATTTGAGACAGAAGGTCTCGGCCAAATGTGCGGGAGTACCAATTCCTAAAGTTTAAAAAAAATTCAAAGTTGAGACAGAAGGTCTCGCTAATAGTGCGGGAGTCCAATTCCTAATAGCGTAGCACGAAAACCAGTTTGAGGCCAAAAAAAACAAAATCAAAGACAAAGGTCGTCGCACAAACTCAAGTTTGAGGGCAAAAGAAATCAACAACAAAGATTGTCGCACAAACTCAGGTTGAGGGCAACCAAAAACAGACGAAGTCAAAGAAAGAAAAAAAAGGAAAGACAAATTAGAGCTATGATAATTCAGAAAAAAAAATTGTATAAGAATCAAGGCAAAAACGGGAAAAGAAAATCTAATTTTCAAAAAAAAATCAAAAGTAAAAAAAATATCAACTCATCCGAAATAAAAATCCAAAATATTTTAAACAACAAAAAAACAAAAGAAATCAACTAAAAAAAATTTCAGGTATCCCACCAATGAAGCTTCTTCTCCTGTCTTGCTAGGATGGGAGAGGATAGGAGAAGGTAAGAGGAATGAAAACAAACACGTAAACAAAACAAAAAAAACAAGGAAGAGAAAAAAAATATCAAAGAATAATCAAAGAAAGAGAAAAGGGGTTTTAAGAAATGAATAAAAAAAATAAAAAATTTACAAGTTCTTTTATTTATCGAGGAAAATTTTAAAGAAAAGGAGAGAAAAGTTCTAAGGAAATTCGAATAGAAAAACAAAAATGTTTCCCAAGGCCCACAACATCTGTCCTGCCTCTGGAGCTAGGAGAAACCCTGAACCTAGGCAAGCTCCGTGAGCACTTCCACTAGCCATACCCAAAACGACAACGAGATCGTATATGGTACTCGATTAGTGGAGTGACACACCAGCCACGGCCATGGTCAGGTGTTCGTCTGACTCACCAGCTCCCTACAGCACGAGATGCTAATGATCTCAAAGATTAGGCATACCCGGAGCGACATCGGCCATCGCTAGGGGCACCCGCACTAATCCCGAGCACCAGTCATCTCGCACTGAGGACAGGGCAGAGTTCGATATATGTGTCCTATGAATGAAAACCTTTATGCCTGCGAACACCAACAGTCATACAAGGATAAGAAATACAAAACCTCGAAGGTGCTTAACAAAGAAAAGGGGAAGAGAAGACAGCCGTTCAGGCCAACATCGCCTAAGTCCGATAGGGACCAGCGGATCAGCCTAAGCTGACATGCCATCTCTTTAGAGACACGAAGCGCATCAGAAGATGCTGATGTGTCTTCCCTAGGGAAGACGTGCTTCGCGTTGGGCGCCATTTATGCAATGTATTTGCGTGCGGAAGAGCACGTGAAGTTTCCGCAGGATGTTCAAGTGGCACGCTCTAGCTGGCAGCACGTCGACGGGACGAAGAAGAAGCTTCATTCGGTTCTCCTGAAATCAAAATAAATAACCTAGTTCATTATATAATTTTAATAGAAATAGTCTAAGTTAATACAAAATGACATTGTAATGGTTAACCTAAATCAAACAACCTTATTAGAGTCTACCTATCAAGTTTGTACAATGAACAACAACAAAAATTAATTGCATCGGAGGATATTATGCAAAAAAAAAAATTCACGTCATATGTAATTAACGAAGGATTATTCCCGTAAGCGATCACAAAACGAGCTGAGTCTTCAGACGACTATTACATAATTCCCGAACAATGTATCTAGCTAGATTCATAGTTAAAGTCGCGGTACGTTAAAACAATTACGAGTTTTCGCGATTATAGTGCCTAAAAGATGTACAGTCCTGTGAACTACCGGGAACTTAGCTACGTATTTCAATGAATTTTTGTTTTTCTTTCAAATAAATATATTATGCCGAGTAAGGCCTTGCTTAAATCCTAAATCCACATGTCTAGTACGGGCTCAATTATACTGAAGTATTCACATCATTACAAGCTTACTTATCTCTATAATGAATTCTATAAGAAGCTTAAGGTTGAAAGATTCTAAATTAGGAGTTTAATAATGTAAACCTGAACGTAAATTCTTAAACTTTAGTTCCAGCAACTGATATTTGATTCTATTTAAAAATTGGAATTTCATATAAGCTATAAATTGACATCTCACTTAGAAAAGAAAAGGAAAACGAGTTTAAATATACCCAATTGGTAAATACATGTGCCTTCGGGGTATTAATGTCAAAAATTTTCTATTTTCACACGTTCTTAGAGCGATTCAAATATCGATGAAACATTGCATGCTTCATTTCAGCGATTTACTGTATGAATCAAATTAACAATAGGTAAATATTTAACCTAAACCAAAATCTACTAGGTAAAACAAACTATTTATAAAAAATAAAAATGTAGACTTGTTTCAATAAGTCTAATTGAGCACTTCAATCAATAACAAACTCCTTAAAGCAATGTCCTTTAAATTATAAACGATGACATTATTTTATTATGTTATACGTTACTTGATAGTTTCGTTTTTTTTTGTTTTTCCACTTTTCACTGTGAAATTTTTTTTTTTAGTTCACTCTATATAATGCGGAAAGTTTATAATACGAAACGTTCCTAATATGACAAGTTTATACTACGAAAAGTTTGTTAAGAATTTTTCTTTTCCTTTTGATTTTATCTGATTACTTTACTAATCACCTGAAGCACGGGATCCCTGTTGCTCCGGACCATGTTTGCTTAAGAGCAATGTTAAAATGTCTCGTTTTTTTTTTTGAAGGGTCGAAGAAAATTGGTGACTCCACCGTAATTGGATAGTGGCGGACGGCGTCCTTTATGGATGAGTTTGGAAGATAGTGGGATTCCAGAAAGACAACTGTTGGCTTATTGTGTGCGGCTGATGGGCTGTGTTAGCTAGAGATAATTTTTGTCTAGAAAAATGTCTTGCGGCGCGTTTTAGTTTAAAATTGTTTACCTTTTTGGTGGTCCGGTTCAAATAAGCTAAGGGCGATGAGCTGCCACGGCAAGGGAGTACTAAATAACCTCATTGACGCGATGAGGACGTAAGCTGTGCCCGCACTATATGCCAGGGAGGTACAGGCTGGACAATTTATGCTTCCAGCGTTTATAACCTCAGGGAATTCTCGCAAAAAAACCCACAACAATTATGCCACTTTGGGTTGTAGTTCACCCCGGACAAGTTGAAATAAGGTTTTTTTTTCTTCTCCCAATTTTACTTAGAGGTTACTCCTGGGCGAAATCCGTAATGGTCGATTATATCAAAAAAAAAAAATCTTCCTTAGTTGAGGTGGGACTTAATGGCTGATAACAAAAACCGAAGTTAGATAATCATCCACACTTGGATGATTTAAATAAAGTTTGGATTTTAAAAATGCAAATGTGCTTACCTTTGAAGTTATCTATCCAACAGCTGCCAAGTATTTGACGTCTTCTCACATACGTGTGAAGTTCGTGGCAGTTGCAGGGTAAACAACCTCAAAAAGTACATGGACGCGTTCATAATTTGTCAAGGGTACGTTCGAATGGACAATAACTTGTACTCTGTGTTATCAATCCTATAGATGGCGTTAGTTAATTACTGAACGTCATTGGACTCACATTACAAGGGTTTCCCAAAACTCACGAAATTTCGACATCTTGGAACACACTTCTTATTATTTGTAATATTGAACTGAAATTCTTAATAATTTATTAGGAAAATTCACAATATTATATTGTCTTAGTATTTTTAACAAACCTTATAAATTAACACGGAATTAAAACATATATTCAAACTATCACATATAATAAGATATCGGTAGTTGTAAGTAATCTCGCTATACTCATAATTTTATAAAAGAATATTATTATACTTTGACGTTTTGTTTTGCATATTTACACATCTGGGTAACAATATTTTCTTTTTTCTCCAAATCTAGTCGTTTTGACATTGAAGGAAAAGTAATTTTGTAATGATGTTTGGTAGATTTCATTGAAGCATTAGCTAAAGTTCTACTGTGCTCGCTATCCGAAACAAATCTTGAATGATTCCAGAGAAAAAGATTTTTTTTTATGTATTTAAGGAAAAAGCCGTCTTTATTTTCTCTTCGTTTGACCTATATTTGTGCACATAGCCTTCGATGTTTGACATATATCATGCAAATTTGACCAAATAATAACATAAGCTTATCTGGTTTTTACTTAATAGAAAAATTACCTAATTATAGGGAATAAAGTGACGTGTTATCTTCAATTAACGGAACAACATTGTTCTGCTAAGTCTATATGTGTAGTGGAACAATGTGCTCAAAGACACAGCCAGATATATAGTAGTAGCTATTATAAAATTATGAAATTAGAAAAATGTGAGGAACCGAGGCATACATAAATATATTCTTATAAATATAATCATGGCATATATAGTTAACTAATATCTATTATATTATTTGCATAAAAGTTTTTAGTTAACTTAGTTATATTTTCTGTTACGCATGATAATATTTTGCTTTAATTTTCTATAGTTCGAGAATGCCATATCAGTATATTCTTTCCCGTAATTATTTCCATATCATATCCGTAGTTTTAAGGCCTTTTGAAATAATTTTGCTTTTAATATACATACATGTTCGAAAATTCACATACTGTTACTAATTCCGCACCTTTGCACATCGCAGAAGAAGATCATGATTCTGATATGTCTCACTGTCTTGGGTATTCTTGTGGCTGCATACGTCAGTAGCTACTTTATGTAATCACATCCACCTACAAAGTAATATTATCACGGTCCTACAAAACTTAATAGGAGGATATTCCAGCAACGCAAAACCGTTACAGGTATCGCTAATAAAACATTTAAACCGTAGAAATGTTGTATTTTGACGAACTATCCCATTATCATGCAAAATATTGAAAAAGTTAAATAAAAATATCGTCAACTTAAAACATTTTCAGCGTGTTAATTTTTAATTCGTTTTCTTTTTCTATATTTTGAATTATACAGAAGAAAATCATTATCTTGGTGTGTTTGAGCATCCTGCTGATTGCAGCAGCATCAACTATTGCTGGCTATTTTGGATTTTAATTCGTCGCTCTAAAAATTCATCAAAGCAAGTTAATTTTTTATATACGTTAAATATCGAATTTTCAGTATAATGTTAGTTGATTAATAAATTATCACTAGCTAGAAGTTTCACTTTAATATTGCATTTAAAAAAATTGATTTTTAATCATATTTATCTTATTTTACATAAATCCGATATCTTAAAAGTAATTTGTCTACGTAGGTTACACAAGTCTTGCATTTGTCATACTATTAGTAGTTCTAAGGTATTTAAAAGACTGTATAAAAGCTTTTTTTCAAAATTGATCTCGATTAGTAAGCAATAAATATTATTCTTAAAGAGTTTTTAGCAAATGTCACAGACTTTATATTTTCAATCTACAAATTTGAGTACGATACAGCTATATCTTGGTAAGCTCATCATTTTTAAAAACTACTACTAATTTTAAGGGTATTAATTTTAATAATTTCAATATTTCAACGCTTAATGTATTTCTTGTTATGATTTCGTGGTTATTATTTTCATAAAATTACAGTCAACAAACTTTGCCATAGGGCTACATTACTTAAAGCATTTAATAACATTACTTAAAGCATTTAATGTCTCAGCCAAAGCGGACGCAAGTTGGAATGTTTTGGGGTCGCTAAGCTTGAATTTGCAATTCAAAATGTTATATCACGTCAGGTTTTCGAGATAACGGAAAATTTCCTTAAGTATTTAAAAAATTTCTACTGCGATTTTACTTAACCTACTTGCACAAATGCATGTGGAGCTGCTGTTGGGCGGTTCCCAGCAAAATTTGAAAAGGTTTCAAAAGCAGTTTAAGTAATACATTATCTTTATCGATAGGTCTAAACTTATTCAATATGAAAACGGAAATGAATTTGCAATATAAACAAATATATTTTTCGAGACATCTGTGGTAATTAGGATTATTCATTATCAATCAGTAATACATTACAGTAGTGAATAATTTGCAAATTCGTTAACTAAGAAAGTGTACGCTTTATACTACTATTTCGGTTATTTCACAATTTTTTTCAATTTCTCACTGGCTGTCCTTAAAAGCTAATTTTGTTGGAAAAATTGTCGCTTGCTTTCAATTCATATGAGTGATGTCAAACCCTAATTAGCAGAGATAAGGTGAGTGATTTTTCATGTTTTTCCCATTTCATACTCAAGGCAGTGTTTTTGTGTCGCCTGATGTGCTTAACGGGCAACCAAGTACGGCATAGTAGACATACCACAGTTATCGTCTCTATTGAACACCAAATGTTCCGTATTGAATGTTTCGGGATTACATATTAGGGGTAATGCGAATGCCAAAATTTCATTTGAATTTTTGCAGTATTCATGACAAAAGGGGCAAAAATATTTCGAGATTTTAGTAGCATTGATCTAAGGCCTTACTCTGCGACTTTGCAAAACTTAACCTGTCGTGATTGTACCTAAAACCATTTCACCCGCAGTCTGCTTCTGCGCAAGCCTTTTACCTATGTTGTTCATCAGGATCCTTTCCACCAAAATAAAAACTATCTAATGTTAACGAGAGGTTAGCGATCACTTATAAGTAATTACCAACCTTGGATAAAAACGACGTTAGTGAAATTGATATTTAGTTATCAATCTTATCAGTAACTTTCAGTATGGTTTTATTGCTAGCCGCCAAGCCAAAGATCTTTACTCACGGAACTTTTGGAATCACTGTCGATGAAGAATGGGTGAGTCTGAAATTTTTGTCTTGGATATTTTAATGTTTATTTGATGGAGTCGGGCATGTTGTTATTTTAACTTATCTTTAAGCATTTGGACTTGGTCCAATTCTAGCAAAATAGATTGAAAGAATGCATGACACAACATTAAATACCAGTGAATTAATTTCTTACCATTAGTCCTTAGGAGTGACTGTGCGACGGCCGCGAAACTGCCAAGCCATACTTTTTGACCAAGATGTAGGGTTTGTAGAATTAGAGGTTGTAGAGTTAGGCCTCGTAGAGTTAGGGGATTGCCTCCACATGAGACCTAATAACTTTTTAACGTTGAAAGCGGTATGAGCTTGTGAGTCTTGGCAACCTTCTTTACATGAAATATTTTTGGTGGGATAGATTTGTGTCAAAACAAGTTGGGTGGTAGCATGTAATTCGTTTCGACTTGATTGTGCCAAGAATAAAACAAATCGATACGAGTTGGCATTGGTAGCATGTAACTCATACGAGTTCAGGAAAATTATTGCCATAGAACAGATACACAAGAATCCTGCTTTTTCGACTTTTCAAGCTGTCAAAACAAATATTTAAGTTTGTTTCAAACTAAGGTGTTTCAAATTATTTAAAATATTTTACAGTTCGGTTGTGTCAGCTGTAGGTTGTATAGTTTTTAAGATCTGTGAAGTTTCTACAACTAAATAACTCGTTACTCTACTGATAGGTTTTTTGAAGGTGTGGGTGGGGGGAGGGGTAGTCTAACTTCGTAACGCGTGGACCGATTTGGATATTTCTTTTTCCTTTGGGTAGAGTATGCTCTCTGGTTGATACCACGAAAGAAAAAATTGTTGGTGTAGTTGGGGTGCGAGAAGGGGGTGGAACCTAACTTTGTAACGCGTGGCCCGATTTGAATGGTTCTTATGCTGTTGTATAGAGTGTGATCCCCCATTGCTAATAGGAGAATAATTTAGTCCTATAATGATGGTGGGGGAAGGGGAGGGGTAGTAACTTAGTAACGCGTGGACCGATTTCGATGATTTCTTTTCTGTTCGGTAGAGTTTGTTCCTTGATATAGAACCACAATTGAAAATAATACATAATACTACCTTAACGTTTCAGCTTACGGGATCATAAGAAATGACGAATAAATATTTTTGTTGTAGTTGTTTGGTTTGTTTAATTTGCACCGACTTCAAAATCTCGTAATAGATATAAAATTAAAAATTATTTTATGCTTTTTAGCGCTTTTTGTGAAGTCGGTTCAACTTTTTTTTTAAAAACTATTTTATTGCTAGTATAGAGTGTTGTTTGCAGTTCTACCTGCCCTCACCTCTGGTGTTCTGGTCAATAATTCTTGGCAGTAGTCAAAGACGCGTTAATTCTGAGAAGAAGGGTTAAATCTATTTATACCAGAACAACTGTCTATACTATATGGTCGATTTAAGGACGCTGAACTTTTTATTTCTATTCAAGTTTTTTTTATGAAGTTGCCTACTACTTCCTGCGAATGATGAAGTGGTAGACGTTAACTTTATTCCTCTTGACACTTCTTTTTCTAACATCTAGTTCCGGACAACTGTCCGAGGTTTTAGGGACTATGTCCAATATCGGGCTTGACATAGTCATAGGAAAGGGAGGGATAGCGCAACAAGCCTTATACCATCTTAAGGCTGAGGCCGTTTGATCGTCTTTTCCTTTTTTTGTCCTAGCGTATACATCCTTTTTTTTTGTCTTTGTGCTTTGGTCCAGAGGACTTCAAGAGTGCCCGCAATAATGTTGGAATGAGTGAAGCGAGGATTGTGAGGCAAGGGTCCGTTTTTTCATTCGGGCGTAAATCGATAAACAAGACTATTTGGGATGTTATGAATGTTTTGAGATCACTTTATTACCTGTTTTGCCACATTCCTGCTCGACGTGAAGATTACATCTAGTACTCAAAGTCTTCATTATTTCCTTTAAAATTGTGTGCTGTTCGTTGGGTGGAAAATTTGAATGTTGCCATTCGTGCTCTTAAAATAATTCCTTCTGTATGCCCTTATGTCAAAGGAGAGAAAGCTATTCAGAAAGTGCCAGATTCTAATAGCTTCAAAACAGTTTGTTCAACCTTGGATGATAAATTATTACGCGCTAAACTTGCATTTTTCAGACTATTGCTTCGGAACTTGAACCATTTACGTCGAAGTTACAGTCAAATGCTCCCCTCTAACCTTTATTTTATGAAGCTCTTGTTATTACACTACGAAGACTCACGACACGTTTGATTTAACGAAAGAGGACAATCTTATAGCTCTAAAAAATATTAATCTAGGATTTTTGGTAAAAAACGCACTTCGCAATATCGGAAATATCAAAGATATTGATCTCTTACGATTCCGCAACGATTGCCGCAATAGACTTATTGAGTTTTGCTTTTCACTATGTAGATTATCTCCATCCTTCTATTGCGTTAAAATCTAAGCTGCCATTTCAAAGAATAAGTAAAGCTGTAGATATTTTTATGCAGAATCTGCCTGTCAAGCAGACAAAATGAAAAGCAGTTATAATGATGTTTGCATCAAAGTGCCGAAGAAAACCACCGACTTGACGATTACTGGCTAGACATTATTCCAAAAGCAGTAACATATGAAGAGTTACGCTCTTTTTAGGGTTCTGTACTAAAATGGAAAAAAGGAACCCTTATGTTCCGCCTTCCTCTGTCTGTCTGTCTGTCACAACTGCTTATTTCAGCAACTACTAGTTTTAAATAATGCTTGCTCACCTTTATAGCAAATGAAAGAATTTAAAAAATATTTTTATTTTTATTGCAAAATAGACAAGGGGAGGGGGAGAGGAGTGTTGCGTACTGGAGCTGTTTTCCCATGATGCATCAGGATCTGGAAAGGACCACAAAGTAAATTGATCTTTAATTATTTGATAGGATACTTGACAACTCGATTTCTTCACGCCAGTTTAAAGGGCTTGCTGATGTATTGTAAATATGCTCCACTCATGACGCTTGCTAAAATTGTAAAAATCATGTAAAATCATATTGTAAAGTCAAAATATGTAACACTTACTTCACGAAATGAAATGGCACTCCAATAAAACTCAAGTATATATATATATATATAGAGCAGCAATAAATATATAATTAATGGCACAAAACGTGATTAATTCGCAAATCAAAACGTAATGGCAAAAATCCTCGTTTGTTTACATCGAGACGAGATGTTATGAAATTTTTCCGATTGCAGTATGGTATTTCAAGTCTCGATTTTGGTTTTAATGCCAACATTTAAGCACTAACATGACTTTTAAACATAAAATACACTGAGATAGCGAATAATTGGAAAAAGGGGTAATTTATTTGAATTATAATCATATTTGGTCACCAAAAACATTACGGATGTTTCTAGTTCCAATTTATTACCATGTCTGGTAATACACTGAATGAACAGGACGTCTGAAAGGAAGTCTTTTTATTGAAATCAAAAGCAATTAGAAAAGTTGAAATCTATTAATGCTACTTAATTTATAATTTTAAATCATCTATTTCATTTTGTGTCGAAGTGAAAATGGGCATGATTAAATCTTTGAATTTAAAATTTCATAAATCGGAATAATTGTGTCTGTCATCTGTGAATGAATTAAATGTGAATTTATAAAATAAAATATAACAGACTAGTGTATTTAAATTAAAAACCTAAACAGATTTCTTGAAAGTGAATTTAGTGTAGTGCAGTGAGTTTCAGGATTGTAATTGGAACATCGCGGGATCAAATCCTGGTGACATTACGACATTGTTTTTGATTTTTTATAATTTTTTTTGGACAACGAATTATAAAAGTCACAATTATCATTTTGAAATCCTTTTCAATCCTAGAAGTCGCCCAAACATTGGTCCTTCGAGCCGGATATGCTTCAGAAAATTCGAAAACATCGAAATTCTTAAAAGAAATATCGTGGTAAGTCATTTTTGTTTTGAATATTAGTTGTGTAAGACATGAAAGATGGATTTGCTCATTAAGCGACAATTAGCCCAAAAAGAGATTATGAAAATATTTATAGCCAATTACAAAAAGGTTGGAAAAGATAAATGTAACTTTAGCTATTATGTTAAAATATTGAAAATATTGAAAGAGTTTCAAATTCATTGGGATGATGCAAAGGTTCCGTCATACGGAAATTTTAATGTTGAAATGTGCTCCCGCCGACTTCGATGGGATTAATATTGAATATTTTAAAAACGACATCTTTTTCGATATGGAAAACTTTTTTATCAACAATTCTGCCCTCATTGAACAACGCTTCTAGAAGAAATTCCCCCCAACAAAAAAATTAGAGGTTCCGGAACATGAAAAACGCAAATAATATTGAATAAAGAGAGTATGAAACGGAAATCAAACTTCCAAAAATATCGCTTGAACGATTTAATGGAGATTACAGAAAATTGCCGACCTTTCATGACCTCTTCAAATCATTGGTACATACGAATTCATCATTATCGCCAGCACAAAAATATGATGCAGCCTGAAAAACTCTAAAGGATAGATATGATAATGAAAGAATGTTGGGCAATACGCAACTTAAGGTACTTTTATCTCAAAGCACAATATTGCGGGAGTCAGCACAAGCAGTAAAGTCATTGTTGGATACTATAATGGAATATTTGCAAGCCTTGGAAAATTTAGGTGTTAATATTCAGAGTTGTGATCCAATTGTAGTATATTTAACAGTTCAGAAGTTGTCTCCAGAAACGCATCAGTTATGGGAACAGAACATTAGTAAATCGAAAGTGCTGCCACTATGGAATGAATTAAAAGAATTTTTAGAATCTCGATTTAGAACGCTAGAAGCAATAATGTCAAAGGGAACAATTCATAATATTAATAAAGGTAAATATAATAAATCATCAAATCATTCATTTCATGTTACAACTAATATTGCATGCTCGGTCTGTTCGGGAAATCATAACATACGACAATGTAAAATGTTTTCTACATTGCATTGAGTGAAAAAACTAGAATTTGTTAAATCAAAGGGTCCCTGTATAAATTGTTTGGGATTAGGCCATATTCTTGCAAACTGCCCAAGTCAACAGAGATGTTACTATTGCAAACAGCGTCATCATTCCTTACTCCATCGAAAAGAAAGCGAATCAGCGGACATACGTGATCATGCACGAGACAAACACTTCACATCCTCCAAAATTTCGCAGGGTTCTCACATTTCAAAATTCACATGTAGGTAATAAAAATTTTGAAATTTCAAATCTCCATATCTTTATATTTAGCAACAGGAGTGCTGAAGCAGGTGGCTTTAAATTAACAAAAAACTTATCTTATAGGATCCAAAGTGGCACTTTCAGATTTCTATGTCGATGACCTCCTATCTGGAGCAGACGCTACAGAATCAGCATTGGAGGCACAAGCTCAACTTCTTGAATTAACGAAGAAAGGCTGCTTTTCTCTTCGAAAATGGGCCTCGAACTGTCAAGAAATTTTGACAGGTATACCTAAGGAGCATTGCGAATTTAATCTGCCACTAAATCTTAATAATAAGGAAAGCAGCAGAACCTTAGGAACCTTTTGGAACCCTTCAAACGATACTCTCTTTTATGCGGTTAATTTGCAGGACGAGCCATCAGGGTGGACTAAGAGAACCATCCCTTCAAAAGTCTTCAAACTTTTCGACCCTTTGGGATTACTAGCACCTGTAATTATTATAACAAATCATAATTCAAAAACTTTAGAATGGGATCAAGATGTACCTACGGACATATGTACAGAGTGGACAAAGTATATAAAAAAAATATTAAAATGCGAGAAATTGAAAAAATTCGTATAGATAGATGGTTACAATATTCTGAAACCAACACCACTTCGAAACTACATGGATTTTGTGACGCCTTTATTAAAGCATATGCATTTGCATTTACATCTGTACAACGAACTCATTAGGGGAAATAAATATAAATATTATCACTTCGGAAGCCAAGGTTGCCCCAATTAAGACTGTGTCATTCCCACGACTAAAATTATGGGGCGCAGTCCTATTGCCGAAACTACTAGCGTATATTACAAGGGCATTAAATATCGGTAAATTTACTTCTACTTATGCATGGACGGACTCAGAGATAGTGCTAGCATGGCTGAGAGCACTGCAAAGTAAATGGAACACATTTGTAGCAAAGGATAACCCGTCAGATTGCGCGTCCAGAGGAATGTATCCTGAAGAATTACTTCATCACAAATTATGGTGGAAAGGTCCTGAATGGTTAGGAAGAACCAAGGAAAATTGGCACAAAGATAAAGGAGTTATTAATGTCAATCTTGATCAACGAAAAATCTGTGTTCATTATACTAATATTCCGGATGATAAGTTCGAGGAAAAATATTCATCTTTAACTAAATTATTGAGGATAACTGCCTATTGTCAACGCTTCATTAGCAGCACTCAAATTCAAATAGAACACAGAGAAACTGGCTTCTTAAAAACAATGGAGATAAACAATGCACTGAAAACCTGGCAGTAAGTCAGTAACACGAGTAGATTAGTGAAATTAAATCCTTTCATCGATAATGGAGATCTCATTCGCGTAGGTGGACGATTACGACATTCACAACTTTCTTTTAAAGAAACACACCCAATTGTCTTACCAGACAAAAGTCACCTTCCGAAACTAATAATCGAAAAGGTCCATAAGAACACACTTCACGGCGGTCCTCAACTAATGATGAACATCATCTCTAAAAACTATTGGAATATAAATGCAAGAAACACAATTCGTCAAGTTATTCATCATTGCGTGATATGTTATCGACAAAGAGCAATAGCTCAAACACACCAGCTTCATGTTGGGCAACCAAATGCGAGCCCATGGTTTCCTTGGGATCTCCAAGGCTGGGATTTCTTCAAGTGGGAGCCTTCCTACGCTTTGCCAATCTTGGTGACGCAGCTGCTAAGGCAATCCTTAGAGAACCGGTCTTCGCACTTGATCAGCCGGTAACCTCTGACCATCGCGGAGGAATCATGACAGGGACATGACCTCCTTGGCTAACAGATAGTCCTTGACCATCTCCCTCATAAGACGGGAGAAACCTTCCTGCCAACGGCGCACTCCTCCACAAGTGGACGCGATCCACTTCGCTCAACAGCCTGGCTGGTTGTGCTGAGCTGGTTGACGGTGTGGGTATTGGATGAGTAACAACACTCTATGCCTCCCGGCGCTTCTTTCCCGCACCAGCACCCGAGGTCTCGTCCTGGACCTGTTGCGTTTCGCAGCTTTTGGTCGCTTTCTGGTAGCTAGCAGAGCATTGTACTCAGTCACTATTGTGGAGAACTTGACCTTATTTGCCTGGTCGCGCTCCTTAACAACCCCATTGGCCTCATTTTGAGCAATCTTGTTCAGAATAAATAAGGTATTTTGGTCCTTTTTTTCAGGTTTCGGCTATAATCTAAGGTGGATTCCTAACCACCAACGTTATTTTGCAACCCCTGATCTTTTATCGTAATCTTGGAGACGGAGTTGGATCAATTGGGTGAGCGGCACGACCACCATATCATTGTTCCCGGGCTCGAGACCAGGTCTACCCCTGGGGTTTTGAAAAATTTAATTAAAAAATCCACTCTGTCTCTGGGCTGTTGTCTAGCTCGCAGCAATGGAAAAACATGACATTCAAGTTTCTACTTTCCTTAACCTAATTCCCTACCGGCAAAAGCCATGCTAACGCATCAAAGGGTCGTTCCCTAGGCTTCGACCACATCGTAAAAAAAAATCTGTTGTCAGCAGAAAAAATCCATGGGTGCCAACGATGGGCTCGAACTCAGAAACTCCGGAATGGAAGGCCAATATATTATCTCTTACTCCACCGACGACTCGAATTGCCTTTATCATTGATCAAAAGTGGTGCACACTTCCACCTGCTTCACTTAATTTATTTTATTCTTATTTTCTCTTCAGCTACGGCTACTATTATTACCATAACATAAGGTTGACATATACAAGAACGTTCTAAGCCTCACAAAATAAATTAAAAAAATCTAGTCATTCGTGAGGCATTAAGCGAGAGTCGATATTGAGCTACCTTGGCTAACAAGAGAGATGACGTCAGCTTTATCATGACCGACAAAGCCACGTGGGCTGTTAAGGTATTTCAGTCCTTATGAGTTTACTAGTCCGGATTGTATCTTTGCAGCCCATCCTTAAAAGCGGCTGATTAGTATATTCCATGCCTGCCGTGGCTCTGGAATCCTAACAGGAGGTGATGGCTGTCCTTATACCTAAGACTTATCGAGCAAACCACTCAACAGATAAGGACTTTAGGTCCCACCACTTTCCTACTCAAAACTTTTGAATGTGCCTGCTAAAGGGAATCTAAGAAGCAATATGTGGACACACCAACACACATAGTAGTCTTGACATTATCATTAACGAACATTTTTTTTACCATTTTTTATGGTATATATCACGCCTGCTGTAGATGTAGATTCTTCTCAGGGTTGGCTCAACATAATATTAAACGATATAGAAAACTATCTAGGTAACTTTCTTGTTCTATGTGGAAACATTCAGCAAAGTTAAAGCAATCGCTTCCTCTTGAAGGCCGGAAGAGAAAAAATGTGGACCAAGCCAGGTTTTATCATCTGCTGTATACTTATGTAATTCGACACATTATAAATTTTGACTTATTGGTGCGGTGGAAGGCTTTTGCCATTTAGCTTTAATAACATTAAGGTCTTGGAAAAGGTGCAACGTTATTGTCTCTTAACTAGAGATGGGCGATACGTATTCGATACTTTCAGTATCGAGTTGGTAGTAGTCGAAGTATCGATTCTTGTATCCGATACTTGAGAAGACCCATAAATCGGTAATCGATACTTTTTGTGCTGGTATCGTAGAGAAGACCCATAAATCGGTAATCGATACTTTTTGTGCTGGTATCGTAACAGTTTTTCCTGTCGTTCTGAAAATAAAAACTTTTTAAAAAATTACACATCAAAAAAATTATCGTTATAATTTTTCATTTTCGCACCACTAAAAGAATCACATTTCTGAACATCTGAGTGCGCTTGCGCGTATTACCTAATCACTTATAACTATGGACGGATGGACAGATCTGCCAAACTACCTACTTGCCGCAAAGTTTTGTATGTTCATCCTTCTGTGTTTAAAAAAATTTATCCAAAACCTAAAAAAATAATCTATACTTTTATATCGATACTTTTTCTTTCGATATTTATTTTTATCGGTATCGGAGTTTTCTAAATAGTCGATACTTTTTTCCAGTATCGCCAATCTCTACTCTTAATCGTATGCGGTGCGCTGAGGTTAAAGATAATTACTACGATAACCCTCCTTAGCATGTGCACATCTTTGCCAAGAAGAAGGCACTCGTTGCTGCTTCAAACCCTTGTACCTTTTACTGATAGCTGCAAATCAGGAGAGAGGTCTTCTGCTCAGATTTAGGTGTGGAAATGGCTTTACGCCTTGAAAAATATCCACGGTTCTTCAGGCTGAAATCAAGATCAAGTCGCGCTCAAGGTCTGCAGTAAACCGGTTATTACATCTAAAATAATAATGGAGTGTTAGGTCTGTTCTATCAGCAGATCTAAGTTCGGCTAGGTCCTTAAAATAAGGGAGAGCCTCAATACCGGTTCCTACAGTTGCTAGAGGAGATGGTTTCCTCTTCCTCTTAGCCGCTCCACCAAAATCATTCGAGGGTGCGCCGAGTCTATTGGCGTAACCTATGGGGCCAGGACCCGTGATGACGATTGCGACACACTAATGATATCCCGTTTGAGCGAGCTGACCTTTTTAAGCCGCTTTAGATCGAAAGACGACCAGATCTGACGGGTGATCAGGCAGATGTGTTTTTTGTGTCATTTGCATTAGCCGTCTTGATTACTATTTGATTTACATCTAGCTTACATAAGGTTAGCGTTTTGCTAAGTTGGTGAGCTATATGCGAGTCTGGTTAAGTTGTGCCGAATCTTGTTAGTTCGTCCGCCTTACAGTTCCTGGAATATCACAGGAGATTTAATATCTGTCTGACTGTCTGTGAAGATATGGATATTGATATCGATAACGACGGTACTCTGTCCTTCAGACACCTATTGCCATGATCTCTAGTTGGAAAATACTGCAGCAGTTTGGCACGAGAGGAAATGTCAAGGTCAAGCGGTTAAAGAATGCTGCGGTACGGCGTAGTCAATATTATTATAATATAAAATTTTTGAATGTCCAGGTGGAGAATGGTGTTAAGTGCATTGGAGGTTGTGGTTCTGAGGGTACCTGTAATCAATAGCGGTGCCATCTTTTGAACTCTCTCCAGTGTCAAGCGACCACACCTGATTTCTTGTTCAGGATAGGTAAGGTTAGGTTAATTGAATAAGCTTCAAAATGTCTCTGGGTTCAGAGGGTTCCGCGGGGATCTAAGTTCTACATCTCGGCCAGTTCGGGATCTGGTCCATTCAAATAGCTTCTATTCTAGTGTCTGCCCATGGAGATCGCCCGACTATAAAGCTCCTCATATCTTTGGTATATGCAGACGACGACCTTATAGAGAGCATATTTATATCCTTTCAGCAACGCGATTTTCGCCATCTTCCAATGAAACAGGAGATGGTTACTTCATCATTACTTGGGTTTATGACCGTCCTGGTGGATTAGTAGTTTTTCGGTGATACTGGTGGTATTTTAACACTTGGTTATCTTCCACGTCGTCTGGTCTTCGTTCGAATTTCTTTGAAGTCACCGTCGTAATCGATTTTGCAATCGATTATACGGGATTTGCTTTTCAAATACTTCAACCATTTTATTTTTGTCCATTGTTCTATCGTCCCGCAAATTCAAATTTGAGCCATAATTTTGTAGTCTAAAAAGTCTGCGTGGGAGAATATTTTCACATTGCAAGGCTTAGCATTTTTTCCCGCTATCTCATAAATAAAACTCCATTCCGCAGGAGTACTTACCGAAACAATTTTGTTGACCGGGAATAATATCTAACGCGTGAATCAATTTGGGTGATTCTTTTTTTGTTGGGTACAGTATGTTCACCAAATGGAACCATGTCAAACATTTTGTTGGCTGGGCGGATGTCCGATGAGGGCTGGGATTTTGGACACCAGATCTGAAACACCCTGTGTAAATAATTGTTTGATTTTAAGTTCTTTTTTGAAAAATCGTCTTATTACTGTAAATTCCCGAAAAAATAATCAGAGTCAAACCAAGGCCAATATTAAATTTAAAATGAAAAAAAAAACAGATAAAGTAACATACAAAACCAACCAACGCTTTTAGAAAAAGAGTTAAATAACTTCTACATTTTACTCTTCTTCTGCATTTCTAAATAAATTTTAAGAAATTTATTATATATTGACTAATTAATTGCAGCAATGTTGTATTTCCATTTTTTTAATAATTTTTAAACTTTTGAATAAAACAACTTCTTTGAGTATATATTTTATTCTTTCCAAACGTTATACGCCTAAATAAATTTCATCGGAAGTAAAAAAAAAATTTGCAAATGTTGTATATCAACGAAAAACAGGACTAACTCTTTCTACATCTGATTAGTTGACATATCTTTGATTCAAAAGCTACTGTAGGAACATTCATGAAATTTAAAATGCTACTTAACGTTGGCTTCAACAAAACTTTTAACTCAAAACTAAGACTCTTGGAGATATAAAATTTGTGCACTTAACCATCGATATATACAAGATAGACAAGATAACTTATACTCAACTTTAACTCCAAAGACTATTAAAATTTTCAACTTAAAAGTATAGTTATTGGGTAATGTAAAGTTACGTATTAATTTTCTTGTGTATCTTGTAATTTGAAAAAGGATAAGCCGGTGCTTGAGGTTGCCATTCAGTCGTCGACGCGCCGCATAACCTTATCGTGGGATGGCAGGTATTCATAATACTGAAACGTTGGAATATATAACGACGACACATAGATTACTGTATTACACTTTAAAAGAGCTTTTATTAGAAAACCATATCAAGAGGTTGTGAAAAAAAAAAATATTTAAAAAAAAAAGTTGAACCGACTTCACAAAAAGCGCTAAAAAGCATTAAATAATTTTGAATTTTATGTGTATTATGACATTTTGAAGTCGGGGCAAATCAAACAAACCAAACAACTACAACAAAAGTATTTAATCCTGATTTCTTATGATTCCGTAAGCTTAAACGTTCAGGTTCTATTATGTATTATTTTCAATTGTGGTACTGTAGTTGTTTTATTTATTTAATTTGCACCGACTTCAAAATGTCGTAATATATATAAAATTAAAAATTATTTCTAGTTCAACTTTTTTTTTAAAAACTAAAAAAAGAACCGTCCAAATCGGTCCACGCGTTAAAAGTTAGTTTTAACCCCCTACCCCACCCCCATTCCACTAAACTTTTTTTCTCATGGCATCAATCAAGGAACATACTATACCGAACAGAAAAGAAATCATCGTAATCGATTTACGCGTTACGAAGTTACTAACCCTGCCCATCCCCCACCACCATTATAGGACCAAATTATTCTCCTATCAGCAATGGGGGATCACACTCTATACAACAGCAAAAGAACCATCCAAATCGGTCCAGCGTTACAAAGTTAGGTTCCACCCCCTTCTCCAACCCCAACCAGACCAACAATTTTTTTCTCGTGGTAATAACCAGGGAGCATACTTTACCCAAAAGAAAAAGAATTATCCAAATCGGTCCACGCGTTACGAAGTTAGACTACTCCTCCCCTCGCCCTGCCCCCCACCATGGGCCAAATTATTCTTCTATTAGCAAATGGGGATCATACTCTGTACAACAAAAAAAAAACACCATCTAAATCGGACCACGCGTTACAAAGTTAGTTTTCACCCCCACCCCCACCCTACCAAAGCCAAATCACCTTGCACATGAATGATAGCATATATGATATAACGAATTACGTCCAATGATAACCTATTATGTTGTATTTGCAAAATTTCCAAAAACTAATTTTCAATAATTTTTGTGTAGCTTACTGTTTTGAGCTATTATTTACCGGTAGGAACAATGCCATATATGTGTAAGTTGAAAAATTGTGTTCTATTCAAATTGTGAAAATGTTTTTGTGAACAATGTAAAGAATTACTTTGTTCATTTAGCGACGGGTTAATTTAATCGCTGCTTTTGCAATAAATACATAAATTAATTATGATTAGTTTCGATAATTATGATGCTATTGGTGCCAATACTAAATAACTTACTCCACACAAAATTAACGCGATGATCGCCTTTTAATGACTTACATTGATTCTAAATGATTCTTAACTTAAATATAATGACAAACATACACAAAATTGCTTACGTTAAGTTCTTATGCTGCCTACATAGATAAAAGGTAGAATAGAAAGCTTACTTGATGATTACAAGCGAAGTTATTTCTGGTTCGATAACATTTCATGAGAATTAACTGGATCGATAAATGTGTTGTACGACGGTTGCATACATACATATGTATCCTGAATAACAAAGAAAATCAAATAGTTATCATTCAAATGTTTTTATTGTTTTCAAATATTCTCGGCGATGTTCAATACACTTTCGCATGCGTTTGAACCAATTTTTTTTAGAATTTTTTCGATTTCGCTTCTTCTGGCATCAAAAATCGTTGACCACGTAATTTGTTCACCATGCACGGGAATAAACATCAATCATTGGATGCCAAATTAGGACTGTACGGGGGATGACCCGTCAATTCGATGTTTTGACCGGTCAAATATTGAGCTGTGTGCGCCGATGTGTGAGAGCTAACATAGTCATGGTGAAGAATGATCCTGCGTTGCTGTTTGTTGTTGCTTATTTCTTCAAAGACTTCTGACAAACAATTCTTTGTGTAACATTCAGAATTGACTGTTCTACGCACTAAAATATATGTAGTTATGGACTGACCGCATGCTATTTCATTTTGAGACAACTTCTGTTAGCAGTAGCGGGAAACCTTTTTTGCCTGCATTTTTATTTCGAGTATTTTCCTAATACTGTCGAGAGACAAAACCATTATTATTATATAGAATAAATTGTCTTCTCTGAAATTATTTTTTATAGTATACTTTTTCCCTGTGCTCCTCTTATTTATTAAAATACAATTTAGAAATAAAAGGTTGCTTGTTCTTTCTTGGTTTGAATGTGCTTACAAAGCTACCAACACACCAATGCAATTGCAATGCTGGCTGTAGTTTAAAATCAAGATCGGGAATTTAATCGAAAATATTTTAGATCGGCGGGAACTCCTATATCTAAAATTATGAATATAATAATTATTGTAGTGTCTTACACGAAGTATAAGATAGTGATTAAAATTAAAGAAAGGAAAATTCGCACTTTGAAGAGAGAAAAGAATGAACAAAGTGTTTCACCTTGCGGCAAGTAATTTTGACAGCTCTATCGGTCCATAGTTATAAGTCATTCGTTTTACGATACTCTAGTGGAACTGACGCCACATGTCCATTTATCCAAAAAAAAAACTTTTGCTCATGTCGGAAGACCCATGCATTCGACTGTTGCTTACCCAGTAGGAAATGTCAGCAATACCGCCGGAACTCTCATCAATGAAAGTAAGTCATAATGCCTACTTTTTGGATGAAAGCTTTAACATTGAGATGGCCTAGGAGGGATCGATAATGCCCTTTCCATTACCTGGGAATGGGTGAATTCAGCAATGGACGGGAACTAAGGTATACCACTGATGAAAAGAAGTTCGTTTCAATATTTAGTTTTCGTATACTTCCCCCTCTCCAATATAAAAGTTAAAATGCCGCGTTTTTTATTCAATTATTTATATAATTTTTATATATTTATTTAACTCAAAAAATTATAAATATATCGGATTTAATTCATTCACATATTTAAAGGTATAATATGTTTTATTAAAAAAAAGATATCCATCTGTTAACGAAATATTTAACATTAAAAACAATGTTATTACTCGTCGTGTTAATTACTCGTCGAAGATTACGTTTACTTACACCACTTTTATGCATTAAAAAAAATATAATAATTATATTAAATCCCGTTTTTACAATACTCACAATATTAAAACTTTTTTTAATATACATATTATAAACTTTATACACTCGCGTACACAAGGACAATCACGCTGTAAGGCACGTATTGACTGAATGCACTCTCAATTTTTAAACTGACTAATGCGCATAAAACCTGCGTCGGCATGTACAGATTTGCAGAATAATTGGTCAAGCTTTACATTGCTGGACCAGTTGATAAACTCTACGTAGGTTCAAACCTTCATCTATGCTTACTGTGAACATTTTTATACAGGAATTCATCGAAGCAAAATGGAATCGGTTCTCATTTTTCCTACTAGGTAGTTTCGGGCTCATACGCATATATCCAAGATTCGTCACCTGTGTAGATGTTATACACACTCTTGAGGCACCACGATTGTACTTTTTGAGTATTGATTTCACTAAACCAGTGATATAAGTCGTCAGTCTCGGTGGAGTAAGTGATATCGTGTCGGCCTACCAATCTGGAGGTCACAGGTTTGAATCCCTCCAACGGTGACCCATGGTTATTTTCTGCTGACAACAGATTACGATAAAAAGGCCATGTGGGTTGCAGAGAAAATGTCAGTGGTTCGGAATCCACTCTTAATTATAGGTCCACCTGCAATCGTTATCTCAAATCAGGTGAAGTTGTTCTCCCGCCCCATGCCCCACAAGGGGTTACGGAAACTAGAGAGGGAGAGATAGTGATAACAGTCGTCGGTGTTATGACGGAGTGCATCAGCTTTTTGGCGGATGTTCGGTGTTTTAAACCTCTGCACATTGAGCCGTGGCATATAAGATTTTGTGTTACGGTGGGCGTACTGCTGCCGTGCATAAGCGAAACTTAGTTGTTACAAGATGATGATCGTTGCCAATATCAGCGCCGCGGTTATACCTTACATCGAGAAGACGCTTTCTTCAACTTTTCGAAACAGAAATATGGTCAATCTGATTCAGAGTTCTGCCATCTGGGGAAACCCAGGATTTTAAGTGGCATTTTTTGTGTTTAAATAAGGATCTACCGAGGACAAGTTGCCGCGAGTTACAAAATTCAACAAACAACTCCCCATTTGCGTTCCTGTTTCCGAGTCCAAACTTCCCCATTACATGTTCTAGGCCGATATTTTTAGAGCCAATCTTAGCGTTGAGATTTCGCATGATTATTTTGATATCACCTTTAAGAGCTTTGTATTATATCCGCTTGTTCGGTCGGCACATAGGATTGAATTAGTGAGATGTTACGTACCCTGGTCCAGAATCTGGCGGTGAAAATTCGGTCGCATATTGGTGACCAGTCCAATAGTGATTGGCGGGCAAGCTCGGTTAGCAACAAACCTACACCTGCCATGCTTGGTGTATCTAATTCTTCCTGGCCAGAGAATAGCATCACGGTTTCAGATGTGGGTGATGTAAACTTTCCACTTTCACCACTTTCTCTTCATCTAGTTTCGCTTAATCTCAAGATATTTATTTTAAAATGAGCAATTTCCCGCTCCACCTCCTTTGCGTATCCAAACTCGTGTCACATAGTTCTTACGTTTCATAGCCCGATCGTAGTCCGGTGTTTAAGCTAAAGGTCGGCATAACAAAATCAGTGCGTGGTATCCGCGCACAAGATGTTTCGTGTGTATGTATAGTTTTTCAGATAAGGGGGTTAGAAGCCTACCTATCCTATCCCAGAAGGAGGGCTGCTCCTTAAGAAGAGTTAAGAATTTTCACGTCAACGTATTTTACGTCAAGTAAGGTGCAAAGTTTTTACGTGAAATTTCATGTTACTGCAAGTGTAACACTCTAAATTTGTAGTTATTTCTTAAAAAAAAAAGGAAATCGGATCTCAGTTAGCCGAGTGGATAAGATTTTAGTTTTACTAACTAATGTTAGTCGCATTTTGTTTTCTATCTAATTATGGTGGAGTTCTGTGCAAGATGTGATGAAATATTAGAGTCTTGTCTGTCGTTGTCTCATTGCACAGTGGGTGCCAGTGTGGGTTAAGGGACATTATTTAACTGTAGAAAGGCTTGAGACGGTATACCGATATAGGTTAGGTTAGGTTAAAAAATAAAATCCCGAAAAATAAATCCCGTAATTAAAATCCCGAAAGAAAAAATCCCGAAAACTCAGAAAGTAAAAATATTATACGTTGCCTCTTCCTTTGACTTTATGACATTTACCGTTTTGTGTAAATTTTGCACAATTTTGTTTTTATTGTTGGCTCTGCAGATATTTTATTTAGGAGGTAAAATTTATTATTAACTATAATAATTATAAGATTAATTACATTTAATTTTCATCAGGATTTACCAGGAAAAGAAGATTCAATGGGCTTCCAATAGTTAGTAAACCCTTCTATGAACCATCTTTTTGGAGTCTCTCCAAACTTTTAGAAGAAAATTTGCCACGGACGCCAATATATAAGTATATATAAACCTGCAAGTTTCAAAATTTTTTAATTTTAATATCAAAATCCCGAACACAATCCGGAAAGCCTGTCGTGGGGACAGGCCGCACGGCCACACCCCCCCCCCCCGACAGCCTTTCCGTATTATGTTCGGGATTTTGTCTTTTCGGGATTTCGTTTTTCAGGATTTTGCTTTCGGGATTTGGTTTTTCGAGATTTGCTACCAGACCCGATATATGTACCAGTGTGGATTAAGGGACTTTATTTAACCGTAGAAAGGCTTGAGACGGTATACCAATATATATATATATATATATATATATAATATATATATATATATATATATATATATATATATATATATATATATATATATATATATATATATATATATATTACTAACCCGTTTTAACTCACAGGAGTTTAAATACACCGCACACAATTTCAAGCTGTAAAGTTTACACTTCGCCGAATACAAAGCACGCACAAGACAATGCACTTGCGAACAATAGAAGCTCTGGTCGTATGTGCTGAAAAACATGCGCCCAAAAAGTAGCCAGTGAGTAAATTTTACTCATGGTTAGCGTTCCAGGGATATGTATATATATATATATATATATATATATATATATATATATATATATATATATAACCTCCCCGGAAAGCAGGGGAGGTGATTATATACAGGGTGATTCGTAAAGAAGTTTTCCAACATGTGCCAATCGATTCCCTGCGATCAGCCTTCACTATTAGAAGTTTTTTCGTAAAATCCCTCCTTCACTCCTTTTTTAACTGCTGACGACAAATAAGGTTTTGATAAAAAGTATTCGTTTTATTTTATTTTTCCTTTTTATCCTCCGTCCTTAAAAGTTTCCTTAATAAGGATATAGTTTAAAAACAAAAAAAAATGCACCCTTAAGATATCTTTTAAATAAAAAAGAACCAGGTCAATATCTTTAGTCCTTAAAAAGTTATTAAAATTTTTGTGGAGTCACTGGAATACTCAATTAAAAAAAAATTCTGCCATTAAACTTAAGCGAGAAACCTCTTAAGAGATTTCTTGTGTTTCAAAGCTCAGACGTTACCTCAGACGCCCGTTTAAGTACTAATGTAGAACTTAATGTAAGGACCTTTTAGTTCTGCTGCCTTAGTGCGATCTACCTCCTTTTTAATTATTGCCTATCTCGCATTCTTGGATTTTTCAGTCAGTGTCATCCGTTTAAGAAGTTTTTGGGACCCCACGAATTGTCAATCCAGCCTCTATGGGCTCTGTCTTCCCTGTTTGGTTGTCTTCTTGGAGTACCAAAGATGACCAAAGCAGCTGTTAATGGAACAGCAAACTCTTCCGGGTTGTTCTCCGTTCAAAGGAATTATAATGCCTTATACGGACCCTCAACGTTAAAATTTTTTGTTAGGAAGTCATTTGCTAACAAGCCCTCGTTGGAAAAGCCGGGGAGGTTTTTTATAACTCAAAAATTGCAGGGAATTTTATTCTTTAATGCAAAATTACAATGGCAGGGTGTTTGTAACGTGTGTGTTTCTCCAGTATTTATTTCTGCGCAGTTTTTGATTACGTTTTTCTTATAATACTGAAATTTTTTAATGTCGATCCCGACTGCTTGCATTTTTCCTGGTTCCCATTTGTGTTTTTGGCGACATTTCTTTATGGAATAGCCGCGACGATTGCAGAATTTACATTTGAGTTTTCTGATCTTGTATCCGTCGATATGGGAGTTTTGTCTGGTTACTCGGGCCCAGAACCTGACGATTACTTCGGCAATCGCGAACATCATGCCCGTAAAGTTTGTAGTTTGAGCAGAAGAGCGTATTTTTGCGTTTCGCTAGCAATAGTTGCAAATGATGTTTGACTTTAGGTTGTTGAGGTTCTGGCGGCATTATCTGGAGTCGAATTGTGGGGGCGACGAGCGTTGTGGGGGACTGGTATATAGTGTAGTCTATCGGCGAAAATTGTTCGGTGGGTTTGGCTTGTAGAACGTTTGTGGCTGAAATGATGGAACAGGCATATATGTTTTTCTAAGAAATGCTCGTATCTAGTTTCTGGGTCTACAGCGATAGTAGAGAGAAAGCTTTGGGTTGTTGTCTATGTGAACTGTGTTGTCTCAACTGGGGCGAACGTGGCTCCTTATTTTCTTTCGGCGGTCTCCTTGCAGAGAGCCAGCAATTGCTTTACACTAGCCGTGAAGGCAGTGAGCGTTTCGCGGTTATATCAGTTCCTGGTAAGTTTCCCTGGGCAGATAGACGGCGTTTAACCTACTCTCGACATATTTGAACATGGTCGGGAGGTCTGGGGTCAACAGTTGGTAGGCTCCTCCTCGAAGTCTAGCTGGGAGGATCCTGTGGAAGTCATCTTGCTCTTCCTCGGAGGGACACTGTTTAGCCTGGAGGCAACAACCCAAGAATGTTTGCAGTTCTAAGTTGAGCTACGGGCTTGGCTTATCGGAAAAAATGGGCACCATTTGTGATGTAAGTTTAACAACTTTTGAGGAATCAGTCATGTTGGTTGACGTTATAACTTGTTTGGTTTCAAGGGTACTACTCAAGCTTTCGTCTGCGCTGGTATTCGTTATCTATTATAAAATTCAATCGAGCAATAAGTTTTCGACGGAGCTTAAGTTGTCGGTGGATTGCCCGGCGGGCGGTGGTACTTACACTTGAGGCTCTTACAGAAACACTGACCTTGTTTCTATTATTTACACTTTATGAGGCTTCGCAATGAGGTACGTAGAGTTTGTCTGATTCGTGCACTTTCTCTAACAATTTATTAAAGAAATGACCTTTCCGCTTCTCAATTTTGGTCTCAGTAATGGAGGGCCGTATAAGGAGTCGACAGTTGCTTGTGTTATCCTCCCTATGGTCGTAGGGGAATTCTGCGGGATTGAGGAACAATTTAATGTCTTGTGTTCTGCATTGCTGCGAGCTAGGTAACGTCCCATAGACGGAGTAGATTTTTTATTTATTGCAAATTAAAACCTCTTAGGCAGGCCGAGACTCGAACCTGCATCCAACTCACTCTCCAATCGAGATTTAATAGTCTCGATAGATGTCAATCGAGGTTATATGGTGAGATCAATAAACAACGTCATTTCGCCCATACTCGGTTGAGGCAGGGAAGATCTTCTCTTGTTTAAGTCTTCAAAACCTAATTCCTTCTGTTATTCCTCAAACGTAGTTCATCTTTTTAACCGACTTTCCAAAAACAAAGTTCTAAGTTCGACGTTTATATTTTTTTAAAAATTTTTTTTATCGCTGACCGGGCATAACTTCGTAACGCGTTGACCGATTTTGATGATTCTTTTTTCGTTGGGTAGAGTAGTATGTTCACCGATTGGTACCATGTCAAAAAAGGCAGGTAGGGGTGGTAGTAGGGGAAAGGGTGGGGGTGAAACCTAACTTTGTACGATAATTCGCCAACAGTAAACATCTTAAGCGATGAAATATATATCCAGTAAAGTTAGCTGGACTGACTACATCCTTGCTATAGCAAAACGAGCGATGGAAAGATGTAAAGTTACTATATTAAGTACTTGCCCTGTCATATTCTTTGATGACATAACCCATTACTTTCACTAACACTTAATAATAATAATAATTTATTTACTTGGAATTGTACAAAAAATGGCTCGTGAAATAAAGTAACGTGAATTGCAACAAGCAATAATACAAAATGTGCAAAAATTAATCTAATGAAATCACTAACTACTTAAAGAACATAATTAGACACAAATGAAAATAAAAGAAACCAAAAAAAAACAGAAAAGAAAAGAAAATAAAAATTGACGAAATTAAGTGAACTGCAATACATTAAGAATAATCAAAACAATGTGCACCATTTACATCTATAAATCATTATACGATTTTATCAATCTAACAAAACCCCCGCTAGCACCTGCAAGTTGAATATTCCTAGGAAGGCAGTTCCATTTACGAATAGCCTGAACAAAGTAAGAGCGCTCACCATATGATGAAACAGATCTAGGCACAAGAAGTTGAAGACTCCTGACCGATTGCAAGAACTGCAGCTTTTCGTATAAATATGATGGACTTTTATTTGTTATAAGACTATGTAGGAAAGTGAGCTCACGCCTTTCTAGGTATGCTGACACACACTTAAGTCCCTATTGCGAAGAAGAGGCGCAAAGTGCGTTTGTATGTAAAAACTTAGAAATCATACGCTTGGCTTTGACTAATGTCACTTTGCGGCGTTTTAAGAAGGGTGCGGGCTTTGTGACCAAAATTAGATGACCAAACCAATCGAACGAATTGTTGTACTAATTTTAGTGTGATTAAGTATTATTCGAAAATCGATTTAACCTCGTAATTAGGTTCTTCGATTGTGTAAATCATTTATCATTGCATACCGTTAGTACAAAAACTTCGGATCAGATGGTAAGGAACACTTATGGAAAACGAAAAAAGGACGACAAAAACTCCTAAACACATAAGTTATATCTCTGGTTGTATATATTTTTAACCGACTTCCCAAAAACAAAGAGGTTCTAAGTTCGACGCGTTTTTTTTTTATGTCTGACCGGGCATAACTTCGTAACGCGTCGCCCGATTTTGATGATTTTTTTTTCTTGGGTAGAGTATGTTCACCGATTGGTACCCTGTAAAAAATTTGGTAGGGTGGTGGTGGGGGTGGGGGTGAAAACTACCTTTGTAACGCGTGCTCCGATTTGGATGGTTCTTTTTTTGTTGTACAGAGTATGATCCCCCATTGCTAACAGGAGAAAAAAAATTTGGCGTAGGGTGGGGGGAGGGGGGAGGTGGAGGGGTAGTCTAACTTTGTAACGCGTGGACCGATTTAGATAATTCTTTTTCTGTTGGGTAGAGTATGTTCCGTGGTTGATACCAGGTGAAAAAAAATTTGGTGGATGGAGGTGGTGGGGGGGTTGGAACTTAATTTTGTAACGCGTGGTCCGATTTTAATGGTTCTTTTTCTGTTATATAGAGTATGATCCCCCATTGCTAATAGGAGAATAATTTGGTCCTATGTTGAAAGGTGTGGGTGGGGGGAGGGGTAGTCTAACTTCGTAACGCGTGGACCGATTTGGATAATTCTTTTTCTATTGGGTAGAATATGATCCTTGGTTGATACTACGAGAAAAAAAATGTTGCTGGGGTGGGGGTGGGATAAGGGGGGTGGAACCTAACTTTGTAACGCCTGAATCGATTTGG
Source organism: Leptarthrus brevirostris (assembly GCA_964036015.1). Lineage (NCBI taxonomy): Eukaryota > Metazoa > Arthropoda > Insecta > Diptera > Asilidae > Leptarthrus > Leptarthrus brevirostris. The sequence goes on along the minus strand of OZ038372.1, from coordinate 88,761,875 downwards.
ATGCTTCTTTTGCTGTTGTATAGAGTGTGCTCCCCCATTGCTAATAGGAGAATAATTTGGTCCTATGGTGGTGGTGGGCGAGGGAGAGAGTAGTAACTTCGTAACGCGTGAACCGATTTCGATGATTCCTTTTCTGTTCGGTAGAGTATGTTCCTTGATTGATACCATGAGAAAAAAAGTTTATTGGAATATGGGTGGGGTAGGGGGTTAAAACAAACGTGTAACTTGTGGACCGATTTGGATGGTTCTTTCTTCTTTGTATAGAGTAGAAGACACTAAAAAGTGTGAAATAAAATAGTTTTTTAAAAAAAAGTTGAACCGACTTCACAAAAAGCGCTAAAAAGCATAAAATAATTTTTAATTTTATATCTATTACGACATTTTGAAGTCGGTGCAAATTAAACAAATAAAACAACTACATAACCACAATTGAAAATAATACATAATACTACCTGAACGTTTCAGCTTACGGGATCATAAGAAATGACGATTAAATATTTTTGTTGTAGTTGTTTGGTTTGTTTAATTTGCACCGATTTCAAAATGTCGTAATAGATATAAAATTAAAAATTATTTTATGCTTTTTAGCGCTTTTTGTGAAGTCGGTTCACCTTTTTTTTTTAAAAAACTATTTTTGTATGCAACTATTGACCTTATGGCAAAATTTGAATCGAAACTGAGTTTAAAGATAATAATGTATTCTTAAATGTTTTTAAGGAGAGAGTTATCTTGCAATTTGGCTTTTGTGGTGCCCTGCAAACACGTAAGCGAAGAGCTCATATTCTAAAATTAAATTCTAAGTTTATGATTAAAGGAAAAGAGAGTCCAAGGAGGGAATATATGAAATGATGCATTTCGAGATTATATTTTGCGTTTCGTAGCAGAGAACTATCTCTACAGAAATATAATACAGGTTGTTTCAGATCTGACGTGCCAAAATGAGTAGGGTGATAGATCTCAACTAGACGAACAAAAAACTGTGGGTGGGGCAATTTCAATCATTTGCGAGTTACGGGGTGATTCATAAATTTCAGTTTGTCATTTTATCTTTTGATCTACCCAACATAGCAACATCAAACAAACGCTAAAAAACTACTATCCCAATGGCCTTTCCAAAGTTGTCAACAATATTGATCTAACTCCTACCATTACAGGTACACTCACTTCCAAAAGTGAAAAAAATAGTTTGCGATTACCTAAAGTTCAGCAGTTTTCCCAATTTTCTCCGAAATTCATGTCATTAGTACACCCCTTTTTTATTTTTATTAGATTGCCCATCTTATTACCTTTCCAAAAAGGTGCAACATGTCCACGTAGAGAAAATATGTAGAAATTTATACGTAGATATGATATCGGAGAATATTATAAAAATCAACAAATTATAGAAATTAAACTAAAATGCGTTTTATTGAATTTAGAAATAATTACAATTAATCTTGATAAGTAAGAAAAGCCGTTCAAAATGTCCACCGCCACTTTGGATGCATGCCAACAATCTCCTTCTAAGTCCCTGTTTAAGGCGTACTGCAGCCAGAATCTCCCATATTTTCGTCACTGCATTCCCAATTCGGCTAACTAGATCCTCCCTATTGTTAACTGGGATTGAATAAATTTCATCCTTCATTGTTCCCCATAAGGAAAAGTCCAATGAGGTAAGGTCTGGTCGTCCATTCCAGGTCTGGTCGTCCATTCCAGCGGTTAGCAAATTTTTCACTTAGCATTACCTTTACAATGTTAGCCATATGTGCTGGTACTCCATCGTGTTGGTGAAACATTCCCCTAATATTATCCATAGGGTTCCCCTCTATTAGCTCTAGCAAAGTATTGTCCAAAAAGTCCGCATAAATTTCACTATTAAGCACTTGCGGCAAAATGAATGGTACTACCAAATGGTTGCCGATGATACCAGCCCAAACATTGACACTGAATCTTTGCTGGAATGAGGTGACCTTTGCCCTGTGTGGGTTAGTGTTCGACCAGGTATGGAGGTTATGGAAGTTCGTGATATCATTCCTGGTAAATTGACATTCATGGGTCCACAGAATTCGGTCCAGAAACGCCCTGTCGTCAATGTCGCATTCCAGAAGCCAAGTGATAAATTTCAGTTTTTTCTCGGAATATCCTTCCAGTAGTCCTTGGGCTTAGTGATGATGATACGGACGTAATCCCCCTCGATGAACAACCCCCCAAACCTTAGATGACGACACTCCTAATCGCCTTGTGGCTCGTTTCGTGCTCGTCTCAGGGTCCTGTCTCACGTTGGTGATTATTTGCTGCTCGACGTTGGCAGAAGTTCCCGCAGTTTCGGGCCGTGTCTCCATGTCGTGAGAAGTTACACTTCCTGTTTCTCTTAAACTTTGGAAAGTCCGTGTAAATACCCGTCTTTGGGGTGCTCGCCGGTTAGGGAATCTCCTTTGACATTCCAGTACAGCCGCTCTCTCTTTTCCGTCTGCTACACCATAAATGTAAATAATATCCGCGTATTCCTCAAATGTAAATTCTACCATTTTTTAATAATTTTTACTTAAAAACACTCATACATTGATTTGTTTTTCAACTATGATAGGTATTATTGCTGACTGACCCTTTTTTATAGCAGCAAAATTTCCATCAGGTACGAGTAACAGAACGCCAGGTTATGAGGGTGTGAACTCTGGCTACCACAAGCTAATATCGGCAATAAAACAAAATTACATTAACATTTTTATAACAATTAAAATTAATTACCTGCTAACACAAAACAAACATTTTCGACCTTTTATCTTAAACATTTTGTTTCTTGAAAGAATTTCCTACCTAAAGTGCAATAAAATAATTAGGTACTCAGGGAGTTCTATAGATGCGGTTTTTCCAATCCTCTGTCTACCTTGCCATGTTGCACCTTTTTGGCAAAGTAATAAGAGATCTGAAACACCCTGTATATTGGGAGAAATTGAAGAATAGCAGCCCGACAAAATAATCTTTTTATCCGTAATGTTTGTGAGTTGATAATGCGACTCTACAATCCAATTAATTTCGTCCTTATATAATGCAATAGAAACCACAATAACAATTAAAATTTTGCAAATTTTTTTTTCAGCTTACATACATAATTAAGGTAAAAAAATTCTTAAGATGAACAATTGTAAAAAAGTAACATGCATTTAAAAAGAAGAAAACTTTTTAAAAAAGAGAATCATATGAAAACACAAAGTGCTGCAAGTAAAACATGATATGTATAATTTTAAAATGAATTTTAAATGAAATAATTTTAATGGTAATATATTATTAGGAGTATAGGATAAAACAACATCTTGTAACTTTAAATTACAAGTAGAAGCTTAAATGTAAAATTGAGATCATTTTATGTATGAAGGTGTAAGCTTTGTGTAGAAATTTAATAGCACAAATTATTTGTGGTTGATTGATTGTCAAGCAATTTACGCAATGAGTACACATGTATGCACAAACACCCCAAGTAATGACTGAAATTGACTTTATGTATTTCGGTAGCTATCAGACTTTATTATGAGTGATAACAAAGTAGTAGATTAACTTTTTATTTATTTATCATTTCAGATAGTTATCAGAATCTTCTCAAAGTACATAAGCAAACTGGAGAGTTTTTCAAGGGTACTTGATTGACCTGGATCAAATAGATTTTTAGGGAATACCGGCAACACCATTCATTTAAGTTAAATCGAAACGCGCAATATGTATTATTAAAATAGCTTGAAAGTGTTTTAAGGTCTGGAGTAAAACTGTTCCAGTATTTGTCAGAAAATGAGCTTTTTCCGTTTGTTGGTGAAGAATGCGCACATAGACTGTGCACTGTTTTTCCATACATTCCATTGTTATTTTTAAAGGAAAAGTCACATTTTGTGGCCACTGTAGATACATAGCAGTAAAACTGAGCTACAACTAAAAATATACGAATGGATAATAACTTAAGCTACAATTGACCCAAAAATTCTAAACCGATAAATAAAATATGAAATGTTAAATTTATAATTTTTGGGCCTTATAAGGAAAATTGTTCAAGAAATGTGTGATATTATCAACATTTATTTATAAATATAAATAATTAAATAAATTATGTATGTATAAGGTTGTAAATTTATAATTTTAATAAGAACCCCTAAAATCTTGCTAAACTAACTAGACATATTTTATCACTATCATTTAGTTAGTGTTACGACTTAGAGTGAGGATTCTAAAATATTTTTTTCAATTCAATCTTACACAAAGTCTATATTATTTATTAATCAATATAGTGCAGTATGGTGAAAAACAAAAACAAACTATTATTTATTGTTAATAAGTTAATATTTAATACATATATTTAAATAATGGTCCGTTTATGTTATAAAAATGAGGGCTTCCGTTGCAACAACCTGTTATGAAAAATTTCTTGTTTTCTAAACAAGAGCATCACTGAATTTTATGCTTTGTTATTTTCTTACTTTTCAAACCTTTTAATTGGTAAACATAACATATTGAACTTTTTTGGAAACTAATTTGCAATTGTTTATTTTCAATCAAGACAGAATATTATAAGAAAGCAATGTCATATGGACGTACACAAAGGAGGAATTTTCGAGCATTGACAGTGTTGCTTACAAAGCAGTTGAAAATTTTAGTAAATACAATTGAATGATCTAGTATATGGAAATAAATGTGAAATTTGGAAAGAAATTTAAGATAAATCTAATATTCTTCACACCGTAATAGACTAACTTTTCAGCCTAAGTATAAGCAATGGTCCGTTACTTATTTTACAAATCAATCATTAAAGTTGATATAACAGATTATAACCATTAGAAAGCCGTCATAACTGATAAGATTTATTAAGTATCATTAACCATACCAGCGCTTATATTTGCCAATATCTTTTGCATTGTCGTTATTAAGTTTTAACTGCTATTGTTAAGCTGTGTAGTTGTCAAAACAGCGTTGGCAATCAACTAAATCAACAATATTGGATTGCTTTTAACTGCCATTTAACAAATTTAATGTGGCGGAAAGTGCATTTAAGTATTCTGTGCACCTATCCTTAATTGAGTGAAGCATTAATTTTGATTCTTTATGTGATATTTAGCAATGATGCTATCATTCGATGAAAAAGGCATATCGGCTTATTGATGTGTAAGTGCACAGATATTGTGTTTTTAATAATTTTTAGATTTTTGTATAAAACAACTCCTATTATATATCAACAAAAAACATTACAGGTACCTTACAACCAAATCAATGAGTATCTGCATTTTAAATTAACTTTTGTTTACTTTTTGTCAAAAAATCAACGCACAAGGACTAACTTTTTCTATATGTGATTAGTTGACATCTCGTTGCTGCTCAATAGCTACTATAGAAAGTTTCATGAAATTTGAACTTCAAACTTCAAATTATTGGAGATACCACATTTGTGCAATTAACCATCGATATAAAAGGCCCAACAACTTTCATTTACCGAACGATTTTACAATACTGCTGCGAATGATTTGGCTTGCGAATGAATGGAACGCATAAAAGACGTTAGTAGTTTTAAATAAAAACTCTTTTCAATGATACGGTAAGAGTAACGCCAATCTTTTGAGGTTAACTTAAATTTAAGTCTAATTTCAGTTATACACTTAACTCGAAATAAAATTTTCGTGCCGCCACATTATATATGTACATACTTACACTAGCGTGCAAAAAAAACGCAGGGCCCTGAAAGATTTGATACAATAGCCTTTAGACGATTCAAAAGATGCGATTTTGATTTCATTTTCAATTTAGTGTTCAGATAGTGAAGACATTTGTGTATTTAAAGAGAATTTTGTGAAATCACATATATGCTTTAATATTCGAGTGCTGCTTTTTTGGGCAATAGTATATTTACATTTATACTTTATAAAAATTTTAATTAATGACAGTTTTATAAATAATAAAATATTTAGCAATTCTGTTAAAATTCATATCTATTCCCAAGATTTAAGTTTGAAAATCCATTAGCAGTCAGAAAAAAAATTACACAGTCTTTAACACCTTTGTGTTACCTGTCAACTGAGATATTAATAACATCTATAACAATAAAACTGTAGAAAATATGAGTTAAAATGTAAGACTACATAGTTAATTTCATAGTAAAAAATTTCAAACCCCCATAGCTTGAATGGCTATGGCTCCCATAGATTTTTTTTGTTCCTCGCCTAGATCTACTAGTTCCTTCTTTATTGTACACGATCTAAGAAACACCCTGTATAGAACAAATATTTCTCAGTATTTGAAAAACAAATTTTGGGTGATTCCAGATCAGGCACCTGTCAACACCTACTCGGTCGGCTCTGTCAGCCACTTCTTTCATGGTCGCCACAATTAAAAGTCAAGTTAGTTGTGTTACAATAGGAAGTCGAGCAATCACCATGCTCACTTCAATGTTTTCATTAAGAAACCTCTTTGTAGGAAAAATATGTAAGCCATTAAAAAATGATCTATATTTAGTGCTCAGAAGTGCACAGATAATTGACAAAACTCAGGGTACTTTTACCCATATATATATATATATATATATATATATATATATATATATATATATATATATATATATATATATATATATATATACGATATACATTATACTTTTATTATTTATTTCAAGTAATAGAAAAGGTAAATTAAAAATGTGCCTCTTTAATTTTCAAATAATATTCTTTTCATTAATATACTTGTTACTAAAAATCTCAAAGTTATGGCTAACTGTTCAGTGGCAGATGTAGCTTACCTCATTTAATAGAAAAAGTTACTTGTGTTAGAATTTCTCAATATCAATCAATTTTAGTAAAACGTTCACTCCAGTATATAATTCTTTCATTAAATTATTTATCGCTCTTTTAATGACTAATAATCGTTTTAAAACACTTTTTCAGTTTCTCCATGCGGTAATAAATAAACGAGCCGCACGCAAAATCTGCAGGTTATTTGTAAACACCTTTAAAGCTTTTCTCGGAAGGTTGCAATTTCTGAATTGCAGGCACCGAGTACTGCATGATGCGTGCTACTTTGTACCATTGCAACATTACATGTAATTATTAGTGCTACTTTTGGAGCTGCAATCTGAAATCGGAATCGTACCTGAGATGCGAGAAATGTGGCTTATAAATAGGATGGAAAACAAAATCGTAAACTGTATAATATCTATATTACAGCAGTGGATGTACATAAAATAAGGCTTGAAATCTTATAATATGCAACTTTCTATATAGTACAACACTGGTAGACTTCCGACTTTTCGTCGATGATCTGCAGAGCCAATAACACTGGACAACAAGATTTTGTACCTGGGCAGCTAGGAGTCGTTTCCGAAGTAATTTGATGCGTAGAATCCAAAACCGAGGTCAAAATTGGGCCATCAGGTTAGGATTTTGAGATATTTGAGGTTATGTACTCGAAAAATGGTTTTTTACTACTTTTGATATTATGTACGTACATTTGTTTGATTTTTTTCTAGTTGCATCATTTAATGCTACTCTTACCTTTTGAAATAAGCTTTTAATCGGTTACCCACGATTTTTTCATGCAAAGTTATGACCATAAAGTGCATGGTTCCTTTAACCTCTTGTGGGGCATAGGGCGTCTATTACACCGATTCTCCACCTGGTCCGGGGACAACGCCTTTAACTGTGGCCGAGATTTATTGATCTGGGTACCTACCCTCTCGATGGATCTTCTCCATGTGTTGCTCGGTCGTCCAATTTGGCGTCGCCTGTAAGGCTGTGTATATCTTCGTTGGTAATGACCTTTGGCCAATGGATGTGAAGAATGCGCCGGAGACGCTGGTTAACAAAGGCTTTCCTTTTTGAAAAGCCGTACAATAGAACAAATTTTACAATTTTTATCCACTTGCTCTATTTTGCTCTTACAGATAAACTTCATGTTGCCTTATGAGTCCAACCTCATAAGTTTGGTTTTATTAGCATTGACATTAAGCCCTGCTCTGCGACCTATATATATATATGTATATATATATATACATATATATATATCGGGTTTATTTGTGGGTTTCCCAGTAGGTGATTCCACGGTTTCTGGACATTTTATTGTGTTAGATGATAAATTGTGCTTAGTTTTGGATGGTTCCGATTGGTAAAGACACTATTCAGGACATATAAGATGGAAAATTTTGCTGAGGAAGAAATTGAAGAGATCTAACCGGGACCAGCCAAAAGCTAGTTAAAATTGTAATGGCACAATAATATTTAAATCATGAAATTGTAGCTTTAGATATTCTACAAATTATGTTATAAAGATACTTATCGCAAGACTTGGCAAAATTCCGTAAAATACGATTACCACTTTTATTTATGTTTTCACCATTAGTCAAAAAACAAGTCGCCCAAGAAAAGCACGTCTCCCACAATAGTTTCATGTGATAAAATGATAACTATTGCAATTAGATATACACTTTAAGGTGGATTCAGCAAAAAACTGTCATGAGTCACCATTGGGTTGGATTTAATCCAAGTAATCCTAGTTGACGACTGGATTCGTCATGAGGGTTACAAGCAGCTGTTTTCCTATGTTTTCATACGTTGTAACTTTATTTAAATTTTTGAGTTGTTTTATTTACTACATGTCATATGCTTAAAACAAATGCTTGTCTTTCCTAGTTTTACTTTGAGTTAGAACTTGGGCACCCAAATTACTTTATTAACTGACCTGATTTTCAATTTTTAAGTTGTGTAATTTAAATGGATAATATATAGATCGATTTTCTAACATCTTTTTCTTATTTGTCGGCAAAAATCTTTATATTTTTCAAATCTTCTATATAAGAGCACTTACAGCACCACTAATGGAATTTTGGCAAAAGTGTTATTGTATATTTTGTCCAGCTTCCATTCAAGTGCACAAACTTTCTTTCTAGTAAATATTTAAATTTTGTCAAGTTATTTGAATTGAGATAATTTTAAATTACCTGTTTTTTCTTAAGTGAAATTGATCTTATATGGACAGTGCTTGGTTTTTCAAATCCTTCGTCCCTATATAATTTTAAAAATCGTTAAAATAAAGTTAACCGGAAAATTTTTAAATAAAAATATCTACATATATAGTGCATTTGACATAAACATTAAATTATTTTACATAAGGAATTGTACTAATCATTCAAACAATAACAAAATATATAAGGAGAGTGATACAAAAATTGGTTCTTATTGAGAGGACTCTGTTTATTTGATTGTTGCAACGTTGCTTTCTGAAAAATGCACTTTTATTTAATGATTTTACATGTGTCTTCCCGAAAGTGGGCTCGTTAATCCATCTCTATTGTATGTACATTTACATTTATTTTTGCGTCTGTTAAACTGCCAGATAATATCGCAGTCATTAGGAATCACAACTGTACATTACTCGTTTAATTTTGTATAAACTATGATAGTGATATATAAATATTCCAAATAAATTAGTTCTAAAGTAATTAAACTTATTAATAGAACGAGATTTTTGAAGTTGGCCCAGTTGTTTGTTAAAAATTGAAATTGTAAATAAAAGTTAGCAAATTAATTTATCTACGCCTTTTGCGTAACACTAAGTAAAAATGACAAGTTATGAAGTTATATACATAAAGCATTAATATTACTTGTAAAGTAGATTTCTAAAATGTATAAAATGCACATAAATTTAGATTTTTTATTTACATGTTTATTGTACAAAAATATATCTGTACGTATGTATTATTATAAATAATCTAGAGGGCCAATTTCAGTTATTCTTATTTTAAGTTCTAGGAAACAAATTAAGCAAGTGAAAGTATACATTGTTGATAGGCTGCAAGCAATTTTAAACTCAAGCCGTTATATAAAATCTCAAATTTTTGCTTAGCTAAATTCTTCCAAAAATCAAATAAGAATTGTTTCTGGTTAATTAGTACGTATGTATTTTTGATAAATTTTGTAAAGTTTGAATGTTGCTTTTGTTATGTATTTCACAACAGTTATCTTCTTTTATAACCGATTGTGTTAGAAGAATAAATGAATACTCATATGCCAAGCTAATAGTTACTTCTTTAGAATTGATGATTCTACTATTTCATGTCTTGTTCTTAGTTTAGTATGTACGGCCTCGCTTTGCAAAAATATGTCAGTTTTTTGCTAATTTGAAATGTCTAAAAACATCTTTAAATTTAAGTTAGTGCTTACAGATTTATTGCGATACCTTATTTATTTACGCAGATTTTTGTTATTATAGATAGAAACAAATTGCGTGAATTGAAATATTTTTTTTTTTTAAATTACGTCTTTATTGCTTTCGATTATTTTTCTTCCTTTTTTACATTATTTTTAGCCATTATCAATTTTACTTCATAATTATCTGAATAAAATGTTAAAATTAGGTTTTACAAAAATGTGTACTTATGAGGAGATTCAACTGAAGAAGCAGTCAATAAATTATTATTAGATTTGTGCAGATTACTTGTGCACATTGCATGGCAACAGAACGAAGATTTCAAAAATTTCTGTAATTTTAATGAAAAGGGAAATTTGTACGATAAATTTTATATTATAATATAAGACATCTTTATTTATATTTTCAAATTGTGTAAAGACAGGAACGTCTTTAATTGTTAAATATTTTGCTCCAAGTACTTCTTAACTAATAATTTACAACTGTCTAGAGGATTAAATAAATAGTCTAAGAAACTCTATAAAACGAAACTACTCTATCTCGATCAAATTAGAAATAGAACATTTTTCAACATGGATTGGATCATCGTTAAAGAAAAGCGCCTGTTGGATACGTTGACAACAAAATATTAATAAAATAACGATCTCCGAAGCCGTATCACTTTATGATCACTCACAATATCTTACCATCTTTTGGTAAAATATTTATTTAACACAAATAAAATTTTTCATAAAAATGTTATTTTAGTTGAAGATTCGTTCGAGATATAATGATTTCGCTTCTTAGAATTACTGACAAATTCACTTTTCCAAGTGGCATTTTCCTGCAAAATTAAATGGTATAGTGTAAAATCCAATGAACGGCTTAGTTATGTAATTTTATCAAGAAAATAATAATTTGAATTTGTTAACACTTCCATTTCGTATTACAGAAATAAATATTTAGCAGCGTTCCAATAGAAATTGCTTTGTTCACTCATCCACAAAGTTGCAAATCAGATAATGACATTTTAGATGATAGTAAAAGCTAATACTTCTATCGATTCATATTGTTTTGTGCAGTAGTTTATCGTCATAATTAATTTGAGCGAGATTACATTATATTAAGACTGATAATAACTTCTCAAAGTATTATATATATACAGTAAAACTTTCTTTTTTCACGAAAAACGAAAAAATGGAAAAATGTTTGAAATAATTTAAATATTTTTTCTAAATAAAGAATCCTTAGAATGTCACTAACAAATCCTAAAGTTCCCTCTGCTAACGAAGTCATTTCCGTCATTAATGGAAGGGGAGGGGATTAAAAGGGTTCCATAAAACATTTTCTGTCGATTTTTCGGCTTTCTTTCAACACTTACAGTCCTTTGAAACACAAGCATACAAATCGTTAGGTAATTTTCAAGCGAAACACATTAAACAAAAACAACTAATCCTTTGAGTGCATCCATTTCCACCGTAAAAATGAAACAGAAAAATAAGGAGACAGAAATTTTCTAGAACACATTAAACCTCTTTTCCCCTGCAAATATCGCGTGAAAGAAGATATTATTGTTAAGCGGACGGGATTATTTACCGTTAAACACCTAGGAGAACCTAGAAATGCTCGAGTTATAGAGACGAATTTTAAAGTAAAATGTACTTAGCATAGGTATATGGTGTATACTTATTTAAGAAGATATCTAATATGCCATAAAACTTTCGATATGACATCGTCAGCTCAGAACACAACTATACAACTAGATATCTTAAAAATTGATAACTTTTGTGATTAGTATCCCAACGGGTCTATTCTTGGCAGCTGTCTATAGTGCCACAATTAGACAATTCAAAGAAGTTCGCGGAAGTTCTATTTTCAAAAATGAAACTACCCCTTTCAATCAAAACTGCTTCTAGTATTTAGGTGACGATGTACCAATTAAACCTAAGTTAAATGTTCTGCCTAATCCATCCAGATGGTGACTCAAATGCAGCATCCTAGATCAGGTTGGCCACTCTCTGGAAAACCAGGAAGACCGGTAGAAGTCAGAGAATTTAAGTAGTCAGGGAAATGTTAGGGAATTTTGGGAATTTTCACTGAAGTCAGGGATTTTTTTCATTCATAAATTCAAATTGTTTTCTTATGAAGGTCCTATGCTAGCAAGGTATAAATGGAGCGATCACTCGAAGTCTATTTCTGAGAAATTTTAAAATATTTCAATTTCTATTCCACTGTATAAATGAAAATATCCCTGGAAGTCTATTTCTATTTAAAGGGAAAAAATATTTCAATTTCTATTGCTTGAAATTACTTCATTTCAGTTATTATTTCTGGCATTTAACAGGTTCTTAGAATAACTGCACGATATCTTATATAAATCAAATCGCCCTAATTTATTTAAATGAGTTTTGTTTAATACAAAATAGCACGTAGCACGGTGATAAGCAAAATTCTATATATAAGAATAAAAGAATTCGAACTTAAATAACCTTCATAACAACTACAACAAAACAGAAATAAAAATCAGCCTTTACTTTCTTCTGAGCTTTCTAACAGAAAACTAACAGATAATTCATTAACATTTTCCACTTTGTTAATAAAAGTTAATTTATTTTTGGATGATACGAAATCGGTGATTAACATTTGCTCACTTTTGCGGGTTGAAATTTCAATGCTCTCTCAGATTTCTGTTCAAAAAATAAGTTTGCAGTTCTCTAACTAGCCGAAACCCTTTAGCAATTACTTTTCCAACAAATTTTTCAGTTGCATTATTGTATTGTATTGAAATTTCCTCATCCTCAAATAACTTCCTATATTTGGAATATCAAAATCATTAAATCTCTCACCTATATAGATATATATTGGCACAAAACGTTTTTGGTTGCAGTTGTTTTTTTTCGACTATTACTCCAGGCCATATGACTTTCCAGCAAGAACTTAATGTTTGTTACGCAATTTAAATTGTAAAATTTTTCCACACTTCAGGTAGAGTGAAGCCTTTTCATCCAATTTTATCAAAACATCTGCAAAGGTTCGTCTTATATACATAGTAAGTATATAAGACGAACCTGATCTTGATTTAGAATTAACGAAGTTGTATTGGGAGGCAAGAACTCAATTTGTTCATTTGCACGCTGCAAGTCTGTTGGATGGCTTGGTGAATTGTCTAGGATCAATAGAACTTTGAACTGAAGGTCTTTTTCTCGTAAATAACTTTTCACTTTAGGTACGAAAAAATTATAAAACCAATCTTCATACATTGTGCACGTCATCCAGGCTTTTTTGTTTGAACGCCAAAGCACAATTAGTTTTTCCAAATCCTTTCCTTTCATCCCATCCGGTCTTTGAGATCTATTAATTAGTAAAGGTTTAAAAATAAGATCGTCTAACGCGTTACTACAAAGAAGTAAAGTCAGCCTAACCTTATCTGCTTTAAAATATCTCAGATTTTTACAAATAAGTTTTTTTAGTCATTTTGTCCAGAATAAGAAACGTAACAGTTTTCAATAATTTTAGTCAGTTTTGTCCCTGTAAAATTAAACTGAACCACAGTAGAAATAGCAATGTAAATTAAACTGAACTCGATGGACCACAGTAGCAAACCGTTAAAGTTAAACTCTTTGATACCTTTACTGTATACAATTTATGTTACGCAAAGTTTTGAACATTTTTCATTTAATTAATTATTCTAGATTTTTATTAATGAATTATATGTACTCCGTACAGTCCCAATTTTAGGGTTCCGTACCTCAAAAAGAAAAAAGGAACCTTTATACGATCACTTCGTTGTCGCAAATTAATCATGACAATTCGCAATAGAATCATGAAATTAGGCAAGAAGCAAGGTCTCACAGCACAAGTAAAGGAAAAAATCAGAAAATTGTTAATTTGTAGTTATTTAACATAAAAAAATATTACGTAACCTTCGGTGCGCGGGTCAAACTAACACTTGTTACAATTTCAATTTTCATTTTCACTCAGCTGTTTGCAATTAAAGTCATTGAAGAGGGTGCGTTGGGTAACTTTTAATGGAGCTTTTAAAAGAGTGTGTACATTAATAAATACTCTTTTAAATTATAAATGGCAAAGTACAAAACAATCAAAATAAAACTTACATACAGTCCTTTTTTTTTATCATTTAAAAACCGTGTAAAAGCGTAACCGCGAAAATTGAGTAACGTGCAAATCGACAAATTGAGTAACGTGCACATATAAAAAAGTAGGAAAGAAAAAAAGTAAATTGAATACTTTCAACAATTCGTCTTTAATCAATGAATAAATCTACAGTGCTATCAAAATAATAGGTGATGAAACTAAGAACCAGCCCATGCACGAATTTCGCTTCTTAAGTTCTGTTCTTCTGAACTTTAATTGGTATCGTACAGTGAATTGGCCATTCATTAAGTTCTTTAGTTTTTCAGTGAAACACTGGGAAGTTATAACGTGTGTGAAGTTTTTTTACTACTAATCTGAGAAAAACTTATTTAACTGATTTCTGCCAAAAGTAAGAATAAGTAATTATTTCATGATAAGATGATTTTAATAATTTTTGTGATCACTTTTTTAAGGTCAGATTTTCGAAGAAATAAACATTGTTCACCTGAAGGGCGTCACATTTTAAAAACGATGAGAAGTGAAGGAAAAGCGCTTTCGTTTAATAGTAATTGGTATTGTCTGCATATGCATTGTGGAATACGGGGCCAACACATGACAAAGAAAAAAATGCAAATACCATGACGCTGCCAACACCATGTTTCAATTTCGTTGTGTATAACGAGGGTCGAATTTCTTTCAGTTAGTTCGCCGGATTTACCTTTTACCATCCGAGCTAAATAAATTTATGTTTGTTTCGCCACTTCATAGAATGTTCCGAAAGTGTTATGTGTGGGTACTTTAAAGTTGAAACAAACTGTTTCCGAGTTCTAATATGTTTCTTACTCAGCAGTGGTTAGTTAGTTGACTGAAGTGGTGACCCAGACTCCTGGCACACGGTTCAATTAGTACTAAGGTTTCCCGTTTTGTTACCACATCTCGCGACCAGATAGTAAGTGTATTTCTGTGTGCGATGGGTTAGGAGATCGGTGATTGGTGATTAGCTGACGCTTGAACCAGCTGTTAAGGTTTAGGAAATGGGTGATCTCTCCAAGTCTCAGCCTTTAGACCTCCTTAAGGTCATTAAAAAACAAGTTGAATAGTGCATGATGCCTGGTTAATGCGAGAGCCGGACATCCGCAAAGGAAGTGAATAAGGGTTTCTTTCTCGATCTCATCCTTGCAACTTTGGCAGTGTTTGTTAAAGGGAATAAGCAGGCTAACCGTATGAGTTCCCACCGGCGAGAGTTCCGTTATTGCCGAGACTGCCCTAGCAATGTCTTTGCGTGATCTGTGAACGAGTTCACGGCTTATATGTTGAAGGACGGCTCCATCGCTCTGGAATTAGCCTAGAGTTAGCCATGGATAAGTAATATGAACAGGAATATGAACAGCTTCCACAGGGGAGTCTTTAGGGCAGTGCCCTGCACAGCCAAAGCATTATCCCTCTCATATCCCTCTATGCCCCTGTGACTTGGCATTCAGAGCGAGGTGACTTCAAGATACTCACAGAGAGGAGAAAGCTCATCCCACAACATTCGACCAGCTTGGAAGATATGAAAGCCGATTCGAGAGAATGTCGCATGCTCCCGAAGGTAATAAGACTCTGATGTGAAGAGTGTCTCCGAGAAAATACCCGCACCGACACCGCAGTTTGTCTTAGAGCCGTCGGTGAATATCCTTGTGCCCAAGGCCTCCATTACTCTGCCGTTTTTGCAGTCCACTCTAGTGGGAATCTTTACCGCGTAGTTTCCGAAGTTCAACTTTGGGGTGATTTAGTCTGTGGCCAGTTCTGTTGGCAGCAGATTCCGGATGTTGCTGTGGTCATAACGTTTGGCCCTCCAGCATCCTGATTCTCTTAGTCTCTGCCACAATCGGCACAATATTTTTAATGTGTAGATCTAGAGATACTAGGCACAAAATCATGTCTAAAGCAGCCGTTGGGCAGGATCTCATGGCCCCGGTGATACCGATTTCGCAGATCTCTGAGTCCTACTCAGCTTCTTTATGTTATATTCTTTACTTACTGCGGCCACAACACCACGACGCGTAGATGAGGATCGGACATACCGTAGCCGTGTACATCCATCAAGTCATCTTTGGTTGGAGATCCCACCTACTACCGAAGGTTCTCTTACAAGCATAGAAAGCAGACTTTCTTAACTCGCTCTTCCACGTTAAGTTACAAGCTAAGTTTGCGTGGTCAAGAACAACCTCCACATATTTGGCGGTGGAGGATGGTGAGAGTGTCTGTCAGTTTAGTTTAGGGAGATTAAAGACTGGTATCTTGGTTTTTGTGGTAAAAAGCATCAGTTCATTTTTATCGCTTTTAACATTAAGTCCACAGCTGGTAGCCCAAGCGTTTACTTTACCCAAAGCACCTTCCATGATTTCGCTTATCACGGATGGAAATCTTCCTGAAACCAAAATTGCCAGATCATCCGGATACGCCATTGCCTTAATCCCACCTCTGTCCAATGTGGAGAGGATTTTAATTGTTGCAACGATGCAAAGTAGTGGAGAGATTACACCACCCTGGACCTCTGCACACGAATTTGATCATTTGGGGATTACCTAGTTCCGACTTTGCAATGCTTGCCCTTTCTATTAAAACTAACCACTGACTGAGGCCCTCTTCTACTCCTCAATTCGATGAGGGATTCTTGAATAGCTTCAGTACGGACATTGTTAAAAGCACCTTCTATATACAATGGAAAAGCGATGTATATCGAGTATTCTCTAAAGGGTTTTTAGTACGAAGGAGGTTAAATGTGGTTCTTTCAATGGTTTGTTCTGGGTGTTATCTTCAATCCGCATATCGCCCAACAACTCATTACAACTCCATCGGATCTAAATTATCGCCTGGATTCGATGTGCGGAAGATTTTGAGCTCGGCATGCCTGATGCCAATTCTTAACCTGTAGTCTGCCTTCTCCAGCGCCTCCAGACACTCATTGTTGATGAGTGGGAGGAAGAACATACTGCTTGGGGATGCTCGGCCTTGGGGACTGCCCAGTCATACATTTGCACCTGCAGGTATCTGGTGTCATTTTGGGCAGCCAAATGCGTGCCTAGGGATTTTCTCAACCGGGATGAGCTTGAGCTTCACGCCCTCCCAAGCGTCACTACTCTTAGCGACAGCAAGCCAAGAAAATCCTTGGAGAACTGGTCTTCGCACTTTACTAGCCTGCATCCGCTGATAACTTCAGAGGGCACAGGTCCACCCTGGTCAGTCAGAAAATGAGCAATCACCATATCTGACAGCTTCGCCTCGATAGTGTCCCAGGTCTCCATCTTTAGTCTGCCACCGGTAGCACATTCGTGCACCAGTGCGACTTATCGACGGTCTTTGACCGCCTCGCTAAGGTGCCTCTTCAGATGGGTTGGGGAATTTGAAGGAGGAGATATTTGAGCAGGCTGCTTGGTTATAGACTTAGTAGCCGTTCAAGCAGCCTTACTTCTCTGGGCCGAGTTGCCGATCTCGTGCTGACCTGTCTGGCATGGTTGACCCTTCTGGAAGCAAGCTACCGCCGGTATAGCTCATTGCTTCTTCGATACACGTAAGCCTCTTTACCACAACAAGGCGCGAACACGGGAAGAGGTAGTACTTTGCGGGCTGCTCTACCACGTAAGTTGTATTTCTGCAATGTTTTTCTGACCGTTGAAGCAGGTACCACGTTGTCAATTTCAGTTGTGATTGACTTGGAAGTAAAAATTAGGTTCTGTTTTGATAATAACACAATAAGGGTTGAGTTTTTTTTATCTACCTTTCGTATCTGATGCAGGTTGTGCTTTTAACACATTGGCTACATAATTTATAGATCTGTTTAATGCATTACCAATAAATTTTTGTGTTTTCTTCATTGCTCATCATTTCGGCAATGCGGCTCTCTTCAGGTAAACAATATTTATTTCGACGTATCTTAAAAAAGTAACCAGAAATATTATTAAAATCATTTTATCATGCAGTAACTACTTATACTTACTTTTGGCAGAAATCAGCTAAATCACTTTTTCTTAAACTATTAGTTAAAAAAATTTCAATCAAAAAACAAAACATAACCTATTATATTGATCACGCACTTTGTTATTTTTCAGTGTATCATTAAAGAACTGATTGAAAGTCCAATTCACTGTATGGCGAAGTAATCAGAACATAGTTACTGAAATCACAGTATCAATTTAAGTAATATGGAGATACAGTTACTTTTCCGGAGAGGTTGGCCAATGAGACTAAAATACGTCGGATATATATATATATATATATATATATATATATATATGTATATATATATATATATATATATATATATATATATATATATATATATATATATATATATATATATGTATATATATATATATATATATATATATATATACATATATGTATATATATACATACATATATACATATATACATATATATAAAAGTACAAGAATCAGGCGGTGAATTATGTCGATAACGTAAGGTCCTAAAATATTTTCTTTAAGAAATGTAGATTTATATATCAACGCCGACTTTTGCTTTATTTCCCGAAAATAGAATGGTCTGTGGATTATGCAGCTAGGATTAACTTAACCCTTTCATTATAATATAAACAAATATGTGCATGTATCAAAGCAGTGCGATTTAATAAAAATTTTTTATTTTTCTTTTTCCATTTCAAAAATGTAGTTAGCTCAAACTTAATTTAGTTCATAGTGAACAGCCACTTATATTGTCAATTTCACTATTCCAACAACTCTGTATCGATTTTGCAATTCTCTTATCACTTACGTCATAAATCAGTTTCGAAGCAAATACAATTTTTGAAAGAATTGAAATTTTTTATTAGAAATGTAGCTTTGTACTTATAACTCTGTGATATCTTCTGTAATTTGCCAGCTCAATGCCTTTGCAATTGTAGATTTAATTAAAAAATTTGTGGTGCAGTTACGAAGTTTCATCTAGGGTATGCAATTCCTACGAGCCATTGCATGGACCCTTGATCTGTCAATTTGCCATTAGAAGTTCAATTAAGGGTGAAATCGTGCCGCTTTAATACATACGCAAAACTAATGACTTTAATAAGACAGTAATCTTCACTAAAATATATTTTCTAGATAATAAAGAAGCAATATGTGTATAATAATAGAAGAAATGTTTAAAAGAGAAATATTAAGTAATAAAATGTTATTTTTAAACAACGCTAAGCGAGATCGTGCAGTTACCACATACATATATTTCTGAGGCGACTATAAATATTTATATATTTTGTTTTATTAATAGTTAAAGTTATCAATTTCTGCAATATTAGTATATAACAAAAAGTATAAACGAAGTTTATTCTTACTACATAGTATAATAACTCATCTAATATTTGTGTCAATTCTTAAGGTAAAACTTTATATAATTCATATAGGGAATCTTTAAATAAAGCATGGAGAGGCTACATCGCATATTGGATCCTCTAATAATATTGAAATTTTTTTAAAAATATTATACAAAACATCTGAATGTGAAATAGATACTAAAAGTTTGTGAATAAAGCGATTATGAATAGTAATATACCTTGTACTAATCAATTGATTAATTTGGAGAGAAATTGAAATAAATATTATGTGTATTTACTGTGATTGGTTATATTCCTTGTTTAATTTTATGAATTTGCTTTGTAAAGGGTTGTAAGGAAATGGCAGGGTAAGTACATGTTTTGGTATAGAAATTAATTGCCACTTTTTGATTTCCATTTATGAATGGCAATTATTATTAGCCAAAAGTAATACACTCAGTTGAAGTGTCTTTAAATAAAAACCTTTTGTATAGAACTCCAATGCGCGCAATTCCTACAGTCCGTTTCAAAATAATAAAATCTTGACGAAGTAAATTTTTTTTTAAGAAGAATGTACTTACGAGGTAGTCTCGTTACTATTCGACAAATATGACGTGTGTTTCATAATTATCAAGTCAGAACGAAGTTTAAGTAAGTTAAATTTGAGCTTTGTAGTATTATATTTATTTGAAAAAATACTCATTCAAGATTATGGCATGTGTAAAGTCTCTATCGGAATATGAAAAAGGTAGAATTCATACATATAGAGATAACAAACTCAGTATGATGGAAATTTCGCGAAGACTGGGCAGATATTTGGCTGTTATGCAAAACTATATAAATAATATTGATGAATATGGGAAAAATAAATCTACCGGTCGCTATAAGTCCCATACAATCAGGCAAATTCGGAATATTTCAAATATGGTTTCGAATTCGAAGAAAAGCCGCATCAACGTAAAGGTTGAATTGGTGTTAAATGTGTCCAAATCGATTGTCTGAATAAAATCTCAACCCCTTATCTAGCAAGCAAAGCAGCACAACGTTTAAAGCCCAAACATATAGAAAACCGGTTGGAATTTGCCAAAAGGAACAATTGGAGTGAGGTTATTTTTTTTGATAATAAAGTATTTGACATTTTATACACTATTATTATGTTTAATATTATTTTTTCTGATGAGAAAAAATTACAATAATTTGGACGGCACAGATGGTTTCAACGGATATTGGAGGGATTTGAGGAAGGAGGAACAATATTTTTCGAAGAGAAACTTTTTTGGTGGTTTATTAATGATGTGGGGAGGATTTAGCGCACTGAGAACTGTGACTTTTGCATTTCCATCTACCTGAATGAACAGCACGGATTGTCAGAGAAATAGCAGAGAATGTTGCAAGAAAATTTAATCCCATATTTAAATAATCATCCTAATGCTATCCTCACATTTCAACAAGATAATGCCAATGTACATACATGCATCAGTACAAAATCGTGGTTCAGAAGTCATAATATCAATGTCCTTGACTGGGCAGCGTATCCTCTCGACCTGAAACGCATCGAAAATCTTTGGGGCATTCTTGTCCGGGTAGTTTACTCCAAAAATAAACAATACGGAACGATGGATGAACTGAAAGTGGTTAATCTGACAGCTTGGCGGAACTTAAAATGCTCTACATTGGACAACATTTGATTATCCCAAATAGAATGATAGCCAAATAGAATTTTTGGCGTCATTCGAAAAAATGAAGGACCAAAAATAATAAAAAAAGGAATAAAAAAAAGAAATAAAATAAAATCTTATGTTCCTTTGTTGACTTTATCTTTTTGAAACGCCCTATATTGAATGTTTCTTTTATGTTTAACATTCTTTGAATGATAATATACGATGCAATAAAAAAAATTGTAGATTATTAATTAAAGAGTTTTACGTTTGCCACCACACTGAGATTTTCATTAATAAATTTCTGTTTTTGGAGAAGACTTGCAATTTTAAAAGTGACTATCATTTTGAAACGGACTGTATTAAATCATTGCTATTTTAGAAGTGCAGTTAAGTAATCTACTTGTTGAAAAAAATTGTCTCAAAATAAGCCTGGGAATAAATATTTTAATTGAATATAATAATAATAATTTTTTTTTATTTAAATTGGCGCTTTATTAACTTACTCATCGTTATAAATGTAAAGAGCTTATAAAACTCTAGCTACCCTAAAAATGTCACAAATACTAAAAAGACACATAGTAACAATTAAAAAGAACATACAAACATGACACAAAATATTACGTTATTCAAAAGTATTAAGTAAAAAGGACTTTAAAACTTGAAGGCAAAACCTGTAAAAAAGAAAATTTGAACAGCCTCCAAGCGAGTGCTAGTTCCCAAAAATTTTGAAAAAAAAATCCGAAAACAAACGGAGGGCTAAACCTAAAACGGACGAAGAAAATGAACCGAAACCGAAAAATCAAACTAGAACACAATTGCATGAGTGTTCCCAGAGGCTAGATGCAGCACCGGGCGAAGTTCCTACTTCGGGAGCCACTGCTCCCAAGCAAATGCCCTCTCCGTAAAGCCGTTCGCCTCTTTTCTAGTCCTCCGGGAGCACTCATCCAAACATGTTCTAAACGAACCCAAAGAAAATTTTGAACCTTTTAGAGTCCTGCGGGACCAGTCTGCAGAGTAATTGACGTCTGCAAACTGCTCCCATCATCCTCTCAGTTCTACGATTCCAACGTGAGACTAGTCCTTTCCGCAGAACTTGCAGCAATACCAAAGCGAAGAGAAGCTTCGTGGAGAAGCTGCTGCAAATCTGCGGCCTGTTATTCCCAGTGAAAAGCGAGGCTTCCGTTCCGCAGGCTTCCGTAATCGCCTCCTCAATCTGGTAGTAGGGCTAAATCGTTGACTTAGCAAGTGTTAGAATAAAGCTTATCAAGCAATTCACCTGGTTACATGTCCTAAGCCCCAGTAAAAAAGACGTTCCTTTAATGCTGAATGTCGGGCACATATCGCGAACAAGATTATTAATGTCGCACAAAGTCAGGCATGTAAAGTATCTGTGGAACAGGGTTCCTTCACCACCACAAACCGTGCAGGCTCTTTGAATTCGTCGATCGTTATGTGACAGCTGGTTTGGATGCACGAGGCTGTGATGGAGCAGGGGAATTATTACTGAATACGATTCGTTTATATTTAGAATTGAATGAGATTAAACAGAAATATTGTACTTGGGTGAGTTGCTAGCATTAAGTTCATTCAATTCTAAATTTCCTATATTTACGATCGATTGCAATCGAATCGTATTCAGTAATAAGGCCCCAGTTTGAATGTCACATCAGAGTCTCTGTAATTGGACGGATAACTATAGATAACTCTGCTAGTTATGGTGCCCAATTCTCCTAAGTCTACCCCAAGATAAGTTATCCGTGTGATTTACTCCAACGAAGAGCTCGCGCAGCCGACGTGAAGTGAGTGTACTGAATGTCGTGTGAGTTAATTATTTCATATATATATTTACTCAAAGATAACCACAATTCGTATTCACCTCAATCAGAATGTCTTAATTAAAACACAACCGTTTCTTTCACATAGAAATATTCACTTTATTTAATTGAGTTATCGGTATACATATAATTGATTACAATACTTTTGTTTAATTGAATATAATTTGTTATAACACTTTTAGCTTATTTAATTACTTTCTTAATATTCTTATAACGTTTTACTTTCCCGATCTTTTCAGTTGTAAATCTCGACGATAACTAACTGTTTTTCATTCTATATTCTTGAACCTTGATTTCGTTTTGTACTTTGCAAGGTAAGCATTCTATGGTTAGACGGAAACTCATATTTCTTTGCATATTCAGTAAGATGAACTTTTACTGAAAATTACTGCTTTATCTGTTAGACTGTGGGATCGTTACTTGAGAGCATTTAATGCAACTTGCTGAATATGTGTTTTGTAATGTGGAAAGTTAATTGAAGGTCTTTTATTACCATGCCATAGGTTTCGGCTTGGTTTTTATTTTATAGGAATTTGATAATTTAGGAATTTCATCTTGCCTCAAGTCACGTTGCGTATCTATATACGTAACTTGTGCGGCGGTCGATTCATTACGAAAGCGTTTATCTTCTCAGTGCTAGGTTCCCTAGTAGAGAGACGACTGAAATGCTTTGATGTCTCCAAGAACTGTGAGTTGTCCTGTATCGGACGTTACACCTCGAGCAGTACTGAACACCGAAACTACTAACTCAGGGTTTAACCTGATCGGTATTTCTGAGAATTCCCCGTACCCAAGTTCATTCCATCGCAAATGGAATGTTTGTCTTATTCTGCCCCAGGTCGTTATCGTGGAGATCATATGCCGGGACCAGTCATGCGGATATGGTGGACGGATCGAGAGCAGATAGTAGTGCTTCCCTGCGCCACTACCCTCATAGAACTTACCCACAGCTGCAAAATTAAGTTATCTCTTTGACAGAACACTTGCTGGAATGCCCGTACCTGAAGACAACGAAATTTCACGACCATGTCTGTAAGACCCAAACCACCCTCCGCGACTGGTCGGCAGAGCGTGCCATCGTCTTCTCCTAAGTGCACCAAGTTTTCATCCATGGACAAATTGCACATATAACACAGACTATTCCCTTCTTTCCTCCATAGACTATCATTCAGATCAACAAGCCCATATCTATACTGCAAAATGAGACTAATTTTTACTGGGGGTAACTCATTCCTCAAATAATTTTGCTCATGTCTAACATTGTTATAAGAAAAGCTACATATTTTTTCTGTGATAAGCTTCTTGCGGATACCAAATAAGCTCCCGCCACTCGCTCTACTATATTGTGAGTATCTCATGGCATTAACCCAACACAACTCATATCCACTAAAGAATTTTCCATAATTATCACGAGATGGATCAACAATATGTGTCTCAAAGAGACAAAATATATCATAGTCTAAAACATACTAAAAAAATCCTGGGAATAGTGTTTTATTTCTTAATCCTGCTATATTAGATGATAGAATTTTTAACGTGTTGAGTGCCTTAGTTGTCCGCTTACCTACATTTCTTAAGTTTTTACTGTTAATAGAATTATTATCAAATATTCCAAAGTCGTCACTAATTTCATTTTAATTGAAGACATTCAAAACACGACAGACGTACTTATCCTACTGAGAGTTCGTACTAGCTTTATTCAAATCTACATATATCTATACTATTATTTTCAAATAATTCTATGATATTTTTTACCTAATCTTTCTTTGTATACAGGTTGACTATAAATTCTGCAGCATGTTCGGATCCCTTCATCAATCTATTATTTTTGAATAAGAAAGTATTTCCTTCAATAATCAGCTTATCGTCACGTATGTCGTTTTGCTCTTTTCCTCACCCAGTAAACTTTGTTGCAATATACCAAATATCATTTTTCTTCTCTGTCGTACAATCCTCAAGTAGTCTTTATAAATTACGATCTTTGTGCCCTTCAGTCTCTCAGCACTTCTCAAAATCGTTTTCACTGTTGTCTTTGAGCTAAAGGTAACAATCATTGGCACTTTGTTGAGATTACCAGGGCCTACACTTCTCACATCCTCAATTCCAAGGGGCCCCGTCGGTCGTCACAGCCAAGATTTCAGTGCAAATTTTATTTATCGCTTCTTGCTGGCTCATTGAGTCATTAGGTTGGACCCCCTTGAATATTAGTTTTTTGGATCTCTGCTGATTTTCAATGTGTTCAGAACGCAAGGTCGCAATTGCATTTTTTAACTCTTTATTCTCATCCCTCATTATTGTTAGTTCGTGTCGCATCACTTTTTCCCTAGTTACCTAGTTGACTTTGCAGTAGTGAGGAAGGAGATGGCTGCCATCAGTTCAGTCATTGTGAGATTACCTACTTTTTCGGGATTGTTCATTGCGCAGATTCGCTTTACAAGTTTAGCGCAATAAGCCGGTGACTGCTCGCCTTTTCGTGTTTATGTTTAGCTGATCGTTGTTCATAAATGTCTTCTTGAATTATTTTTTCGAGAAAGATTTAATTTAGTTTGCTTTGTTCTACTATTGCTTAAGCCCGGTATTGTGTTCATTTAGCGGCTAAATTTTTAGCGGTGGACCTTCTTTTCACGCTAAATTTTTGACATGCCGAAATGTGCGATTTATGTGATATGGATGAAGAAATATTTCTGACAATTCTGCTGCAATTAATTTTTAATAAATATCCAGACCACAACACTTGTCACTCTTGTCATATAGCTTCAAATGTCAAAAATTAAGCGTGAAATAAAGGTCCTGGTCAGATAAATGAAAAGATAAAACATATGATTTAAGAACAACTGCCATCTACCTGTGAAAACTAAATACACTTTTAGCCGCTAAAAACACAATACCGCGCTTTCGCTAAATATTTAGCGGCGAAATTTCGCAGCTAAATTTCCATACAAAATTTAGCTTTAGACAGAACATATACACTCCGTCTCAAAATATAACCTCACCACTATATAAACTCTGTATTTGTTATACACTTCATATTTCACAGCAACAAAACCGGTTTTAGTAATAAAAAGCAATTTCCTAGAATATATCAAGAAAACCTCGTCTCATAATATAGCCTCATGTATCAGTTTCAAGTAATTCTTCAAAGTGATCGGGCGTGAAACAGTAAACGGAGATTTATTTAGAAATAGTAACTTAAAATAAAGTATTATTAATTGTGATTTTTCAAAATGGCGCGAGGGAAATTATTGAATAATACGGAAAAAGCCATTATAATTAAAATGTCGAGAGATGGTAAAGGAAATCGTGAAATCGCGCGGTTCTTGGATAGGACCGCTAACGCAGTGAATAATTTTTTTTAAAAAAAAAGGAAAACCAGCAAAACTAGGGCGACCATCAAAGATTTCGCCTAGAAAGAAAAGGGCAATATTGAAGGCGGCTTCAAATTCAACTCTTAGCCTTTCAAAAATAAAAGATAAATCTGGTGTCGATGTCCACAAATCGACAGTCCATCGCATTATAAAAGCAAGCGAGCATATCCAATTCAGGAAACTGCATAAAAAACCACCCCTAACGAAAAAGCACTGAGATCAACGTTTACAATTTGGTCGTGAGTTCAATCTTGACAATGACCCAGAAAGTCGAAACGCGTCGATTGTAACTCGAGAAATAAAATAAATAATTTGTAGAAAAGTAAAAAGCAAGTGTTTTGTTTTCTTTTTTCTTTTACAATGTTGAGCATCTACTGCAGATCTGAGTATCGCCATTAAAAAATAAAATAAGATGTTCCCAGGAAATTTGAGTAATAGTTCATTAGTGAGTAATGAACATATGTTCCATATATTTACATCAAGTTTTAAGGTATTTTACTGTTTATTATAATTTAAGCTGATTTTACAACAGTTTTTTCATGCATTTTTACAAAATCTTTCGTGACAGAAAAAAATCCGTGTAAATTTATTGACAGTTCTATCAGCCTAATTGAATATAATAATTGAAATTAGCTACATTGTATGGAGTTGAATTGCGGCACAGAAAGGGATTATATCACGCATATATGTGGGTATATACGTAGTTACGAAGTCATTTTTAAAATTCATTAAAAATTGCACAACTTATTCAGCCGAGATAATAATTAAGAAAATGTTATTATATGACAAATGATAAGCTACGTCGTTGCAAATGTATCGTAATTTTTTCTAATATATTTTCCAGAATCAATTTATAAATGATGTTTTTTTTAAATTATCTCTCTTATTTTTGAAACTATAGAATGAAATCTTTAAAAAAAAATCAAGAATTTAGATTATTTTGTTGGGATTACAGAGAAACTATTTAGGTTTGCTTAGAAGTTTAAAGCAAGTAAGTTTGGATAGATAGTTGTTTTGTTATATCAATTTGACACCAGCTTTAAAATTTTAACATATGAATAAGTATATATTAAAGTAGTTAAATTTTTGGATTTTTGGTGTTTTTTTATATGGGTAATTTAAAGTTGTCTAACGCCTAAATAAGCGCACTTTGGGCTAGGAGTGCCTAGGCTACGCATAAGGACAAAACAACCTGACCTGAACACGATGAAAAATCTGTAATTTTCGCTTGTTGAGATCAAAATTTTGGTAAATAAATTCTTTATTATTGAACTTCAATCAGATTAGAAAATAAATTGTAATTGTAATTTTTTTACGATGAAGAAAGAAAGTATTCTAGAGAACCTAGCAACAATTGACTTGAAAAGAGCCGTGCGAAAAAGAGCTCGTCTCTGTATTCGAAGTGACGAAGTGTTAAATTATTAATTTTACTTCCTTCTTTCAGCACTATTAACAACCTAGTCTTTTTCAGGACTCCCAAATTTTAACACAAAAAGTAAAAAGATCAACAATTTCGGAGGCAGGTAGATTTTTTTCTTAGGAGGGCAGGCATGAGCTGTACGTTTGGTGATGTAACTTGAGAATGGTAAAATATTTTTTTGCGGTTCAAGTTTACATTGAAAGAAAACACATTAGCCACTATCTTAAACCCACAAATAAAACAAATAGGGCAATTTTTCAAGATATTTCTCTTTAAAATGATAAAATTGATTTTGTTCCGAAAATTTAGGTTTTAAAATAATTTTTTTTTTAAATATTAGCTGTAAGAAAATTACACAGTCTTTAACACCATTGATATACTTTAAAATGTAAAACTGACTTCTTTCGTCGTATTTCTCTCTTAACTTTTAAGACAAGTCACGTTGTATAGCAATGTGCCTCAACTTTGAGAAGATCTTAAGTAACTAGAGTTTAAGTGAGTTTGTCGAGATATTTAGATGAATTAAAATTGGATTTGTAGTGAAGTTGTAAACTCGAAGATTTTGAAAAAATTATTAATAAATTGATTATAATAGCAAATCAAGTGGTTTAAATCCTTGCGAAGTTGACTTCCAGTAAAACGTTCGATATTTTTATTTTTTTCTCGTTAATTGAAAGTCAAGAATTTAGGTGGCGCAGTGGGTAGGATTCCTCTCTGTAGAGTTGGAATCCAGTGATACGAATCAATACTACCAAAAGTGTGCAAAGTAAAGCAATTAATTATCAGTTATAATAAAAATCAAGGATGAATAAAGTGTGAATCACAGTGGTTCAAAGCAAAATCGAATGAACTACGAATAAACAACGCGTCAACCCAAACAGACAGCATACTGGAGAGAAGAAAAAATCAACGAAACAGAGTGATCGGTTTAACAGAAAGATCGCTCAACAGCAAGAACAGCCGCAATTACAACCAAATCCGGTTGAGCAATGTTTAATCCTCCTCACAGACATATTAAACAGGCAGACTTAGCAACCATCTTTAAGGAATAGGATCGAAAAGGAGATCAGATATCTACCAGCCTTTGAAGAACAACGAGGAACCTTACCAGCATTTATTACAACTGTAGATAAAGTATTAGTCCAATATGGACAGCAAGCCCCCAGTGTATACGCCATCATCTATAACGTAAAGAATGTGGGTCCAGCAGAGTACTACTCAGACACTGCACCGCCAAGATCATGGGAAGATTGCAAAGCGAAATTAATGTTGCAGTATAAACCTTCAAAGGAACAAGTTACACTCAAAGTAAGTTCTATTATTGATTTATTGGACAAAATTAGAATTATAGTCAGTGACATAGCAGATTATGCTACTTTTATCAAACGCAAATCGTTAATAATAATTTGAGTAGTGTTTTAGTAAGAATTAAAGAAATTACAGCAGGGGCTCTAGCAGCCGAATTGTACAATAAATTTAGTTTGGAAGATATTAGAGTGATTATAAAAAAATATGCTGGGCAAGATCATTAGAATCTAAAGTTTTTTAAATCTAATCAGATAATTAAGAAAAATACCATAACCATTCAGTACCATTTAGTCAAAGAAATTTTAATAGTAATTCGAGCCGATTCAGAAATAATAATCATAACAATTCCGGTCAGTTCCGAAATAATAGTTTTAACAATAATTTAGAAGTAATTTTAATAACTACAGTGCGCAATCAAGGAACAGAACACAAAATAATAACGGTAATCAAGTCCAACCAATGGATTATTGATGCTATTAACTCTAGGCAAAACATTAATCAGTTAGGAGAATCTGAGTTTTTTTTTTATCAATTAGCCTCGGAAACAAAAAAAAATCTTTATCGCTATAACTATAAATGACCAAAAGTTTAGTGCTATGATATATACTGGCTCCACCGTAAGCTTACTCAATTCACGAAATGTTACAGAAAAAATATATGAAAATGAATTCCATTGAAAAGGAAGTTAAGAAAAAAAAATACGGAATATATGTAAAAACAATTCCAGCAAAAAAATTTTATACGTCTCCGTGGTTTAAGGCGGCGGAGCAAAAACGAAAAGGGGATCCCACTGCAGAAGTGTCGAAAGCGAAACGCCGACCCGCCTCACAATAGGAGGCGGGAATAAACAGGCACCGAGACTTTGGCACAACTCGGTCTTGATCTCGTCAACGTGAAGACGATCTTGCTCTCGCCGTAATCTTAGCGAGATAAAGGGCAGTCTCGGTCTCGATCTCGCTCTCGGCAAGATAAAAAAAAGGGAATTTCTGTGGAATAACGGAGAGCGAGGACAAGTGATATATCTATGTATATATGCATTTTCTTCTTATTCCCCTCGCCAAAACAAGGTAGCAAAAGCTCTTCTTTGCTATTGGGGATAAAACGCAAATATCTGAAGAAGGACATAATATAGAAAGAAAGCGATTAAGGAAAGCAGTGTATACTTATATGCCCCATAAAGCACACAATTGACATTTTTCGGAGCGACATAAAAGCTGAAACAATTAAAAAAAATTGTCTACAATAAAATAATAAAAACTAATATCTCGTCCACTCTTGTCACCTCAATGTCGCTCTCGGTATCGCACTATTGCCAATGATATTAGTCTCGCTGCCGGTCCCGGTATCGTGTCGAGACCAGCACCGACAGCGAGAATTATCTCGAGTATCGTGAAGCCCTAGTTAAAGCGGATCCTAAATTAGGCGAATTAGGAGACAGTCTCAAAGGTTAGAAGGACCCAGAAAGGCAAACTCTTGCTGCAATTAAAAGATACTGGGGAGAAAACGGAGGGCTTTAAGGAGGTAATTGGTGAAGCACTTGGTAACCAAATTGAAGTAAGAAGCCTAAAGCAGCGAGTAACTGTCGAGTGCAAGGACATCGATGAAGTGACCATAAAAGAAGACATTTGTGAGGCAATAAGATCACAGTTTAAAATTAAAGAAGTCACCGCTGGGGACATATTAAACCTGAGGAAGCTTTTGGATGCAGTAAAAATTAAGGTAGGCTGGGTAATCTGCCGAATTAGAGAGCAAAAAACGCTCATCAAATGCTTCAGATGTTTGGAATATGGACACTTAGCAAGACATTGCAAAAGCGAAATAAACCGCTCCAAACAATGTCGAAGATGTGGGGCTGAAGGTCATATTGCCAAAAACTGCGACAAAGAGCCACTTTGCATGTTCTGCAAAACTGACAACGCAAATAATGCCAAACATATCGCGGGCAGCGGTAAATGTCCGATGTTCGAAAAGCCCTGACCAATAAAAGATGAAACTTATGCAGATTAACTTGAACCACTGCGTAAAGCGTAGCGAAGTTGGACAAGGCGGGACAACTCCAGCTTCAGGTCTAAACCGTCCCGAAACCTTGAGGGAATTACAGTAAATGATGATAACAGGCCATATATTTTCGTCAGTGTATTAGGAGTCGAGATGGAAGCCTTATTAGACAGTGGAGCCACGCTATCAATAGCTGGTATGGAAGGAATTCGCATTTTAGAAAAGATAAAACTGAAGGAGTGCAAGGAGGAGAAATGTGAAGTTCTCACTGCGGACGGTTCCAAACATAAGACGACTAAAGTATTCTATGTGCATATGCGGTTTAGGGATAAGGTTCGTGTGCTACGTGTTGTCGCAGTCCCTACAATTAATAAGAAAATAATATTGGGAGTAGATTTCTGGAAGCTCTTTGAAATAAATCTACAGCATAAGTTAGGAAGATGGGAGTGTTTCGAGCTATATGGGGAAGTAAATCGTGGACTAAAAGACGAGAGTACACTCACTGAAGAGCAGAGGGAGCAGCTGAAGAACCTCAAAATCACGTTTAGGATGTTGGGTAGTGGCGATTTGGGCCGAACGCAAATGGTCGAGCATAGTATAGACACGGGGAACGCCACTCCGATAGTACAGAGGGGTTATCAAGTTTTACCAGCAGTACAGGAGAGATTTGTCAGGGAGGTTGAGAGGATGTTGAGTTTGGACGTCATAGAGCCCTCCTTCAGTCCATGGTGTTCACCGGCAGTGCTGGTTAAGAAGGCCAATGGTGCAGATAGGCTTTGTGTAGACAGTCGGAAGCTCAATCTTGTCACGAAGAAAGCAGCCTATCCGCTTCCGGGAATACATGGCATCCTGGCCAGACTGAACAGGATTCGATATCTGACCACAATAGATCTTAAAGATGCATTTTGGCAAATTCCTCTTAGCGCAGATTCAGATTCTGCATTCCAGGAGTAGGGCAGTTTCAATTTAAGGTAATGCCGTTTGGGTTATGCAATAGTGCAGCCAGTCTGCAGCAACTAATGGATCGGTTGTTTGGGTATTCTGACGCAGTGTTCCCGTATTTAGACGACATAATTATTGCAACGGAGATGTTTGAGGAACACATAGAGATGTTGTCTTGGGTGGCTCGACGGCTTAGGGAGGCTAACCTGACTGTAAATTTCGAAAAATGCCAATTTGCGCGGAATGCTCTAAAATATTTGGGATACTTGATAGATGTGAAAGGATTGCGTACAGATCCGGGGAAGGTTGAAACAATGCTTAATTTTCCGAGACCGAGGACATTGACCGAAATGAAAAGATTTATCGGATTAGCATCTTGGTACAGGCGATTCGTGCTAAACTTCGCAGAGATTGTTTCGCCATTGCATGATCTAACCAAGGGCAAGAGAAAAGGTCGGACACTGAAATGGAATGACGAAGCTGAAGAGGCTTTTGTGACCCTCAAAGCCAAGTTAGTGGAGTCGCCGGTATTGGCGAACGCCAATTTCACGAAGCCTTTCTTCGTACAATGTGACGCTTCAGGGGTAGCGATAGGAGCGGTTCTGGTCCAAAAGACGGAAAAAGGTCATGATAGGCCTATAGTATATGTGAGTAGGAAGCTTAGGGGCGCTGAATTAAACTATACAACCACTGAGAAGTAATGCCTCAGTATTATATTTGCCATAGAAAAATTACGCGGATATAAAGAAGGATACAAGTTTTACGTGATTACGGATCATTCAGCATTAACTTGGGTTGTTCAGACAACAAAATGTATCAGGACGGCTGGCACGATGGATCATGACACTTCAGGAATTTGATTTCGAAGTCAAACACATCAAAGGGAAAGAGAACGTTGTGCCAGATGCCATATCAAGAGCTATAGAATCATGCCTAATCGAATGTCATCCTGAGGAACCGGTTGAATGGTATTTACAGATGCTGCAACGGGTGCAATGTGAACCAAAACGCATGGCTCGATGGAAGTTAGAGGGCAATGAGCTCTTTATTAAGGACTACAACGAAAAATTTTGTACGGAACGGTTGTGGAAGAAGGTGGTCCCAAAATCTGCACGAGCTTTGGTGCTGCATGAGTGTCATGATCAACCACAAGCAGGAAATCTCGGAATCTTCAAGACTAAACGCAGAGTGCTTGATAAATACTATTGGCCTGGAGTAGCCAAAGACGTCGAAAGCTACGTGAAATCATGTACGATCTGCCAACAGTCTAAAGCTTCAAATATGGCACCGTATGGGTAGATGGGACAATTCCGAGAAGCTGTACGCCCTTGGCAAGTTATAGCCCTAGATTTAATGGGTCCTTTCCCAACGTCTACAAAAGTAAATGCGTATCTATTAGTAGGTTGTGACTGGTTCACTAAATATGTCTGTATGTTTCCAATTCGAAGGGCCACTGCGCATAAAGTCGTCCAGCTAGTAGAATAAAGAATATTTCTTAAGTTTGGGGTACCGGAGGTGGTAATAACCGATAACGGAAAACAGTTCAATTCAAAAGAATTCAAAAGGGTATTAGCGGCATACGGGGTGCCCAAGTTATGGTTTAATTGCAGATACAATCCCAGGAGCAATTTCACGGAGAGATGGAATCGCGTAATCGGAAGCGCGGTGCGATCATCATCGACACTGGGACAAGGAAATCACTAAGATATCAATAGCGCTTAGAACGGCAGTGAACGAGATAACTGGTTACAGTCCTTACTTCCTAAATTTTGGTCGAGAATATTTAGGGCACGGCGCTGATCACAAGCTTTATGTGAATAAGGAACTGGTAGAGGCCTATACCAATCGAGTGAAAACATTGGAGGATTTAGACGAAGTATACGGAAGAGTGCATACGCGAATAAAAAAAGCATTTGAACGAAACAAGAAGTATTTCGATAAAGATAAAGTACACAAAGAGTTTCGCATAGGCGACGAGGTTTTTAAGAGGAATGATGTATTGTCAGATGCTAGTCGCCACTACATGGCTTAATTAGCTCCAAAATTCATCAAAGCTCACGTTATGGGTAAAAGATCCCCTACGGTTTATAGGCTATGTAATGAGAAGGGAATTGACTTCGGTTGGTGGCACATAAAGGATTTGAAACGGTAAATACGCAGCCACAAAAAGATTAGTAGAGCGTATCACTTAACTGAAGGCTAGACCAATTTACCCTATAGAGACATAAAACTTTGTTATAGAAGGCTCTTGACTTTAATATAAATACGTTTAATAGAGTAAGAACATATGCATCCTGTTTTCAGAAGTTGATTAAGTTGTACCAATTTTGAATAGAAGTGTAAACGTCGAACCGGTATAGAAACGTGATAGTTCAGGAGGGTAGGAGTTTATAAGTTGCATAACATTGGGAATAGGCATGTACTTTTAGGTTTCGATCGTTGGTAGTCTTCATCCTTACAATCATATTTTAAGTAAATATTTCCTCCAGATAGGGGCTCGCTGGAAGCAAACTTGCTTTTCTAGAAATGTTTTTTGCCATTTGATAATTTAGTAGCGTAAATGTAGCGCCATTTTTCGTCAAGCTGTTAAGATCGATACATACTCGTATTCATTTTTTAGTTGAGTCTTTGCTGTTTAGCAGTACGACTTGAATCAAGGGTAAGGCAAAGGTGGCGAAGGTAGGGTTTAGTTTCAACTGTTTATTAGTTCGACTGTAATAGGACATTTACGAGTAGAACAGAGTTTTTGCTGTGTAGCGGCACAACTTCTATTATGTGGTAGTAAAGGTTAAGGTAGTAGATGTAAGGTTTAGTTACAACAGAGTCCAGTTAATTGTAAGTAAGTGTAGAAGAATAAGGGAAAGTAAAATGTGACGGGAAACAAGAGCGAATAGATTAAGTAGAGTAGCGGCAGCGGTATAAGCTAAAGTCTAAAGTGAAAGCTACTTCATGTCATTGACATAAAACGCCTCCCAGGAGAAGGGGGTATATAACAACCCGTATACTTCGCAGGTGTAACAGTACTTATTCCTTGCTCTCTAGTCACAGAATAGAGATAGGTCTTACGGAAAGTAAAGTAAATCATCAAATCGTAGACTTAGAAAGTACTAAAATGGAATAGAGGAAAATTTTTTAATTATTGAATTAATCGTATAAAATTAAAAGAAAATGAAATTGTAATTAAACAAAATTAAAGGTTATAAATTACCATATAAAGGTATGGGAGTTTAGTGGTATAAATAGAATTAAAAGAAAATGAAATTGTAATTAAGTAAAATTAGAAGGTAAGATATGCCCGTAAATCAAAGAAGAAGTATCGTGAACGAGAGTTAAGCGTCTCGAAGTACGACACAGTTTCGAGAGTTGAAGGGGTCGAACGAAAAGTAGGAAGAAGAAGAGTTGGTGTTTGGCCGAAAAAAGAAAAGGAGGAGTGAGGACGCGATACGAGGAAGTTGGATGAGAAAACGAAGCCGGTTTTATTGGAGGAATCCACAGCGAGGAGATAAGGATTGGGTGTGCTTTGAGAAGAGATGTGCATCCGAGCCAGCGTGCAAGATAAAATTTTAAAGTTTAAAGCAAAAACTGGTGGCAAGCCGCATTTCATCACCCCTTACTTACAGGGGACAGCAAAATTTCTGGTAAGCCGCATTTCATCACCCCTTACTTACAAGGGACAGCAAAAATTAGTTGTGAGCCACATTTCATCACCCCTTACTTACAAGGGACAGCAAAAATTAGTTGTGAGCCACATTTCATCACCCCTTACTACAAGGGACAGCAGAAACTAGTTGTGAGCCACATTTCATCACCCCTTACTTACAAGGGACATCAAAATTAGTGGTGAACCACATTGCATCACCCCTTACTTACAAGGGACATCAAAATTAGTGGTGAGCCACATTTCATCACCCCTTACTTACAAGGGACAACAAAATTAGTGGTAAGCCACATTTCATCACCCTTTACTTACAAGCGACAGCAAAATTAGTTGTGAGCCGCATTGCATCACCCCTTAATTACATGGGACAGCAAAATTTGGAATATACTGCATTGTCTACACCCCTCACTAGGGACAGCGCCGTATTTTCTTCATCCTTCACTAGGGACAACATAAGTAAAGGTAAATTAGACGATCATCACCCCTTACCAGGTGCAGCAAATCAGACCAAGGTAATAATATTCCATATTGTAACTTGAATTAACTAGAGGTTTCATTGCGTACCTTATTTCATGTATATAGACTTTAAGTGGTTAGCAAGGTAGTTCTAAGAGCGTAGGGATCATTAGCAAAGTTGTGGTTAGGTAGAGATTGGATAGCTAGCTTGGCATAATAATAAAATAATATTGTGGAATAACAGAGGTCTTTTAAATAGTGTATAGAAAAAAAAATGAATAAAATATGTTAGCATAAAGTGAAAATTTTGAGGAAAGAATGTTATAATTCAGGCACTTGTGGTTTCTTTCTAAGGCTCCTATTGTTTCCGGATGTGCTGCAGTTGCAAATAGTGCAATAGTGCAAATAGCCGAGATCAGTTTTGATCTTACTCATGGGTCCAAAGCAAAGCAAAGCAGTACCTCGAGAAAACTAAAGAGCAAAGAAAACAAGCTTCCGATCCTGATAGTAACCCGCAACTTCTTAAAAGTTCTTTTATCAGAAATTAATAGAAAAAAACTAGACCTAGAACTAGAACTAGATTGTGCAACGGTCCATATACAATCACAGAAATAAACAATGTAAATTGCACGATTAAAGACGAAAACAATAAAATTATCAACGTACATAAAAATAGATTGAGAA
The DNA here is from genome assembly GCA_964036015.1 of Leptarthrus brevirostris. Classification (NCBI taxonomy): domain Eukaryota; kingdom Metazoa; phylum Arthropoda; class Insecta; order Diptera; family Asilidae; genus Leptarthrus; species Leptarthrus brevirostris. The sequence goes on along the minus strand of OZ038372.1, from coordinate 88,725,017 downwards.
AAACCATTAAATAAGCTATTATAAATACAAGTACAATTACAATTGATGTACATACCATTATATTTACATTATATTATTAAACTGCATCTAAGGAATAGGTAAAATAAGTATATAACAATGTAAACAACCTGTAACTATTGATATAGGTCAAATATTGACTAGTATAGTAATAGCATAACAAAAAAAAAATTAAAGAACATTTCATTCAAATATTCGTTTAATTTTTTTTCTCCAAAGGGGGTAGGTGTAGTAACCTAAATACTCAAATCCATAATGCACATAAATATCAGTCCTGACCTACCATTAATTACACTTTGCAATTTGAGGTAAACGTAAACAAAGCCAGGCAGTAGAGCCGAATCACGGCACTCAAGTTTCATGTCAGAAAAACGTAAACAAACAATAAATAAAAAAAAAAATAAGCACGCGAGCAATTAAAGAAAGTATGTCACCTGATATTTACAGGTGAATGCATTGCATTATGCATTAGGAAGAAAAAACATGGTTGCAGAATGGTGTTTGCTACCCCTCCTTGATCTTTCATAACTTTTTGTACTATTCTCTGATGGATAGCCAGCAAAAACTACAGTACATGGCTTGTGTGCGTCTATATATTTATAATATTTTCAAACATACTTTGAAAAGTATCTGTTGCTTTCCAAACCACTCGATGAAGCATATAGCCACCATCGATAACAGTCATCAAATTTAAATAATAAAATAATTATTTAAATTTGATGACATTTGACATTTGATGATAATGAAATAATTCTAAATAATGCAGAACAATTTTCTATAGGTTCAAAAAGACTGTACAGTTTAGATTTTTGGGTTTAACGAAAACCAACACCATCAAAAATTGCAGCTGGCAAAGGAGACAGTTCATAATCAATATAATCTTTTAAGCTATCCGTTTTATCATTTGACAGAAGGATACGCTGAAAGACTAAATTTGGACCGGTGGGAACTAATTCATTATCCATATTAAATGAGGATTTAATACATATTAACGGGAGCACTTTATCATTTCTCTTTAAATTTAATTTACTGAAACATTAATTTGCTACCACTTTAAAAATCTTTAAGCCTTTTTCATAAGCATTATGACAATTAATGGTATTATTTTCGATTGACCCGGTATCCAAAGAAATTAAACATGGAATGCTCGGGAAAGGATCATTTTTTTATTACATTCCATGCGTACAATGGATCACAATATTCTCAGCGCCACCTTTACAGCATAATCCAAAAGAATATTTAAGCGGGCTTATCTGTTTCTTGAATAATTGTGAAGCTTATATCAATTGCAATTAACTTGTTCTGGAGGAAAATTAATTTATAACTTATTTGACAATACCCATTCAATCGAATTTGAAGCATAAGGTTGAAAAAATAACTTTTTTATTAATTTTTTATACATTTTTTTTAAATTTCAGTCAATTTAGGGGAATGTAGGGGTAGTTTTACCCCTTAAAGGTAGAAAATAATTTTTTTTGTTTGACAATACCCATTTACTCGAATTAAAAACATAATTTTACAAATTTTTTGCGCACTTTTTCAATTTTTAGTCAATATAGGGGTAAGTCTTAGCCCTCTAGGATTATCCCTTATCATAAAATTTGGCTTAATTTGATATAAATCAATCACCTGTACAAAACAATGTTTAAAAAAGCGTAATTCATTGGATTATTTTCGATTATTATTAAATTTATCGCGAAAAACACTCAAAAGGGGGTGTTTTTTGCATTTTCGAGGGTGACGCAACCATTTTAGGACTGCGGGAACCCGATTTTCGTAGTCAGCGACCCAAAGAACAAAACTAAAATTAGTCTGGAACCAGTGTTCTGTTCCACTCTGTGGAATGGCCCCTCTTAATTAAGGGAAGGTAAATAAAAACACATTAATGGGGTTTCGCAAAACGATTCTTAATCTACACTTACAAGCTACAACAGGACATTGGGAGCTTTTAGACAAGTTTTCGTCATTGTCTAAACTTATTAGAGCCACCGCATATCGCTGGATCCAGAATGTTCGTGGCATCTCTAAACAACGCAATTATAAATATTTATCCAGCGACGAGCTGCAGACTGGTCTTAAGTTTTGGCTTCGGTGCAATTAGTCTGAATTCTTCTCCGTAGAATTAAACACACTAAAAGACAAAAAACAAATTCCACGACAAAGAAAATTGTTGAAATTGAATCCCTTCTTAGACGACGATGGACTTCTTCGCGTTGGAGGTCGCCTTCGCAATGCAGAAATGACATTCTTTGAGAGACATCCTATAATATTACCTGAAAGGAGTCACCTAACGAAATTCATCATAGATAGTATACATAAGACAACCATACATGGTGGGCCTCAACTTATGCTATCTTTTCTTTGTTGCAAATATTGGATCATGAACGCAAGAAATAATGCATCCGCTGTTTTCGAAAAAAAGCAAAAACTCGGACTCAATTTGAAATGGTTCAACAGTTGGAGCATGAGATTGCCGAAGCTATAGAAAATCAGGGACTTAATTGGAGGATTGTGGAAAGGCGGTGTTAAATCGGTGAAAACTCATTTAAAGTGAATAATTACACATAATACTTACCTTTGAAGAATTCACTACTCTGTTAGCGCGCCAGCCTCAATTCCAGACCTATTACGGAAATGTCAGAAGATCCCGACGATATATCAGCTTAAACTCCGGGGAATTTTTTAATAGTAGGACCTCTACTAACACCGCCTGAACCCACTCTTCTTGAGACAAAAGTCAACCTACTCGATCGCTTCAAGTACGTCCATTCTCTGTTACAAACATTTTGGTCCCGCTGGAAAAGTAATGATATTCATCGCCTTCAAGAAAGGCCTAAATGGTTATCAAAGCAAATAAATTTGAAGAAGAATGATCTTGTATTGATAAAGGACTGCCAACATCTCGTTGGTTAATGGGCAGAATTATTGAGACACATCCTGGAAAGGATGAATTAGTACGAGTCGTTACAGTCAAGACACAAATCAATACAATCAAGAGGCCTGTGACAAAAATCTGTCCCCTGCCCATTGACAGGCATTCCACAGCTGAACAATAAATTCTTCTGTATTCATCCAAACTTATTCTTCTTCCTAAGTTCGACATACGCTTTTTCCTTTCTTCCCTCTCCCAATTTAAAAAATAATAATCAATTCTATTAAGCAAGACAATTTATTTGAGGTATTTTACTTTTACATATACAGACTAGAAGCTCACATCATTGGGACGAAAACTTTTAAGAGGAGCCATTGCTGAAATCCACCTACATATATCAATATTGAACTCGTTGAAACCGTCGTTTCAAAGGGGGAGCATGTTGTGATGAAATCGATGACCTCACTAAACAAGCAACCGGATCAACCTGGAAAGAGCAAACACAAAGAAAAAAGCTAATTATCATAAAATAGTTCTACTTATCTGATCATTAAAATCATTGCCTTGTATCCATGTCGATTCTTAAATAGAAATTTAACCTGTAAAATAAATAGTAATTAGTTTTTTTAGAAATTTATAAATATTGCAAAATCTTAACAAATAGCAAATATAAACAAACTAGTTATCAAAGAGAATAAAAACCGACAAAATAATAATGACCTAAATATTTTAAGATCATTAAAAAGCAAAGACGTGTATTTTTTAAAAGCAGTTAAGGGTAATGCGATGATAATACTTGACAAATCTGACTACGATGGTCGCATGATAGAAGCTATTGAGAATGAAGGCAATTATATCGAGTTAAAAAATAACCAACTAAAAAAAATGTCCCGTGACACTAACCAGATTGCTTCCAAAATTAGCAACATCTTTGGTTTACCGAAATGGAAACTCGTACAAACAAACCCACAAATACCTCTAATACATGGACTGCCTAAAATACACAAACCGGGAAACAAAATGAGAATTATTTCTAGCAACATTGAAGCTCCATCTTCAAAGATCGCCAAATGGATGGCTGAAGAGTTTAAAAAAGTTAAGGAACCGGAAGGGATATATGTAAAAAATTCAATGGAAGTGGTTGAGAGGTTAAAAGCGACTGACATACAGCAAGATGAAATGCTGGCTTCTTTTGATGTCACGGCTCTGTATCCAAGCATACCTGTCCCAGAAGCTATAGAAATAATAAGACACTGGTTGCAGGACAACAATATATTAGAGGAAAAAGTCGTAATATTAATTGAAGCTTTGACTACATAGTCATGCACATGCATGGAACAGAATCAGTTCAGATTCAAAGGCAAGTTTTATAAGCAAATTCAAGGTACGAGCATGGGAAACCCAATTTCCTGCTTTATAGCAAACGCGTTCATCGGAAAAATGGATTTAAAAAGATCAGGTAAGCTTCCAAGAGTGTGGTAAAGGTATGTAGACGTCATCCTAGCAGTTGTGAAGAAAAAAGAAGTAAATGCTTAATTTAACTTAATTAATAATATGCACCCCAGTATTAAATTCGCTCTGGAAAAAGAACACGATAACAAATTGTCCTTCATGGAATTGCTATTAACAAGAGAGGGTATGAATATATGTTTTGACATACATATATGTATATTAAGCCAACATCAATGGAGAAATTCATTACACGCGATTAATACTGCTCAAGACAACACAAAATGGCAGCTTTTAATTTCCTGAAGTATAGAATAAATAAAATTCCTCTATCCCTAAATAATTTCAAAAAAGAATATGAATACATAAAAGATGTCGCAAGAATAAATGGCTTTAAAAAGAAAAACTTAAAGATAATAAGTTTAGAAGAGTGAGTTTTCCCTTTGAGAAGAAGGTCACAGAGAAGATAAATAATATCCTTAAAAAAGAGAACATGTCTGTAGTTTATAATAATAAAAGAAGATTAAAAGACTTATTAGGAAACGCTAAGGATAAAATAGACCCGATTGAGAAGTCAGGAATTTATAGTATTAAATGTGGAGACTGTGAGAAAATATATATTGGACAAACAAAACGATCGATTAGAAAAAGACATCAAGAACATATAAGACATGCTATGAACAACCAGCCACTGAAATCTGCGGTAGCACAACATATAATTGAATGCAACCATAGTAATTTGGGACATGAAAATCTAAAGCGGGAAAAATTGGTAAAAAATACCAAAGAATTGGACGCATGGGAAAGCTTATATATTTACAAACATTCAGACGTGGTCATGAACAATGATAGCGGTCCAATTACGTCAGTTTTATTTGCAGTTTGCTTACTGGACGGATTAACTGTGAGACGATACCAGCTGCAGCGACATCTGACGGGATTTTTATAAGTTTGACGGTATCGCGAAAAGGTGACTAATTTATGTCTAGTGCTAAATATAGTGCCCTCGCTGTTCAGATACTTGTCCGTTGAACTTTCATTTACAAAAGACGAAAATGATTTCACGACACAAGATCGCACATTAAACATTGAAAAACAAATATCAACAAGTCCAAATAAAAATGAATTTCGCCAATAACACGAAACACAAGGTATTATTCAATATTTACTTACCTCAATCTCTTCATGTCGTATATTTCACATTGTTGTCACTTTTGTTTTTGATGGATTGCAGACAATGATGCCAACATTTAACAGTACAATAGCAATCCAAAATCTATCGATAAGTTGGGGCGAATTTAGATTGGAAAAGGACAACATGTATAAAAAATAGAGAGTAATTGGGGAAATACGAAAGGAAACATTACCATAAAAGGTAATTATTCGCGATAGTAGAAGTGTCCCTTTAAATTACCAAATATGGTAATTTCCACTAAATAGGAGAACTTAAATCTAAATAGAATAACGCCCCCTAAATGCATTAAAATGGTTGCAACAACTGCCAGAACACTAAATTTATTAAATGCTATTTAAAAATATTTATCTATTAAAAAATCAATTTATGTCAAAGTTCGGCAGTGCTGTGTCGGATTGGCCGTAGTAATGAAATGCGCTTTTATACATATCATAAATATATTCATAAAGCTTAACCTAAAAGATTAAACTACCTTAGTTGCACGTTACTGCACGAGTTTATAAATTACTAAGTATACATAAAAATGAACCGCCATTGCCCTTTTCGTTTTTGGCCATATCGACCCATGCTTTTCAACCGCGCATTCATTTCAAAGATGTCGTTATTCCTGTGTGTCTTACTCCTGCTTATTTATATTATTTATAACATTTTACTCCTGAACTCGGAAATATTCTGGGATTTTTCTTAGCTGAACGCGCTGCATTAAATCTGCATCGGTCACCTGTACGAATATGAATGGTCCTGAAAATAATGTTACTTAATTTTTTCCATTTTATAACAAAGTGCTTCTTGCATTTTGATAAATAAATTATTAATGCTGATAAATAAATAAATTGTTTTTATGTAATTTATTTTTTGATCATGTATTTACTTCACCTGTATTCTCTAAATTCGTTGTAACAACTAGTGAGTAGCTTCTGCACGGACGGTTCTGCAGACTCAACTTTGATTGAATTATTTCCTCCAAAATTTCTTCAAAAATGCGACGGTGAAGATATTTTTCTTTATCCTGCTGCATCCACTCACACATTCCGAAACTTTCTCATAACTAGAAAGTCCTCGGAATATGTGTTGAGCAGCCGATGCAATATTTATTCCGCAATCCAGACTTATGCAATTTGCCCACTTTTGAATTCTTCCGTTGTCACTTCCCAACGCATCAAATAGGGCCCTTGTTCTCATCCGGTAGGGGTATCGTCCATCAATGCCTTTCTTGAGCACGTAGGAAATGAGTTCTAAAAACGGATTTGAAACTTCTTCAACATTTTCTTGAAGATGTTCCTCATCTAATAGAGCTAGTACTATAATCTGTAATGTTAAAATATCTAACAGATTTTTATAGCAACATGGATTTTTACGAAATTTGGTGAGCATTAATTTTGTGCACCACGGCTCATCTTCAGTATTTAATGCGCACGTCATTCCTCTGACTAATCTACAGCAGCACTCTTAAATTTTTAGCATACATTGATTTTTTTTGAATAAATAAATAATTTTTTATGCAGCACTTTATGAGCATTTATATAGCATTTAATAAATTTAGTGTTCTGGCAGTTGTTGCCACCACTTTAATGCATTTAGGGGGCGTTGTTCTGCTAACTTGCCCTAAACTTAGCAGAACATGGATTTTTACGAAATCTTCATGAGCATTTAATTTCGCACTTCGGCACTTAAATAGCACTTAATGAGCTCTTAATTATCCATTTTACAAACGTTTGTTCTGCTAAAGTTGTTCTGCTAACTTTTTGTCCATTAGAAATCAAATAATTCTTTGAAATCGAATCTTTAATTCAATTTTCGGAATCGTAAAAATCTGTAAATCCGGTAATATTGAGTCGAAATCTATTTAATAAAATCATTGAATTCGCGTCTATTTAAACATAATAATAACACGGAAATCTTAAGAAAAATCTGAGTGGAATATTTTGAATTACAAAAAAGGGAAATCATTTTCGTCGGTCTAGTAGAAATAAATTTTTTGATGAACTGAAATTGTAGAATTTTGTGAATATGTGAACTAATATTTCCTTAATATTCAATGAAAAAAATTTTTTGAATAAAGACCAAGTGTTTAAATCGTTATCCTTGAAATCAAAACAGTTGGTTCCTTTGCTTGTGGGATAGTCGGGCAAAAGAACATTATTTCATACGTCAACGTTGGGCATCCAGATAAGAATATACAATTGGTGCTCATCTCAGCAGAGCGCGTTATTTTACCGGCACTACACATCAAATTAGGATTGATGAAAAATTTTGTAAAAGCATTAAGCAGAGATGGGGAAGCATTTTAATATGTTACTATTATTTTCCAAATATTACAATTAAAAGAAGGTATGTTTGCTGGTTCCAAATTAGAAAGCTGATGCAAGACGATGAATTCTTTAGAATTTCAACACCCCTTGAACGTAATGCCTGGTCCAGTTTGTACAAATTGTAAAGGTGTTTCTAAGCAATAACAGAGAAGACAGCTATTAAGAGATAATAGCAACATTGCGTAAAAATTATCACAAGGTAAAACCCAATATATCTCTAGAAATATATTTTTTGCATTCTCATTTAGAGTTCTTCCCCCAAAACCTAGGAGCTGTAAGCGCTGAGCAGAGAGAAGAGTTTCACCAGGACCTGATGTATCTGGAAAAAAAAATATTAAGGCATCTGGGATGCATAAATGCTTGGAGATTATTGCTCCTTCGTGAGACATCCAAAAAAAGAGTAAATATGACACATATTCCCCATTATACTGTTTAAAAATATATTTTTGTTTCTGACAAATTTTGTTTAAGAAAACATTTAATGATAAAAAAAACATTCACAAAAAATAATAATAAAAAACATTCTTGAAAAAAAAACTTTTTTTACTCTTTTTATATTTTAAATATTTTTCTTAATAAAATTGATAAAAAAAAATCATAAAAAATAATTTTGATGTTTTTGTATGATTTAAATCTTAATAAAATGCCACTTTCTTAAAGAAATTTATTTTACATTGTTTTAGTTTTTTTAACTTAATGTTTGTAAAATGTAGCCGAAATATAGACATATTATACTTAAAATTTTTGTAATAAAATTTTCTTCAAGATAAGCTGGCTAATTTTTGGAGTCCCATAAATTTTTTTGAGTTATAGGTTGTCAAAGTTGAAATTCTTTTCAACACTATCAAAAAAAAAACAATGCATTTGCTAAAGTCGTTTTTGGCCGTAGAAACTAAACTAGTTGTTCTATTGCGACACATGTTACTTTACAATTTCTGTGGTGCTCTGTATTTGGAATGATATTATGAAAAATATTATTTTTATTCTAGCCTATATGGAGTTCTCTCGGAAGAGTGCATTTTTTTGGTTTTTGCCGTTTTTTCGAAAATCAAACTTGCCCTAGCAAAACCACTATGATTTTCAAATTCAGCAGAAAATGTTTTTTATTTACCGCAGTAACATTTCGCAAAAATTTTTACAAGACATTTGAGTTGAGATGCCGGAAAGGTCAGCCGGTCATGGATTTACTCATGTTATATATTCATATTTAACTACAGTTAAAGGTTACTATGATTATAACGTTGTAAATTAGTACAAAACGCAAACAAATCCTTTAGAGCGAGTGCATGATCTTATTGATTCATAACCGAATAATTTAATCGTATTTTTCTACGTACTCGCGACTGCTTTAAGATACCTAACATTTATAATTTGATTTTATACGGTAGGAAAAGTTTGATGAGAAAATTAGAATTATATATATATATATATATATATATATATATATATATATATATATATATATATATATATGTATATATATATATATATATATATATATATATATATATATATATATATATAAATAATAATAGTTGAGCCGTTTAGTTTGAAAGCGGCATAAGTTACTTTTGGAAGTACTTTTATTTTTATGTTCTAATTTATTTAAAAACGTTAATAAGCTTGAAATATTTCTACTGCCGTAACTTTTAATCATAATAATGAACTCTATTAGAGATCTGACGCTTATTAATAATTGTTTTTTAATCTGAAGTCTCAAATTTTGCAGATTTCACAAGGTGACAAGGTTCCACTTACAAAAGATAAAAATAAAAGAGTAATGTGCATACCATGAAAAACTGAAATTGAGATTGCCCCCCCCCCCCCCCCCCACTGCCATACAATTTTTTGTTTGTCCAGGTGAGATATGTCACCCCACTCATCTTGGTATGTCAGATCTGAAACACCCTGTATATAAAACATTGAACTGGAATTATGCTTTTATTAAGGGGACTTTTCTTTTCATAATTGATAAATAAATACACTTTTTATTTATTTTTTTGTGAACGAACTATTTTTCTATTGAATTGATTCCTTTTGGGTAATTATATAAGACATATTAAGAATATAAAAAAATTATAATTTTTTGCAGTTTTAGTAAATTTTGACCACTGTAGAGGGCGTCTTCCAAAAGATACTTTTTAAACGGCTCCATATTTTTTAAAGGGCTTCCTGTAACAGATAGAGTAAAAATTCCAATGGGATTTTATTCATAAGACTAAATACTAGTAACTAAACCTAAAAGACATTTTATTTTTATTATTTTCATCATTTTATCAAAATTTTTCTGAAAAATAAAAAAATCCCTATTTTGAGGGCGAACTACCCCTATATAAAAAATAGGGTTGTGTAATATTATATTTTAAAGTTTTAGTTACTAGTATTTTTTATAATGAATCGAATGGTTTTTGTATTATTAAAGTAGTAGTTAAGTAGTTTTCGAGAAAAGTGTGGAGCCAATTCCAAAACGCCTTTAAAATTTTTGTAACATATGTTTTGCATATAAAACCCTCATAACTAATTTACAAATATAGGTATAACTTTTTTTCCTATTCGAATTTCTTAAAACGGGTGTAAGACAGTATTTCTGTGATGTTAAGAAACACTTTTATGTAAAAAAAACAAATATTTTGAATTTTTTGAAAAGAAATGTCCCCTTAAATCTCATTTAGTTTTAATCAATTTGAGAACCTTTATGTACTATATAATAAAATTTATCTTGTAATATAGTTTTCTTATAAGCACTTACAATTAAATTTACATGTTAATTTTGGGTTTTTTTTTTAACTTGTTTACTAATTTTCTTACACCCACGAGAAAAAGTTGGTCTATAAAACAGTTTTTAAAAAAAAATTTGAACCAACTTCACAAAAAGTGCTAAAAAGCATAAAATAATTCTTACTTTCATATTTATTACGACGTTCTGAAGTCGGTGCAAATTGAACAAACAAAACAACTTCCCAATCACAATTGAAGATAATACATAAAACTGCCTAAAACTTTCAGCTTACGGGATCATAAGGAAGGACGATTAAATACTTTTGTTATAGTTGTTTGGTTTGTTTGATTTGCACCGACTTCAAAATGTCGTAATAGATATTAAATTAAAAATTAAGTTATGCTTTTTAGCACTTTTCGTGAAGTTGATTCAACTTTTTTTTTCAAAAACTATTTTATTTTTTACTTTTAAGTGTCTTGTATTCTGTACAACAAAACAAGAACCATCCAAATCGGTTCACGCGTTAAAAAGTTAGGTTCAACCACACCTCCACCCCCATCAAACCAAAATATTTTTGCTTGTGTTATCAATCAGGGGACTACCCCTCCTCCTCCCCGACCTCCACCTTAGGACCACATTATTCTCCTATTAGCAATGGGGGGGGGGGTCATACTCTATACAACAGAAAAAGAACCCTTCAAAATCAATTTGAATATAAATGTTTGTTGTTGTTACATTACATTATAGACTCATAACGTCACAGATCATCAGCTGAAATGTGTCGAAAACTTATTCGGCATATCTTGTATTCTGTATACCGTGTTCTTTATCTGCTGTCAAAAAGCAACGTGTTTTCTCTTACGTCGCCTCGGTGCAATTGTAAAAATAATCGCAGCATTGCTGTTGATTTAGTGCGATTGTTGAACATAGCCAAACTGAATTGGTTTGTTTACAATTTTGCGGAATAATACATGTTGAATAAGAAATAGCTGAATATAGATAATATGTATGTATTATGTGTTATTAATTATAATAATAATTAGTTCAATATTATTTTAATGCAAATGCAATATGTGATACGAAAATATTCCCTTTTATTTTTAAAAAGAGCATCAACAACCTTATGTTAACTTCAATTCGCGTTGACGATTCGCTTTAAATATTTATATTTGGGTTGCAATATTAAATTTCAAAAGCATTTGATTTCAGGAAACCAAAATATGAGCCGTTTATTTGAAAGTGGCATAAGTCACTTATGGAAGTACTTTTATTTTTGTGTTGCAATTTATTTAAAGATATTAATAAGCTTGAAAGATTTTTATTATCGTAACTTTAATTCATAATAACCTTTATAATGAACATAACTTTATTAAAGATCTGATGCTTATTAATAATTTTTTTTTAGTCTGAAGTCTCAAATTTGGCAGATTTAACAAGGTGACTTATGCCACTTTCAAAATAAACGGCTCATATAACCAACAAATTATATTTGTCAACCTTGGGATTGGGCAGATAGATACGATGAACACGAAACAATCGCACGGAGTCGTATCGCGCCCCATGAACATGCCCTTACATGCGCTTGCGGTATATTCAATTAATTAATTAATTATATTGATATCAGTTCAAGATAAGGTGAAAGCCAAAATTAAAAATTAATGAATAATTGAAAAGAAACTGTTGGTCATTTTCTTGTACTCTTCATGCTCGTTCATTTTCCATTATTTCTATGAGTTTTACAGAACCGCTCGCCTAATTCCTAAAAAATTTTATTTAACTGTAAGCAAACGGAAACTGAACTAGATGTTCCGGAAACAAAGATGTCAAAGTCGATTGTAGTCCTATAGATATTTGCCAGCTAAAGATTTGGTTAAGGCCGTTGTTAAAGTGGCAGAATTGTTGATCAGCAGAAAGTGAAATACGTTGGGTTTCTGATCACACAACCAAGCGAGAGGAAAATTACACCGGTAAAATCCAGGTATTGGACTTTGGGTAAGCTCAACTGTGAATAGAAGATATTATGTACAGGGGAAATTATGTGAGACTGTGGAACAGGCAAAAATGCGGAGATACTTGTTGTGAGCTCTCTCCTCTGATCGTAAAAGTTAGTCAACGAGACGTGTGTTCTGTTCAAGTTCAGTGCTTTGCAAAGGCTCAATCGTAGTACTCCGTGCTCGGGTTGGTTGTCACGTTTGTGCATTCATTGACCTGATCTATTGACATTTTATGGTGCTCTGGACTTCGGTAATTGCGCTGGGGAGCTGAGGGAAACTGTTTTAATCTGCAGCCATGCAAGAATCGCGCAACTAACGGAAATGTGATTTTTACATATAGATCTTTGAAAAACCTTGACGTGGAAGTGTAAATTTTAAATTATTCGAAAAGGTTTAAATTTTTTATTCTAAATTCAAAGGGAAATAAAATTGTTTTTTTAGTGCAAAAAAACTTGTGTAGAACGGACACTTTTAAAATTGTTGAGCAATATAAGTTAGACGCAGTGTTAAATTACTCCGATATGCCGTTATTTAATAAGAAGCCATTAAAACATGGTAATGCTATTGAAAACACCCAACCTGTGCTGCAACATGACAATAATAACACAAAACTGGTTACGTCTATGCTGGATAGTGAAGTATCTGCAGAAAAACGAACTTCACAACACATTGAATCACAAGTCTCAAGACCACAATTAGTTTTTCATTGTCAATTAGCGCATGGAAGTCCTACTGGGCTTATTACAGGTTTTTCAAGCGTTAAGGAACTTTACCAAAAGATTGCTGAGTGCTACGATTTTCCAGTAGACGAGGTAATTATTGCGTGCTAGTTGTGATTTCTGTACATTATCTTTAATTTATCTTATCAGTCTCTTCTGCTGATAACTTACATTGCGACCACACGCGTCATAGGTAATTCAATAATGACCATTTATGTTGATTCATACGAAACGTATTACGTTAGTGTATGCATAAAAGACTATGTATTATGCATACATTCCTATCGCATTTTGGAAGCCAAAATTGTCTTGACTGCATGCATATGAGCATTCCATATCAGTGGCTTTTCTGCACTATCAGTTAATTGATGAATTAGGCTGTAAAGAACGTCGGGATTTTTTTTATTTACAAAATTATTTTCTTTAATTTTAAGAAATATTTTAAATTAATTTTTAGTAGTTAAGTCGATATTCGAATTAAAGTATTTATTAATGAATATCATCATTCCAGGGGTAGTAATACATATTTCATAAAGCCAAAGAAATAATTACATACTGGACTTAGGCAACATCACAAATTAATAGCCAAAGTAATAATGGCTCCGTTTCTGTTAGTGATGAATGCCGCTGAAATGCGTATTCGAGGACGGTCAGTTTCAAATTCGTACCAATTTCAATTTCAGACAGTACCTTGAAAAGATATTTAAAAATCCAATTGTGATAAATGAAATTAGTAACGATTATTGGAAGTGAAGATCAGTTATTTAGTTTTACTCTATTGGGAGAGTGCTATCTTCCATGTACTTTTTAATTTAGGATTGCCTTTAACTAAGCAAATCGAACGCAAACTGCCACTTGAAATATGTATGTATCGGTATTTTATTATATATGACGAGCTGACAGTTCGCCAAAACGTGACCATGATTAGCGAAAGAATTTATTCGCTTCGCTAGAAATAATATTTGCAAAGTGAAGTGTGGATTGATGTGTCAAAATTATAAAAAACTTTCTTGTGAAAACTATGATCACGGTCACTACTTTTTGTTTACCTTCGTTTCATTTACCAGATAAATTATGAGAGGTAAGGCACACTTTTTTAATACACACACAAATTTAGATTTTTTTCAGAGACAGGAAATAACAGTTATAAGTCAAAACTAAAATGAAAAAGGCAGATATAAGGAACACTCAGTGAGACGACTATGACTATTGACACTCCTTTCTAAATCTTTCGAATCCTGAAATGACCGAAAAAATAACTGTTATTTTGAATCATAACGGCTATTTTTTATTCTTATATAAGAAATCAAAAAATAACTACACATTATAAATGATTTTTATTTTTCCGCCATCAATAATCGTTATTTATATATGCTTTTAATTTTTTCGCCATCGGGAACTGTTGCTTTGTAATTTTTATATTTCCCGTCGTCGATTTTGTGGTTTTTATATTACCCTTACCTATTTTTATATTTTAGACACCTGCTAAGTTTTACTTGCTTGGTATGGTTGTGAAATACTTGTAGACAAAATATTTGTAGGTAAACCTCATTCCTTCTCTTCTCCCCTAAATTTGAGGAAAAACCAAAGAACTAATAACTAAGGAATGGCTACAACATGATTTTAGTGAAGCATCTCACATACACCAACTAAACTATACTTCTACAGAGAAAATGACCAATGTAGGCGTAAAAATTTGTAAAAAAAATTAGGGGGCTCCTGTGGTTGTGCACGTAACACCAAATTTTAATTTAAAATTAATTAAATTCGTTTTTGAATTTCGCTTCAATTGACTACTACACTGGATGGGGTTAAATGTCAAAACAGAAATGCAAGCAAAAATCTTTCATCGTAATTATTTAATTACAATAACTTAAAGTTGCCTTTAATGCAATTGCTTTTCAATATACGAGTGATCAGAAATATTTTTGTTTGGGTTTTAGTTACCTATGGAAAGAAATCCCTGGAACTCGCCGGTACCTCGTATTTCCACAATTTTCGACAACACACTTCATACTACAGCACAAAAACTACACACATTAACCAAATAGTCCTTTATTGTCTATTTAACACGGAATTAACTTCTAAACTTCTTTTCCTTGCAATAAAATCGCGAATATATACTCCGTTTTGAAAAAATTCCGAACAAACAAACAAATGTCAAAATAGCCTTCTTCGCGATGAGGTTAAATTTCTCCTTCGTATTTCCCCTTTGAAGTGCTTCACTCACACATATTACACGGACACGTTATAGCCAATTCTTAGTTATTAGTTCTTTGGGAAAAACACTAAGTGACAGTTATCGATAGCGGTAAAAACAAAAATCACAGAATTACAATTATAGATAACTGGGAAGATAAAAATCACCAACAACGGTTATCGATAACTGAAAAAATAAAGAGCACAGAATAATTGTTATAGAGTACTGAAAATATTAAAAATTAAAACTGTTTTAATGTGATTTAAAAAGAAAAAAGTCTGAAAGTAATTGTTACTTTCGATATTTATTTTCTCTTTTTTGAGTGGGAGTCAGCAATTTTTAAGCGTTTTTCCCGAAAAATGAATAATAAATACATTATACAATATATATTATTGAATTCGTGCTTCAATAAGCCACACTGTTACTACACGATTATGTCCAAAAAATGTTTCACTTTCTAATTTGTCCAAATTAAACCTTAGAATCAATTTATATTGTTCTTCACCTCTATTATTGTGCCACCTTACACTTTCTGGTAAATTTAAAATTTTTACGTCGGATAGTTTCCGAGAAAATCGGCTTGAAATATTATACGGAACACTATAAACAGCACTATAATCTGTTCCGAAAAAATTGGCAGTGCACGCTCATATGGACTATTCCTGTCTGCTTTATTATTCGTTCTCCTATGCATGCATCCCTCTTCCTCAGCACGCTGTTGCCACGATTTCAACTCAGAACATTTTCTGATTTTTCCTTGTGGACTCGGGTTGCTATATCAAAAGCATGTAAATATAACAAGTTTCTTGATGAATCCTTAACCATTCATAAGGGTTTTTTTTTATTAACAGCTGTGCAACCTTGAACCAAAAATACATGCATATTTCATAATAAATAATTCAAAACAATTTATAATAAGTAAATTCAAGCATTTCTACAAACCTACTAAAAGATTCTGGATTAATCTGGCTACACTAAGTCTTCTTTCCAACCATTTCAGTCACTCGAATTCGTATTGCATCGGAAAAATTCCCATGTAATAACACCCACTGCCACCATCCACCACTGAGTTGTGATAATTGTCGGTCGTCCAAAAGCATCTGTCTGCTGATTGTTCTTATCAAAAACAGTGCTAGAGTCGCCAAATGTGGTTGTTTTTCACCAAATTGACGATTTTTCATCAATCTTGGCGACAAAGTAAAAATGAAAATGCCGATTGTGGGCTTTGTTATGGCGATTTTTCTTGAAAGAAAAATTGAGAGATTATTTATCTTTCAAATATTCTACCTGAAATAAAAAAACGTAAAAAATAATTTCTAAAGATTTACAAATGTTACATAATAAATAAAAAAACCGTAAAAAATAATTTCTAAAGATTTACAAATGTAAATAATTTAGCAGAATTTTCTGAAAAATTTTGCTAACTTTAGTAAAAGTTGCCGCAACTGCAAGTGACACTAGAAGTGACAGAAAGCATTTGTTATGTGTCGCTTGTCAGTCCGAATCTTAGAATCTTAGCCGTATATGTGAGATCAGCCAAATTGCTCATAGGGAAGGGGAAGAAGATAAAGTTGAAATGTCAACTTGTACTTGGTGTGATTTCCGTCTAAAATGTTTGTGTAAAAGACTTTTTGAGTTTATGTACAAATAAGAAGTAAAGTATTAATTTTGTTTAACTAAATAGACAAAGAACATAATAAAGTGTTTTAAAAAACTCTTTAGGAACTTAAACTGTTGTTTATAAGTTAATTTCACAATAAAGTGCTCAGTTTTGTGATGTGACAATGATCGCTGCAATTCGCCAAGAATATCACTTTTTAGGAAGGTTTTAGTTATCGAATAGCTTCTTATGATTGTTTATTGTCCTAATTTACCGTAAAAAGCGTGAGTTCTGTTTACATCTGAAATATGCTCGTTTTTAGTCACACCAATCGTTCAAAGCCAGTTCTTGGTTATGTTTTGAAAAGGGCATACACGATTCAATAGATAATAATTTTCCTTCTCCTTTATATAAATAATAATCCCTAAAAGGTATAGATGTGCATGACAAATCGTTAGAAGCAACTAGGTGAACTTTTCAATAGTTAATTGAGGGTATTTTTATTTTTTTCCCGACGCCTCTACCAAAATTCTAAAGTTGTGCTACTTCAATGATGTATTCACACAAAAAATGGTCTTTCCACCACATAAAGAAGTAGGCCGAAGTTTTCTGAGCTTATAGCACTTCCTTATTAGTTATATGTATATTTTAAGGTTCGAACAGCTGCGACAGCTTTTATTTCGGCCGTCTAGTTGGTGCTGGCTGTGCGCTGGGTCACCGCCATCTTGATTTCCACTTTGTCATTTTGGCTATAATCATTGGCTACACAAAATTAGTGAGTTCCAATTAGACAAACTTTACCATCTTTTCCAAGAAAAACTTCTTCCATTTGGGTCGACTTCCGAAAAATTCGAGGCAATGATAGATTCTGCACAAGTACTCCATCACCTACATTTGATGATAATTCCTTTTCATTACGATAAATAGTACGCAACTGTATTCAGCAGCAAGCTGGGTACTCCGTTCCGTGATTTTTAGCACAGCCCTACCGAGGAGCTACGTCGACGATAAATTCCAGGCTAATGGCTAAGAAAATGGCTTTGGTAATAGTCTTCGGCACACACGGCAATCTTACGAAATAGTGAAGACTATCAACAGCCGGGCTTGACAAATATAAAATGTTTGTCTTAGTTCAGCAAGCGCGGTACTGACGCCTGCGCGAAGAGTTCCTTGATGGACATCTTCCACTGTCAACGTAGTTATTAAATTTCAACCGAGTAGAATAATTGGATGCTTAATATGTACATTCTCAGGTGAAAGATGTAGTCGGCCGACAACGCGTATGGTTTCATCCTAGTATTCGTTTTTCTGAACTTCTCGATTCCAATATTCCTCAGTTTATTGAATTTTCTGCCCTCTTAGAAATCTATTGTTTGAATTGCTGATTCCTTTAATTATATTGATGAAGCGCAATATTGACGCCGTTATATGGGGAAGTCGACCTCCGTGAAGTAAATTTGTCTACAGGGAGCAACCAGCGCCTACTCTAGATACAAACCTAGAAAACATTACAGTTCGGACCGCCTAGGGTATTGTCCTTATTTAATTTTCTTTGTACCTTAGGTTAACTAATCCTTGCGTACAAATAAAACTGCACACTCTCCTAACCAAAACCAACGAGAAATGCTGATGTCATTGGCGCATTCCAAGTTTAATACTTGAACAAAACGAACACAAGAGAGAGTCTTCCCTTTAAAAACCTGAAAGTTCTTGTAGTATTTAAGCGAAGCAATAAAACAAGTCTCTCAAACTATATAACATATATTAAGCAAGTATGCAACGGTACATTCACTTTGCTGACCAAACTACTGAAGCTACGTTACTGTAAGAGATCTGATGAACAACTGACTAGCAAATCAAGAACAATAATAACTGCAACTCAGGTTAAGATCATTTATACTACATTCCTCCCTTACGTAAAAGTTTTTTTGTTTTGTTTTTTTTTTTTTTTAACTTGTGCTTTACTTGGGTTGTACCCGTTCTACTTTATTCCGTATTCTTTCTGACCTCCGTAAAACAGGCTTTTCTTGTACGGTATCTGTTGATGAAGCGGAGTTTTGTGGAATAATAGGAGGTCGGGGTAGGGAAGGTAATTGTATGTTGACTGTCTTGATTAGGCTGCTCACAGTTTATTTCCACAGGAATGACGATATTATTTTTTTTTATATCATCTGGCTTCGGACTTGAAAGGCTTTTGTCCTGCAGGCTTGTTGATTTTAGATGATCTATGTGACAGAGGCGCACCTTACCGCGGACATTCACTAGGTATAATACCGCTCCTTTCTTACACAGAATTCTCCCCGGCCACCAATTAATGCTATCCCCTCGGACGTTTCGGACTAAAACCGTTTCTCCCGGTTCATAACAATTGGTGGGTTGTCCACGCTTTAAACATGTCGCGTGATTTAGACGGGTCGATTGACTGAAGTCAGGTCTCAGCATAGAAAGTTTTGTTCGAGGTCTATATTTTAAGAGGTGTTCTGCAGGTGTTAGCCCCGTCACCGTATGAGGAGTGTTTCGATAAGCAAAGACGAAATTATCTACGATCTTCTGAAGCGCCGCCGTACTTTCCCAGGGTTTTCTTATATCCGCCGTTGGTTGTAAAAGGTGTTTCGTCAAAGCTTTCTTCAACGTTTGCACCGAACGCTCCGCTGCCCCGTTAGATGATGCGTGATATGGTGGTGTTCGGATGTGTTTTATCCCGTTGTTCTCACAGAATTCAGCAAACTCTTCCGAAGTAAATGGAGGTCCATTATCACTAACTAACTCTAAAGGTAGTCCAAATAGCGAGAATAAGGAACGTAACTTGCTTATAGTTTGAGTTGCATCGGTGCGGGACATGATGAACACTTCCAGCCACTTAGAAAAACTGTCTGTCACTACCAAAAACTTTACTCCTTCCTTGACCGCAAAGTCGATATGTAATCGTTGCCAAGGTCTCGTCGTCCAGGGCCAACGGCAAACCGTGGAAGAAGAGGGGTTACTATTCTGCGTTAGTTGACAGGCCGCACACTCTGCAATAACTTCTGTGATGTCTTTATCTATACCAGGCCACCATACATAACTCCTTGCCAGGGCCTTCATACGACAGATCCCGGGGTGTTCTTGGTGAAGCAGATCTAAAACCATTCTTTGCAGCGTTCTAGGGATGACTACCCGAAACCCCAGAAGGACACAGTTCGTCTCCGATGACAGCTCCACGCGTCTCATATGGTATGGCCGTAGCTCCTCATCTCGAATATTATCTGGCCAGCCTTCTTTCGTAAGAGTTAAAACTTTTGAAAGGATTGTATCTTTTTCGGTTTCTCGGGATATTTCATAGGAAGTTAAAGGACTTTGGAAAAAGGGAACATAATTAACGGCACTACTGTCTTCATATATGGTTTCATTCAACGGAAGCCTCGAGAGTGCATCTGCTCTGTACATTTCTTGACCTTTTTTATATACTATTTGGAAGTTATATCCTGCTAAAACGATAGCCCAGCGTTGAAGACGGGATGCTGACATCGTAGGAAAACCTTTTTTTGGACCAAACAAATATACCAGAGGTTTGTGATCGGTGACCAGCACGAATTTTCTGCCATAAAGGAACTTATGAAAGCGCATTACTCCAAACTTGAGCGCTAGAGCCTCCTTCTCCACTTGTGAGTAGTTTTGTTCTGCAGTGTTCAATGTTCGCGACGCAAAAGCGATTGGGCGTTCACATCCATTCCTTTCGATTTGGCTTAGCACTGCTCCCAAGCCATACCGAGAAGAATCGCATTCCAAAATTAATTTTTGTTCTGGGTTGTATAATGCTAAAATAGAAACGTTAGATAATAATTCTTTACTTTTATTAAAGGCTTTTTGTGCCTCTAGTTTCCAAGACCATTCTTTCTGAGAAAGCAAATCATATAATGGTTTTAAAATTGATGAAAGTCTTGGGATATATGATGAATATGCTTGCACTAAACCAAGATAAGATCGTAATTGCTTAGTACAAGTAGGTTCGGGGATATTCTTGACAGCATCTATTCTTGATTCTGGGATATGTCTTCCATTCTTGTCAAGTATATGCCCGACATACTGCACAGATTTTTTAAAAAATTGACATTTCTTAATATTTACTTTAATTTAGTGTTCATTTAGCTTTGTTAAAACTAACCGAGTTTTCTTAACACAATCATGGTAATCTTCTCCAGCTATCAAAACGTCATCAAGATAACAAATGACTTTGGGAATTCCTCTGAGAATATTATCCATTACCGATTGAAAAAGAGAAGGCGCACTAGAAACACCGTATGGAAGACGCTTGAATTTGAATAACCCGAGATGTGTATTAATTACGAGCATTTTCTGTGAATCTTCATTAACCTTTAGCTGGAGATAAGCTTTAGACAGATCAATAACAGAGAAAACTGTTCCCCCTGCCACACTCGCGAAAATATCTTCAATGTGCGGCAGTGGATAATGAGCTACATCTAACACTGGATTTAAAGTTTTTTTGAAATCACCGCATATACGTACCCCTCCGTCCGTTTTGGGCACGGTCACAATAGGTGTAGCCCATTGACTACGTTTCGTAGGCGTTAAAATTCCCGATTCTACCATCTGATTTAATTGATTTTCTACTTCTTCACGATACGCATATGGCAAAGTGTAGGGTTTACAGAATTTTGCACAGAAATCCGGCTTCAAAAGTAATCCTACTTCGTAACCTTTTATTTCACCGGTACTTTCTGAAAAACAATGTGGGAATTCTTTCACAAGAAACGTTACTTGCGGATCATCATTAGCGTTGGGATGAATTTCTTCAACATTATTAATACGTATAAAATCGCTTCCTAATTTCCGAATCCAATCACGACCAAGTAAACAAGGAGCCAAACCTTTACGCGTCTCGACGACCAACAAAGTCATAATAAAATTCTTCTTTTTATATCGCACCCTAACCTCAATTTCACCGCATACACTAACTATGTCACCCGTGTAAGATCGTAATTTTACTTTACTTGGCCGGAGTTTTTGTTTTAATTTACTAAAATGTTCTTCAAATATATACCTCGGTACGATTGTTACTGCGGCTCCGGTATCCACTTGAAAATTTACCTTTACTCCTTCCACCTCTAAGGTGATGTAAATAAAGAACATCTTCCTCCTCCGAAGAATCCTCCTCATTGATTTGATGAACTTGCTTCCGTCCATTTGACTTACCCCATTTTGAAAAGTCATCATGCGCCGATTTACCTTGCTTCCACTTGTTGTCAAACTGCGATCTTGCGTAGCCACTTCCACTTCTTTGCCCTACAAGTATTCTCATCTCGGCACTTACCGCAATGTTTGCACCTAAAATGAGACGAATTCTTATTGAATTTGAAAGTGTGTACCTTTGAAATTTTATTTATATTTTCTCCGTTTATCGTCTCCGGTCCTGATGTCATACATTGTGTCTCGGCATCTGCCAACTCCAATGCCAACGCCAACTTAGTAGCAGTCTCCATATTGAGATTTTCTTCCTTAAGAAGGGCTTTCCGAATTCCATCGCTTCTAATACCACAAACTAGCCGGTCCCGTAAGGTATCGTCAAGAAATGAGCCAAACTCACACGTGCGAGCTAGGTGACGTAAAACTAGAATGTATTCTGACATCGTCTCGTTCCGCTGTTGACATCTCCCGTTAAACTTGTACCGTTCTACGATGATCATTTTTTTTGGGTTGAAATGTAATTCGAGAATTTTCACTACTTCGGTATATGTTTTTGTCTCCGGGGATACTGGGGACAAGAGGTTCACCAATTGCTGATACAAAGACGGACCGATTAATGATAGAAAAACATGAATTTTCATTGTATCCGTCACATTGTTTGCTATAAAATATGAGTTTAGGCGCTTTATGTATGAAGAGAATGTGCAAATTTTCTCATCAAATTGCTCTATATGACCGAACAAAGGCATCACGAATTGCTTCCGTTTTACCACTTAACAAAAATACAAACGCGAACTTTTTCAATTTTCTTTTATGAGGTTCTTAAATTCTCGTCGCCAAATATTGTAGTATTTAAGCGAAGCAATAAAACAAGTCTCTCAAACTATATAATATATATTAAGCAAGTATGCAACGGTACATTCACTTTGCTGACCAAACTATTGAAGCTACGTTACTGTAAGAGATCTGATGAACAACTGACTAGCAAATCAACAACAATAATAACTGCAACTCAGCAAATACCACACAAAGAGACAGATGCACACCAGAGGCGTAGGTTAAGATCATTTATACTACAGTTCTAAAAACAGAATTGTCGTGAGCATCGATTCAGAGTGTTTAGGTTCACTTCAAGTAAATTCCAAGTTGACAACTTAAAAAACATTGTGAGCAATAGTACAAGAAAGTAGAATTTCCCAACCTTCTTCTATTGGCAAATTTCAATTTGTTTACACCTTCACTTCAAAGATCTTTGTATTTGCTTTCAGACTTGCATATAAAGTAGGCAGTGAAGTAACGGTTTATGACAGTTCAATTCCAAGCCCTTTGCTTGTACTACAAGGGTAATTGAGAATGGTCAGAGTCTAACAAAGTAAAGAGAGAAGAGGTGGTATGGGTGTACGGATTTCAAAGGCTTCGTTGAACTTAATTTATTAACCTTATATCTAACAATTCTCTTTCTGATGTTACTTATATACTATTGCAATTCTCTCTTATATCTAAACTATTTTCACATTGTCTTACTTTTAATTACCTACTCCTAAATAGATCCGTCCCTTTGACCGGTCCGCTCAACACGTTTACTGGGCCCGAACAGCCCAATGCCTTAACCTACTTAGCTAAGTCCCTTTGACCGTTCTGCTTAATACACGTACTAGGCCCAAGCAGTGAACAGTTCCACTCAACAAGCGTACTGGGTCCGAGCAGTGAACTGCTGTCAATCTACTTATGACTAATAACCGCGTCCCTTTGACCATGCCACTCAACATGCGTACTGGGCTCCAGCAGTGAGCTGCCCTTAATCTGCTTATGGCTAATAGCAAACTCACTTTTTTCGTACCGCTCAACACGTGTGCTGGCACCGCGCGGTGAACTGCCCTTAACCAGGCCCGTAGAGACAAAATTCGGGCCCGGGGGGTACCACATACGGGACCCCCGCGAAACGAATTTCTGGCCCGGCACTTAGCGTTTACGGGCCCATATACAATCGAATGATTGACTTTCAGTTTAAAATTTGTCTAATATAGTACACTTTTTCGATCGTGAAGCATTTTTTTTATATAAATAATTAAAATGGAAAAAATTTTCTGTTGATGACTTAGATGACGGGCCCGGGGGGTTTACCCCCTTCGCCCCCCCCCCCTGCCGGCGGCCCTGCCCTTAACCTAGCTAGCTAGCTGAACACACGCACCGGGACCGAGCGGTTTACTGCCCTTAGCGGTGAAAATATTAATTCTCTTAATGCATGGGAAAGCTTATTTATATACAAAAATGCAGAAAATGTCATGAACAACGAAAACGGCAAAATAACATCGTCACTTTTTGAAATCTGCAAAATCAGCTCGAAAAGAAAACGGACCCCGAACGTTGACCTCGGCTACATTTGATCAGACTCAGCTGTAATATTTTAGTTTTGCGGTAGTTGCTGACGAGGATGGGAATGCCCATCGAAATGAAGTCTATTTTGAAATAAGGTTCTCAACAAATTTGAAGGTACCGGTGAAGGTAATGTGAATGTTTAGTGTTGTTTTCGGTTAAATTATTTAAAAAACAAACGTAGCTCACATTAATCCGGTGATGCAAATAGATTAAAAGCTTTTAAGTTAAACTGTTTTATTTAACATAAGATGAGGTACTAACAGCTCAAAAATTATATTATTGGTTACAGATGTGTGGCTTACTGACCGACAAAACCGCTTAACTTAAAAGTTTTTTTGGCAATTTTATTATTTTTCAGCTTTTAATACATAATTAATGATAAATAAAAATGTTTAACTTAAAGGTTTTTTTACCTAAGTTTTTGCATGTCTTTCCCTTACCAGGTGCTAGATCTATCTTAACCCCATAGTATCCAACGACAATTAGAGTATGATTGCTTATCTTAGTAATCCCAAAAAGTAGGAATTCAGTATTTACATCGGCCGATTCCGATTATTCGATAATTTTTGTCTGTTTCTCCCTTCCCAAACGAACGCTCAGGGGTGTTTTACTCCCGCAATAACTACCGGCATCGGGAGTGTCATTATTTATCTCAGCGACACCGAAAACTTCGGATTCGACACTAATATCAGTCGTTTTCGATTGTTTGAACTTTTCCCTCCCCACACCATCGCTTGGGAGTCTTATCCCTAATTTATTTAACGGTGTCTGGAGTGTCAGTATTCATCTAACCCCCGGAAAAGTATGACTTTGACACCAATATCGGTCGTTTCGATTATTTATACATGACAGCCCGCCACACACAACCCCACTCTTCTTCAATGGTACCATAAAATTGTATTGTCACCGGAATTGAACAAGTCTGTAAAATTTTGCAGTCAGTCTTGTATCATATTCAAGTAAATCCTTACTGATTTTTCAACCAGTACCAGTACTTATACTGGTGAAAAATATTCAGTTAAATTTCAAGTCTATTTACGCGTACTTGAAAATCACCAGTACCAGTAAATAAATTGGTCTGGCGAACGACAGTAAATCACCAGTAACTACCAGTAAAAACCAGTAGCCCAGTAAGAGCTAGTAATAACCAGTAACCACCAGAATTCACCATCAATAACAAGTAACAAGGATTCAATGCTAATTTATCCACCAATCCTGATGAAAAATGCATGAATTATTATGAAATGAAAGACAAATTTTCATTTCCTTATTTATTACTTTACGAAAAGCAATTGTTCCTTCTTTATTCCATATAAAGTTACGTTTTCTTTTGGTCCTGATGGTGTTCCACCTGCATTCTTGAGATGCTGTTCCGACGCCTTACTCACTCCACTGGAACTCATCTTCAACAAATGTCTTCAGGTCGGTAGATTTCCTACGTTATGGAAGAGCTCTTTTATAATTCCTGTTTATAAAAAGGGGCATAAAAACACAATAACAAATTATAGACCAATCGCAAAGCTTTCCTGCATACCCAAGTTGTTCGAATCTGTTATATACTCACAGCTTGTAGTGCAGTGTAAGGGGTTAATCTCATCTAATCAACATGGCTTTCTGCCCGGTAGATCAACGACAACTAACTTGCTTGAATTTACATACCACATAATCGCTGCCTTTCAGCAAGGTCTCCAGACTGACTGCGTCTACACCGACTTTAGCAAGGCATTTGATAAACTTCCTCACTCTGTGATTATGCTTAAGCTTGAAAAGTTGGGTTTTCCGCCTTTATTGCTCGATTGGATCTTCTCTTACTTAAAAGACAGGATATATCGAGTATCTTTCCGTAATACTTTATCCAGAGTCATTAAAGCTACATCTGGCGTACCGCAGGGTAGCCATCTTGGGCCGTTGTTGTTTATTCTTGCCATTGATGACATTGTTCCTCTGATTAAGCACTCTAATGTCTTAATCTATGCAGACGATATGAAGATTTTCTCATGCGTTAGAAACAGTTATGATTCTTCCTGCATTCAGTATGATTTAAATACCTCCGCGAACTGGTGTGGATCTAATGGTCTGCAGCTTAACTTGGATAAATGTGAAGTTATGTCTTTCTCTAGGAACCAAAATCAGCTCGTCTTTGATTATTCCTTTGCGGAAACTAATATCTGTCGTGTAGAGTCCGTCACTGACCTTGGAGTGAAGCTTGACCGTAAACTCGATTTCACTCTGCACATTACCTACATTGTTTCTAGGAGTAATTCAGTTCTTGGCTATGTAAAGCGGTGGGCAAGGGAGTTTTCTGATCGGAAGACCTTAATTCACTTATTCTTTTCTTTGGTCAGGCCAATTCTCGAGTATGCATCTCAGGTTTGGTCTCCCTGCTATGCTGTTCATTCCAGACGCATTGAGTCGGTACAGCGGAACTTTGTTAGGTTCGCACTAAGAGACCTTCCATGGAATGATCCACTTAGGCTTCCTCCTTATGTGGATCGCCTCCGATTGCTTAATATGCACTCGTTGGAAGAACGGCGTAGAGTTGCTGACCTAGTCTTTATTCACCAGCTTTTGAACTCGAACATAGACTCTTGCACTCTCGCAGGTATGGTTTCTTATAGGCATACCCCGTTTAGCTTAAGAAGACTGCCTTTGCTGCATGTTGTTCACTCTCGGTCTAACTATGGTATGCATGAACCTATAAATCGCATGTGTAGAGCCGTGAATATGTGTCCTGTTTTTGACCTGACTCTTACTAAGGATTTGCTAAAGCGATCTCTGTTGTCTGTGCACCCCTGATTGTGTGGGCGTGTTTTGGATTTTTGTTTTTGTTTTTTTAGTTTTTTTTGTTGTTTACTAATATTTTATTTGCATGGGTTGTGGGAGCCTCATTCATCTCAATATACGTTATATTCTGGTGAATAGGTCAATTGATTCTAGGCTTCTGCCTATGAAGTGCGCCTTCTGAGTTAGAAGGATTAATTCTATAATTAATCCTTAAAAAACTAATTTAAGTATCTGTAATTGGCAATTGTATAGCTCTAAATGCGCGGTGACTCTTATACGTTTTTTCCCAAATTAAATGAAAGAGAAATAATTGCATGTAGAACACATCTAATTTAATTAATTTAATTGGATATAAAAATTAGTCTTCTGTTTTAATAATGCATGTATTTTCCATAGATATTTATGAATAGTTTATATTTACTTCTTATTACCGGTAGGTTACTGGTGATTACTGGTATTTATTGGTTATTATCGGCTCCTACTGGTCTACTTGTTCTTACTGGTGATTTTCAGGTGTTCGCCAGTACCAATTTATTTACTGGTAATAGTAATTTTTAAGTACTAGAAAAGAGATTTTAATTTTTACTGAATATTTTTCACCGGTACGGGTACTGGTAATTTACTGGCACTGGTTCTTACAATCATACAAGAACGACTGCAGTAACCCGATATCACCATCACACAGTGGGAGCAATTTTAATGCAATTTGGAATAGAAATTTCTCTTCCGAAGCTAAAGTTTTTTGGACATTTTGAGACCCCTCCTTTCTCCCCCTTGAAACTATTTTTTGCTATAGATAAGACATATATTTCTATTTTTAATATTTCCAGCTAATAATTAAGTTTAAATTAACACTAAAAAAGAATATTAGAGGCAGAAAAAGTAGGACTTATAGCTAACTTTAAAATGAATGACTAAAATTAAATTACAACAAATATGTATAACAAAAACCGGAAATAAAAATTCAATATTTTCCAGTTCGAAAGGACTTAAATTATTATCTTCTAAAGAAATTTCATCTTCCATATTTTCTGAAATATCGGTTGAAAATTGCTGACGGTTGTCTAACAATGTAATAACATCCTTCGGCAGCCTTGACTTCTTTCGCATCTACATTCTACCTCGAGATCCATCGGAAGAAATCATCGGATCAGATGAATCCATTTCCCGGTAGAAAACGTCCTGTAAGTTAAAAATTCTACTGCATTTTTTCGCCTGATGTTCCCTGTCCTTGTTGTAATATTTGTTCCGCACCCTCCCCACACTCTTTTGCTTATACACCCAACGGGAGTTATAAATATGAACTTATATCACTTCCATGTGCTAATATCTAAAAAAATAGTTTTTAAAAAAAAAGTTGAACCGACTTCACAAAAAGCGCTAAAAAGCATAAAATAATTTTTAATTTTATATCTATTACGACATTTTGAAGTCGGTGCAAATCAAACAAACCAAACAACTACAACAAAAGTATTTAATCGTCATTCCTTTTGATCCCGTAAACTGAAACGTTCAGGTAGTATTAGGTATTATTTTCAATTATGGTACTGTAGTTGTTTTATTTGTTTGATTGGCACCGACTTCAAAATGTCGTAATAGATATAAAATTAAAAATTATTTTATGCTTTTTAGCGCTTTTTGTGAAGTCGGTTCAACTTTTTTTTTAAAAGCTATTTTATTTTTCACTTTTTAGTGTCTTCTTCTCTATACAACGAAGAAAGAACCCTCCAAATCGGTCGACGCGTTAAAAGTTAGTTTTAAACCCCTACCTCACCCCCATTCCACTACACTTTTTTTCTCATGGTATCAATCAAGGAACATACTCTACCGAACATAAAAGGAATCATCGAAATTGGTCCACGCGTTACGAAGTTACTACCCCTCCCCCTCCCCCACCTCCACCATAGGATCAAATTATTCTCCTATTAGCAATGGGGGATCACACTCTATACAACAGCAAAAGAACCGTACAAATCAATCCACGCGCTACAAAGTTAGGTTCCACCCCCCCTTCTCCTACCTCCACTCCAGCAACATTTGTTTTCTCGTAGTATCAACCAAGGATCATATTCTATCCAATAGAAGAAGAATTATCCAAATCGGTCCACGCGTTACGAAGTTAGAACGAAGAAAGAACCCTCCAAATCGGTCGACGCGTTAAAAGTTAGTTTTAAACCCCTACCTCACCCCCATTCCACTAAACTTTTTTTCTCATGGTATCAATCAAGGAACATACTCTACCGAACATAAAAGGAATCATCGAAATTGGTCCACGCGTTACGAAGTTACTGCCCCTCCCCCCCACCCACACCTTTCACCATAGGACCAAATTATTCTCCTATAAGGAATGGGGGATCATACTCTATACAACAGAAAAAGAACCATCGAAATCGGACCACTCGTTACAAAGTTAGGTTCCACCCCACCCCCCACCCCCATACCCCAACATTTTTTTCACCTGGTATCAACCACGGAACATACTCTACCCAACAGAAAAAGAATTATCCAAATCGGTTCACGCGTTACAAAGTTAGACTACCCCCCTCCCCCTTCCCCCCACCCTAGGCCAAATTTTTTTCTCCTATTAGTAATGGGGGATAATACTCTGTACAACAAAAAAAGAACCATCCAAATCGGACCACGCGTTACAAAGTTAGGTTTCACCCCCACCCCCCACCCCCACCCTACCAAAAATTTTTTTGACATGGTACCAATCGGTGAACATACTCTACCCAACAAAAAAAGAATCATCAAAATCACTCGACGGTTACGAAGTTATGCCCGGTCAGACATAAAAAAAATAAAAATAAAAAAATAAAAAAAAATAAATAAAAATAAAAGAAAAAAAATACGCGTCGAACTTAGAACCTCTTTGTTTTTGGGAAGTCGGTTTAAAATAGAAAGGAAAAGGTTCAAAACAATTTAATGTTACTTTGTGAATAGATATTGGCATTTTGAACAATCCTTAATTTCTGGCAGTTGTTATGTAAAACAAAAACAGCAGTCTACTTGCCCTCATTCGATACACTATTTTCGATACATTTTATTTAAGTGTATTGGAGGAAGATTACGATGAGATTGTACTTACTGAGCCGTGGCTATCATCTGATGTGCTGTCTGCGAAACTTTTTCCTTCTGATAGATACACGGTGTTGCGAAAGGAGCTTGCCTAATGAGGATCCAGTTGCTGAACAGTTGTCCGCTAGAATTTCATTATTGCGTTTTGGAGATATTTATATCTGCGCCAGCTACAGTCCTCCTGCTAGTCCTTTGCATGTCTATGAGAATCATACAGAGAACATACATGCTATTTCCACTGAAATTGAATCTGAAAGCTATTGTGCTGCCTTGGAGACTATAATCTGCGCTACGTAAGCTAGTGTTGGTCGGAAGAGGATAAGTGCATTTTACCCTTGTCAGTGTCATCATCTCGTGAATGTGTTATAATTGATACCTGTATTGGTCACGATCTTGTCTAAATTAATTCATTCAGAATATTTTGGGTATAAGTCTTGATCTAGTGTTTCTTAGTGCTTCTCTTAATGTTGGAATTAATGTGCATTCTTCACGCTTAGTAGTAAATTTCTAAGAGCTGTTCATGCTGCTATAAGGCAATATATGCCTTAAAAAAAGCTTTTAAAATTCGCATCTTCCATGGTTTAACCGAGGTTTAATCAGTTTAAAGAACGCAAAGAATAAGGTGCACAAGCAATATCTACGATATCAAAATCCCTTACAGGCTGAGAAATATTAAAGATTAAAAAAGGAGTATAATTTTCTTCACAGATTTCTTTTTGGACATTATATCTTGAATGTAGAAGGGGATATTAAATTTTTGCTTTTCTTTGTCCTATATATTGACTAAAATTTTCTATATGTCACTTGCTTCTGGTGAATACGTAAAGGCATGGAAGTTCTCATATATCATACCGTGTCATAAGTCTGACCCACGTCATTTAGTAAACAATTAAAAAAACGGGTTAATCAAAATTAAGAATGAAATAGTTTTTAAAAAAAAAAGTTTAACCGACTTCACAAAAAGCGATAAAAAGCATAAAATAATTTTTAATTTTATATCTATTACGACATTTTGAAGTCGGTGCAAATCAAACAAATAAAACAACTACAGTACCATAATTGAAAATAATACCTAATACTACCTGAACGTTTCAGTTTACGGGATCAAAAGGAATGACGATTAAATACTTTTGTTGTAGTTGTTTGGTTTGTTTGATTTGCACCGACTTCAAAATGTCGTAATGGATATAAAATTAAAAATTATTTTATGCTTTTTAGAGCTTTTTGTGAAGTCGGTTCAACTTTTGTTTTAAAAACTATTTTATTTTTCATTTTTCGTGTCTTCTTCTTTATAAAACGAAAAAAGAACCCTCCAAATTGGTCCACGTGTTAAAAAGTTAGGTTCAACCCCCTACCCCACCTCTTCTATCCCACTAAAAGTTGATGTCATGCGATAGAGAAGGGGGGAGGGGGTTAAGAAAGGGGTGCCATCCTGCTCCTGGTCACGCAACAAAAGCAAAATTCATGCCGAGGAATAAGGATAAGTTGAGACGAAACGGGACCAACAAAATAATCAAAAGGAAATCAAAGCCAAAAAAAGAAAAACGAAAACCGCGAAAAAACTTTAAGCGAAAAAAGAAAAAAAACGAACGAAACAAAAAAACTAAATCTGAAAAAAAAGAAACAAGAGGAGGAAGGATGTCGGCAGGCGCTGCCAAACTTACCGGCTTTCGTTGGGGGAGTCTGGTGTTGTGACTCCCCTTGTTTGGCCCCTGCCCCAACCACCCTATGCACCCAGGGGGGCTACATCATCTGAATGCCCTAGTTCACCCTGAAAGAAAAGTAGGCCACTCACTTCATTATGAGGGTCCCACCCACTGACGTAGCGCTGCCCGCCCTAGAGGAGGAAGGACGACGATGAGAATAGAGAGAGATAAATTACTAAACCATTATAGTAACTCCATATAAACCTTTATTAAAAAAAATTAATTTCGAAAATAGATATTCTTATACTTAGGCATATAGAAATAACAATTCTGGAAGGAATACTATAAAGATCAGTAAATTTATAAATTAAATCTTAATTTTAGTGGAAAAAATTATAAAGACCGCAAGATAATAAAAACGTAAACTTATTGATGCGACAGCAAAATTTATCTCAATAGAGAGATTTAGATTTAACTCATCTACA
The DNA here is from genome assembly GCA_964036015.1 of Leptarthrus brevirostris. Lineage (NCBI taxonomy): Eukaryota > Metazoa > Arthropoda > Insecta > Diptera > Asilidae > Leptarthrus > Leptarthrus brevirostris. Next base: position 88,692,383 of record OZ038372.1, on the reverse strand, counting down.
AGAAAAACTCTCTTTAATTTCAAACTAATAATCAGTAATACTTTTTATAATTAGGCTAATAGTTGAACCTAGTAAAATACTGGTGAGTCGGGGCCTCTAATACTTATACTTATATATTATACTTTTTTCGTTTTCACAACCTTTTAATTTTAAATTCCTTAACTGTTTCCTTCTTTAAATTCCATATTACTTCCGTTTTGTTCATCACTAATTTCCACTTCCTTTTTATGTACTTTTAGTTTTGACACTTCTGTAATTTTTATTTCACTTTTAATTTCCTTATTGTATCTATTTTTGATTTTCACCTTTTTATTTTCCTGCTTTTCAGTTTTAATTTCACTCTTATGTCCCTTTAGTTTTTACACTTCTTGTAGTTTTTTTTATTTTAATGATCTTTTAGTTTTTACACTTCTATTTTTCTTATTATAAAAAATTTTTTGATTATCACTTTTTCGTTTTCCTAGTTTCCGGTTTTAATTTCATCATGTTCTTTTAGTTTTCACTTTTTGTAGTTTTAATTTCACTTTAATTTCTCTTATTGTACCTATTTTTGATTTTCACTTTTTCGTTTTCCTGCTTTTTAGTTTTAACTTCACTTTTATGTTCTTTTAGTTTTTACGCTTCTGTAGTTCTTATTTCACTTTTATTTTTCTTGCTGTATCTATGTTCGATTTTCACTTTTCGTTCTCCTACTTTTCGGTTTTGCTTTCTTTAAATTATTTACATTTGATTTTCACCTTGTTATTTTCCTGCTTTTCAGTTTTAACTTCACTTTTATGTTCTTTTAGTTTTTACACTTCTGTAGTTGTTATTTCATTTTTTTTAATCTCCCCTTTATATTCTTTCAGTTTTTCAGTTTTTGTAGTTTTTATTTCACTTCTATTTTTCTTGTTGTATCTATTTTTGATTTTCACTTTTTCGTTCTCCTACTTTTGGGTCTTCGCTTCACTTTTATGTTCTTTTAGTTTTTAACTTTTTGTAGTTTGTATTCCACTTTTACTTTTCTTATTGTACCTATTTTTGATTTTCACGTTTTGGTTTTTTTATTTCACTTTTTTTTAATCTCACCTTTATGTTCTTTTAGTTTTTCACTTTTTGTAGTTTTTATTTCACTTCTATTTTTCTTGTTGTATCTATTTTTGATTTTCACTTTTTCGTTCTACTACTTTTCGGTTTTAACTTTACTTTTATGTTCTTTTAGATTTTACTGGTCTTTGCTTTTACTTTTCAAATTTTTCTTCGTTTTACGTTTTACTTTACTTTCACTTTCCTTATTCTTCCATTCTTTAATTCTAATATTCGCTTTTATAGTTTTTCTTACATTGCCGCTAAGTAATTATTAACACTTTTTTTCTTTACAAATTTAATTTTAATTACACTCCCCACATTTGTAATTTTTTCCTTGTCCACAAAAATTTCTGTTACTCGCACTTCGAAGTTTGGTTTTTTCTTCTAATTTCGGCTCATGATTTCACAAAACGACTTATACACTTTTTAGTTTCATTATCCTCGTCACTAGATTTCTATTCCATTTTCCCGCTTATCTTTCGATAAAACCATTAATTTGCCGATCATTTGCCTAGTATTCAACGCACTACTTCACGAGTAATGTTCTCAGGTTTTTAACACCTGCTTTCATTCTTCTTTTACGAAAAATAAAAAGAAGTAAATACGCGAACACGTTATCAGAGCTTCCGTCCAAGTCTGAATCTCCAGTGACTGAATCTCTAATCGCGACACACTTCTTTCTTGCCGGCAGACACACCTATATAAGCGCATCTTCCATCGGCTCCCGTCAAGCTTTATTCAGCTCATAGCGGCGTGAACGGTTTTTGTCTCGCCAGATGTTCAAGTTAAATTACATTTTATTGCAATTTTGCTGGCTTGGATCTGGGTTGAATTTTATTTTTAGCATTCTCTTTGCAACCCGACCGTCTTTGGTTGAATTTTTGTACTTTTTCAGTACGGAAAAAGATTCAGCTCTTTCGGCCGAGTCCATAGACACCTCGAGGACCAAGACTTAATTTTTTTCTGCCCGGACCCAGTGGTCAGGTGATCCTAGACCACTGAGTAGATGGATCTTTAGCGACCATAACAGGGCAGCGTTGGCTGCTGAGCCTGCGAGGGCAGAGGAGATTGAGAAAGGTCGCTTACACTTGATTATCTGACTCCGCTAGCGCAAGTGAGCCTAAGTCCCTTGCGTGCCACTAATGAGAGAGACGTAGGTGACTCTAGGCACTCTCTCGTAACTTTGTCAGGCGCCCAATGTGTGGCACGATCCATTCCTAGTCTCATGCTCTCTCTGAGATAGCCGGTCATTTAGATTAGATAAATCCTGTGACGAATCGGCGAAAAGGGCAGAGTGCGGCGAGGACAACATCTCTTGGATGGTTGTGAGTAGTCTCACCAAGATAGTTCACTGGTCGTGAAGACGATGGAACCACTTGGGGCAGAGAAGTTAAAACGAAAAGGGAATGCTGATGGGCCCGTGGGCCAAACCTAACCCAAAGGTCTCTTAAGGAGAGATAAGGAGTGGAACGATGAGTCGGTAGGACATCTGATGTTCCACTTAGTGAACTAGGCTCCCCCTAGTATCTCAAGTATGGAGTGCTCACATTTCACAATTCCAACGAAATAACAGGTGGATGCACCACTTGGCGAAGAAAAAAATGTTAGGTTCGGGAAATTTGAGAAGCATGAAACATCTGTTGAGATGAGACGTTAACACAAGCTTAACGCCGGTAAAAATTGCTGAAAGCTCGGTTCTGAACTGATGAGATAGGTATAAAGAAGGATCAATGGAGTACGACCTAATCACCAGCAACGGCCGGTCCGAATAACGCAGCTGGTTCGACGTGTCGGCTCGTTAGGACTTGGACATACTTCTTATGAGAGAGCAGGCTGGGAAGTCATAGCCTGACGTCAGTAGAGGTCTCACCAAGGCAAGCACGTCGTCCTAATCAGAGACGCGTGAGCCCCGATGATCCCTTCACGACTAGCCGGATGTTTCCCCCACGATCAGGATGAGAATCGCGCAATACTAGACCTTGGTGTATGTGCTTACCCTCTTCCATCAGTGTATGTTTTCACAACGTCATCGCATCCGAGGAGACTCGGCTAAGTGGACTTTGGTCATCATCAGAGGAAGACACGCACTCCAGTATCAGTATGGCTCTCACGATACTATTCCCGGCCGTGTTGCCACAATTTCGGGCCGAATATCCTTCGTGGGATCGGTTCCCATCAAATTTCCTGGAAGGTCTTCCAGTTCAAAGCCTGGTCTGAAAAATGCGACAACGCAAAAAAAAATTGTTAATGGACGATGCAATTGAAGCCGGTGTAGGCTGTAGTGTAAGGCGTGAACACAAACTTCACGTCTGTCGAAATGCTGAGGGCTCTGAACTATACAGACTGAACAGTTGTTCAAGGATATGCATATTTGCAATGGGGTCACCGACAGAGGCTGGCCTGACTGGGCGATAAACAAAACTGCTGGTGCTACAAATTCAAGTCTGAGCCATTCGACGGAATGAGACGTAAACACAAATCTTACCTCAGTAGGGGTGCTGAGGGCTCGTAGCTTATCATACAATATACGATTTTGTTCATGGACAACGCCGGTCGAACTGTGCGAAGCCTTATATATGTTGAAGCCTAATATATGCTGTATCATAAGGCGTAAACACAAGCTTTACGCCGAAATAAGTGCTGTAGGAGCTAAATATAATGCGTAGGAATTATGAGATTGTTCAATGTCGCAGACAACGGCTTTTCTGACAGAGCTGCTGGTTCGTCATCATGGCTCGTCAGGTCTCAGATTCCTTCCGGCATACTTCTAATGAGGGAGCGGTCGTTAGAATCTGAGCCTAACCTCAGCGGTGGTGTCACCGAGAAAAGCACGTCGTCCTATTGGGAGACGCATTAGTCCCAATGATATCTCCGCGGGCAGCAGGATGCTTCCCCCACGACTAGATTGAAGATCGCTATTCCTGCCGTGCAGTACTGCACCTTGGTGTGTGTGCTTACCCTCCTCTATCAGTCTATGCCGACGCGTCTCATCGTCTCGGAGGAGACTCAGCTAAGTGGACATTCATCATCATCAGAGGAGGACACACACTCCAGTAAGAATATCCTCGCGAAACTCTGCCATGTCCTGCTGCCGCGCTTCAGGGCCAAATATCCTTCGCGTGGTAGGTTCCCAACAACTTTCCCTGTAGGTCTTCAAGTTCACAGAGGGCGCTGGTCTGTTTCGCAAAGCTGCTTTGAATGAAGTTTCTGTGATAAACTTTTTGCCCGACTTTGAAGCTTACGGTCTTAGAACGTTTATTGTAGGTCCATTCACCTTGCTCAAAAGCTCGGTCTAAATTTTTCCGGGCCTGTTCGCGAATCAAATTGAGTCTGTCGGAAGTGTGTACGTCGATTGGTTCATTCACAGTCTGTAGCCGTCTTAGAAGCGCGTATGCATCCATTTGCTGGCCGAAGAAAAAGTTGTAAGGCGAGAAGCCAATAGCCTGGTGGACTGAACTCCGAAGGGAGCTCGCTATACAACTCAGCTTCTCGTCCCATCTGTCATGCAGCTAGGACGGATCTATTTACCCTTTCGGAGTTGTTTGCTTGCAGCGAGTGCACTGCTGCGGTCTTAGATGCCGTATCTCTCTAAAAGATTACCGAATTCTGCTGACAGAAATTGCGGACCGTTGTCTGTTATCATATTCTCCGGGACACCAAATTTGTGAAAGATTTCTTCCTCGGCAAAGCTGCAAATTAGTGTTGTGCTCGCCTTTCGCAATGGGCGTAGCAGAGTATACTTAGAGAAATGGTCCAACGCATTCAAGATGCATACATGGCCTCGTTTCGTGTGAGGATACGGTGCCAATAGATCCATATACACTCGCTGCCATGGTCTTTTCGTCGTCCCTTGAGCTCCCAAAGGTGGTCGTATGATAGAATTTGGGGCTTTCGTCTCTTTGCAGGTGTCACAGGCTAATACATACGCTCGTACATCAGCAGCTATCTTGGGCCAATACAAGTGACGTCGTATTCGCTCTAAGGTTTTGCTGCCTATGCCTCCATGTGAAGATTGTGGCGGATCATGCGCTCTCGCCATAACGTCTGGTACCAAGCCTCGTGGAATCCAAAGCTTCCAGGCTTCTTCTTCCTGAACTGGGTCCCCAGTTCTGGGTTGCGTCCGAATTTATACATAGCCGTCGCACAAAGTTAACTCTGGCAGAAATGATTTATGCTTCTCGACTCTGTCCCGAAGGTCCTGATATTCTTGATAGTCGAAGTCTGGTGCATCTAAATCAATTTGCGGGCCCTGTTCCTGGATGGTTAGCTGGTCTATCGCAGATATTTCGTCGCAGTGTACACGGGATAGAGCATCGGGTACCACTTTTAGGCTGCCCTTACGGTGTTCGATGGTGAAGTCGAAACCCTGAAGCTTCAGACTCCACCGGACCAGGCGTCCATTGAGGTCCTTTTGGGACATCAACCATTGCAAGCTCGCATGGTCCGTCACCACCTTGAATGGCATAAGTTTTACATAATCCCTACATTTTTCGATGCTGATGATAGCTGCCAAACATTCCAGTTATGTGACGTGTACTTACGTTATGCTGAGTTCAACTTCTTTGATACGTATGCATGTGGTCTTTCGTGTCCGTCGTCGTCCAGCTGGATCAAGACTCTGCCCACACCCTGCTTACTCGCATCGCACTGGATGACGAAGGGCTTGGTGAAGTCGGGACTAACTAACACTGGAGAGGAAGTTAGCTGCTTCTTAAGCTGTTCAAATGCGGATTGGGCTTCGCTGGTCCAGACAAATTTGTTGAATTTTTTCAGCGTATCCGTGACGGATGCTGACAGGTTGACGTAGTTCGGAATGAACTTCCTGTACCAGCCTGCCATGCCCAAAAATCAGCGCACTTGTCGAACGGTCTTAGGGGGGGGGGGGGTCTATGATGGCTGCGACCTTGTCAGGGTCCGTCTTGATCCGTCCGTTACCGATTATATTTCCTTGGTACCACGCTTCCTTCAAGCAGAACTTACTATTCTCCACGTTTATCGTAAGTCCAGCCTTCCTCAAACATTCCGCCACCTTAGCGAGGAGCGATAGGTGGGAGTCGAAGTCCTCCGTCGGTACTAACAGGTCATCGAGATACACCAACACCTGGTCTAAAAGATCGTACATTATATTATACGTCAGCCAGCACCTTGTCTGTGGCGCGTTGCACAGCCCGAACGGCATCACCGTATAGTGATAGAGGGGGTGGCCGGGGACCCTGAAAGCTGTTTTCTCGCGCGGGATCTGTCAGAAAGCATCTTTGATAGCTAGGCTAGTAATGTACCTTGATGAAGGAAGTCTACTCAGGATGCCATCTATGTGCGGTAGTGGATAGGCATCCTTCTGTTATGCACCTAGTTATTGTCAACGTGATCTTTGATATAATTGTTTGGATCTCACTTTATTCATCAATAACACTGGTTTATTTACTTTTTCTTAAAATGATTAACCAAGCACACTTTGGTTTTGCAATAATTACCAACTGGTTTGATTGACACTTAATTAAGTTTTTATTACACAAACTATCTTATATAAGTTTTCCTTATATTTATTGTTAACACCGACCGGCGCGACGCTTAGAAACAGACTCACCCGATTCTACCTAAAGAACCGTTGACATCCGATCTACATGAAGAAAAAGCTTTCGCGCTTTTTCTTCGTTTTTGGCTTTTGCCCTTGATGTAGATGGCTGTCTTTGGGCAGAGCCGCTGTAGATCGTTGTCTTACGCGCTGATTAAGCAAATTTCTTTGCTTATCGTGTATTTGGCTACCGTGTGAAAGGAATGTCGACGGAAACCCGAGCGCGTTGTTTGTCATGAGTTGGATTTGAGTACATGGCAACTTTGTTGCAACGTAACTCGGTGTACGAAATCCAACTCATTAAATATTTGTTGGTTTTATTTTTATTTATTCATGAGTTGGATTTGAATATGTTGCAACTTTGTTGCAACATAATTCGATATATTCTTGAAATCGAACTCGTAAAGTTTTAATGACTTTTAATTTCTAATGACAGATTGGATTCGATGGAATTTTGGCTTATATTAGAATAAGCGAATCCAATCTGTAACATTTCCTTCCTCCCGCGAATAAGAGGAGTATTCTTTGGAGAGGAATACTACTCATTTCGAGTTAATTTTCCTTCGCGCTAGGCAGGTTTATTTTTTGGTGATGTGATGTCTTCATTTGCGGTTAATGTTGAAACCGCGTAGTTCATTAGGCCATAAGCCACTAGACCCAATAGTATGACCCCGGTTATTGATATTGAAGTGGCTGAAAGTACATGAGGAGTTTTGTCTCCAGAGTCAAAGTGGACTTTTTGCACTTTGACTCGAATTTCTTCCAGTGACTTGGTACTTTCTTGCAAGAGTCTATTAGTATTCTCTCCTAACAGTACTTCCGGTAGCCTATGTCTGCCTGTGTCTTGGTGGGTGATTTGCGTCATATAAGTAGACAGTTGTCTTTGTCTTTTTGTCTCATTTGTTTTGGGGAAGTATGATGGTTGGGAAAAGGTAAGACTACGTCTACTTTCTGCCTCGTAGTATAGGGTATGCGATCCTATCTGTAATTGACAAGGGTGGTTCACTGTTAGTATTCCTTGTCTTAAGAGGCGTTGAGTTAGTAGCTGGTGGGTGCATGTTATATGCACCACCGTGGTTTCCACTAATGAAAATAGCCAGGAATTGGGTCTGTTTAACTTGGTTAGCGTGCCTTGTGGGGGTATTTGGGCACGTAGCCTGCACCGCGGATTTTCCTCCAGTGGATTGAACAGAAATTTAATTACGCACTCCTCTGACGTTGTTGCTTTTGTGATTGGTGTAATTAATCGGCCGTGTCTTCACAAATTTCTTTGAAATCTTTCGGATTGTTTTCATGTTTTCTGGCGTGAGCAACAAGAATTCTTGTGTTCGTATTTGGCTGGCAACGTGAGAATATTCGATTGCAGGAACCAAAGAATGGTTTGAATCTATTTCAATTGGAAAACATCTTATCCGCTTCAACTTCATCTCTGGGAGATTGAAAACTGGTAATTCTAATCTAATGACTAGTTTATCTTGTAACAGGTGAGTTTTGAGCTCGGCTGTTTGGTACAGAACTGCGAGGCAGTTCTGCAGATTCAGACAAGTTGAATGGGATTTATGGAAAATATCCAAGAGTGAATTTGGGGAAATTAAGAGTGTCCAGAAGAGAGAATTTGATTGTCTCTACTGGACACTATTATGTCCAGTAGGGCTTGTTGCCGAAATTCTATCTCTACCATTTGCAACAGTAGACTTTGGATGATTTCTTGTTCTATATATCCGGCGGGTGATAACCACCGGGGTCGGAATGCTGTTTCAATTTTTTGTTATGTACCCTTTTCTTTGATAGAGGCTATTTAAATCATACACGCCAAATATAGTTCTTCATAAATTTAATAAAATTTTTAAACAAGATACTTGTTTCGCAAACTTACATAAATTGATATCCTTGCTAGGTATAAAGGATTCTTTACTTTTTACACTTAATTCACATCCCATCTAACAATAATGTTCCTAATTTTAATTATTTATTCGCACTAACAGTTGCTTGTTTTTAAATAAATGATTCTTTACTTTTCACACTTGATTAACATTCCCGCTAACAATAATTTTCCAAATTTAATTATTTATTCGCACTAACAATTGCTTGTTCTTAAATAAAATGATTTGTCACTTTTACACCGATTGACCTTCCCGCTTACTATTCTTTTCGTAACTCTAGTTAATTTTCGACGTTACTTTCCCACGATCACAAAAAGACTCTCCGATTAATTTTTCCGCCACGACCAGTAACCTGTTTCTTTGACTGCACTTTTGGATCAAAAAGCTTTGAAAGCTTTGAGCTTTTCGCTCTTGATCGTTTTCTTCTTGTTCAGTCGTTAAACATTAGGTAAGCTCTTGGTCGTGTGTGTGATTTGTCGTTCTCTTACTTTTTGGCTTGATCAAGTTCAAGCACCGCTAGACCTTCGAGGCGCTTCTAGCCTTAGACTTTGAATTTTACCCAGGTGCTTCGCCATCATTTTCTATGTACTTTTGACTTACTTAGATTTCTAGGAAAATTTACCCGTTAGCCACTTCGTGAAAGGGGATATTCAATTTCCTCTGGAATGTGTTTTACGAAGTGGCTACTTGATGGTAAATTTTTATGCTTTTTTTTTGTGGTCATATCCGTTATCCGATGTTGTTGACATCGGATTTCGGATTTTAGACTTACAACAATCCTTCCTTCTGGGAAAAAGATAACTATTCTTTGGAGAGGAATAGTTATCGTTTGAAAGTGTTTAGTCAGGGGTTTATTTATTAGATTTAGTCATAATATGGCTTCAGCCTGTTATTATGGACTGTGATTATTCTCTTACCAACTCGTATTGTGGTATTCACTGAGCTAGGAACGCCGGTTACCAAATAAGGCAATATCCAGATTTGGGAGAGTTTATGTTTTCTGTTTTCGCTCTTGAGGAGGACTCTATCTCCTATATGGAAGGATATAGGGCGAATAGTTTTGTCATAGTAACCTTTCGAGCGTTGTTTGTTGGCCAATATGTTTTTCCGAGCCGTTGCATAGGATTTCTGGAGCTTATACCGTAATATGTGGTAATAGCTCTCGTGGTTATACACGGGTTCTGGGTCTCGTTTTAGGTTGGAGGGAACATCCGCTGTCAAGCCGTAAAGGCAGTCCATTGGAGTTAGTTTGGTCCCTTCGTGCACACTGTTGCTGTACACGAATGCAGCGGTTCGCAGGTATTGGTCCCAAGATTTGGAATTTTCGTCCACTATGGTTCGGAGGTATTCGATTAATGGTCTATGTGCACGTTCTAGTGCGCCATTTGACTGTGGGTGATACGCTGAAGTTTGGAGTTTCTTCACCCTTAGCAATTTACATACCTGTTTGAATAAATCACTCATCACAGCTTCCCTAATCGGTGACATTTCGTTTGGGAATGCGATAGCGCGCTACTATTTCGTAAAAGAAAATTTGCGCTACTGTGACCGCTTCCCCATTTGGTATGGCATACCAGTCGACGAACTTTGTAAGGTTGTCCTGGAACGTTAAGATATATTTATTTCCGGACTCTGTTTCCTCAAGTGGACCTACCATGTCGAGGTAGACCTTGTCAAAGGGTTTTTCTGCGATGTCTGTTATAACCATCGGCATTCGGAATTGTGGTGACGCTTTCATCTTTTGGCATTTGGAGCACCGCTTAATGTATTTTTTTATGTCACTAAGCATGTGCCTCCACCAGTACTTTCTTCTGATCCATTTGTACGTTTTAATTACGCCCTGGTGGCCGCCGAAAGGAGAATCATGGTAGTCATGTAAGATTGTCCTGATTTCCTCGGGCTTTGTAATAACTTCAGGGGTTTTTGGTTCATTTATGTCTGGATCCTTATCTGGTGGGTTTATGGGCTGTATTTCTTGTTTGGTTTTTATTGTTTCGTTATCCTGGTTGCTCAACGAGGGATTCCTCATTTCGGGGTTTTTGGGTTCCGTTTGAGCATGTTTTGCTTGAGCCCGGGTTACTGCGTTGCATTTTAGATGACTGTTGGGGGTTGCCCCGTTTTCTTCCTCCGAGTCCGAATTCATTTTATGGTGGACTTGGGCCTTTACTAGTAGAGTGTTGTCTTCGGCTTCTTCCCGCGGGATGCGACTGAGTGCGTCGGCATTTGTATTGTATTTTCCGGGTTTGTATTCGATTTTGTAATCGAATTCGGAAAGGTTGTGGTGAAATCTCACCAAGCTGGAAGCTGGGTCTTTAACGTTAAAGACGCCTTTGAGAGGCTTCTGGTCTGTGTAGACCGTGAATTTTCGGCTTTGTAGGTAACATCTGAAGTTACGGGTAGCCCAGACTATAGCTAGCAACTCTTTCTCTATTGTAGAGTAGTTGCGTTCAGCTTTATTTAGTGTGCGGCTGGCGTAGGCAATAGGTTGATCACGGCCGACTTCTCCTTGGGAGAGGACAGCTCGTAAGGCCTCGCTACTGGCGTCCGTGGTTAGGTTGAATGGTTGGGTGAAATCGGGATAGATTAGAAGTGGAGGAGAAATTAGGGATTTTTTAATAAGGTCAAATGCCTCTTTGTCGGTCCAAGTAAATTTCACGTCCTTCCGAAGCAAATTCGTGATTGGACGTACTTTGAGAAATCGGGTATAAATTTCCTGTAATAGTTGGCAAGTCCCAGAAATGATTGGACTTGTCTGACTGTTCGGGGAACGGGGAATGTTTGGACGCATGCCGTTTTGCTGGGGTCTGGTAGTGCTCCTTTGTTGGAACACTTTTGGCCTAAGTATACAACCTCTCGTCTTAGAAACTGGCATTTCTCTGGTTGCAGTTTCAGGTTGTTCTCTCTTAGTCTGTCGAAGACTTTGCGGAGCTTTTGATTGTGGTCCGCTATGTTTTTCCCGTAGATGACTATGTCATCTAGGTACACGAAGCATTCCAGGCCTTGTAAACCTGTTAATACGAATTTAATTAGTCGTTGGAAGGTAGCTGGGGCTCCTTTGAGCCCGAACGGCATACGCTTGAATTTGTAGTGCCCATAGTTTGTGCTGAAAGCCGTCTTTGGCCTATCTTTGGGATCGACTAATACTTGGTGGTAACCATTGGCCAAGTCGAGGGTAGTGAAGTATCGGGAATGACCTAGTTGGTCAAGTATGTCCGCGATACGAGGTAGCGGATAGGCGTCGCCAATCGTTTTTTCGTTAAGTTTGCGAAAGTCGACGACGACGCGCCACCTTTTTTCTCCATCAGATCCCGCTTTCTTGGGGACGACTAAGAGAGGTGAGTTCCATGGACTCTTGCACGGTTGGACTATGTCATTATCCAACATTTCTCGGAGCTGATCGTTGATTACCTTGCGTTGGGTTTCAGGCAATCGGTACATCTTTTGATTAATGGGTGCTTGGTCTTGCACCAGGGGAATGTCGTGGGTGATGGCTTTGGTATGAGAGAACCTATCACCTTTTAAGAAGAAAATATCATGGTACTCATAACCTAGTTTGGATATGGCAGATGACTCTTCCGCGCTTAGGGTGTCGTCCAGGTTGAGTTCTTGTACTAACCTGGCGAGGCGCGGGTTATGTTGGGGTTCGTCCGGATCGTCACTGTCCGGGTATAAGTACTTAATGTTTTGTAGAGTGGCCATCTTATCGGCTCTAGTAACTCTGTCCTTGTTTTTATTTTTCTTAAAACTATTGTTCTTGAACGTTGGAGTTTTGTGGGCCTTGATACCTACGGGTTCAGGCATTTTTTGGAACTCGCAAGCGTTTGTCGTTTGTATTTTTGTGTTTGGGCTTCTGGGCGATGGAGTTTGTCGATCTGGGCTTTCCTTGGGTGCCAGACATTTGTTGTACTCATAAGCGCCAGACTTTGGGGTTTTTGTGAGGGACCCGCAAGCGTCTCTGGAGGGGCTCTTATGCCATCTAACATGTTTGGATGTGTTTTTACCTCTAATTGGCTTTGGGGCTACTGGGTCTTTGTGACCGGTTAGAGTAGACCTTTTGTGGGGTTTGTCAGCGTCATTATTCCGGCTCATGGGCCATGTCTCTCTGTATTCTGGGATATTTTCGTCTAGTTTTGTTTTATCCGATCCGTTGGTGATAGGGATGACGGTGTAGTCTTTAATGTGGACAAGCGTTATGTCGAGGCTTGTTAGAACTACTTGGAAATTGTTAGCGTTGAGGATCCCAATGGGCGCTATCTTGATTCCTGATGAGAGTAAACTATTTGCCAGGAAGACTCCATAGTCTATCTCCTGGGATAGACAGAGCATTTTTTCAGACAATTGCAACGGAATTTTGACTACGATCTGGGATCTTGAAAGTATGCAAACAGGTTCGCCTAAGACTATCTGGTGCTGCCTTATTTCGCAAGCCGGATCTTTGGTAGTTCTTTTATCCGAGTGGTGTTCTTGTGTGCTACAGCCAGCATTCTCCAATTGAGATGCCTTGAGGACACTGCAAGTAGACAGCTTGACCTCTGAGGTCTCCGTCCTACCTGTTAGTGTTTCTACTTCGACTGCGTTCTGTGAACACGCTTCCTCCGATGCAAATGTTAGGGGTACAGCGAACTCTTCGAGGTTAGTTTCCGTGCGAGGAAATCGAAGCGCCATATTTGGACCATCCACATTACAATTCTTTGCTAAGAAGTCATTTCCTAGCAACCCGTCATCCGTGAGACCTGGAAGGTTTTGTATGACTTGGATATTGCAGGGTATTTTCTGTTTTAGTGTGAAGTTTCCCTGGCAGCTTCCCAAGGTTTTTCCAGTACCAAACGGCGTTTGAAGTGTATATACCTCCTCGGTATTGATGTCGTCGAGGGACTGTAGTGCTTTTTTCTTAATAATACTAACCTCAGCGCCAGTATCCACTACTTATTTGGTTTGGTCGTGTAGGCCAATATCCAATGGAAGTTTTACGGTAGAGATACTAGTCTGACTCTGAGACTCCCATTTCTGTTTTTGTTGACAAACGTCAACAGTCTGTCCTCGTCGGCCATATAAATTACATTTTAGGCTTATATTAAACACTCGGGGGCCGCTAGATGGACGTTGTTCTGGGGTCGGTCTGTTTTCTCTTGGGGGCCCTCTTGCTTGGACTGTATCTTGGACTCTAGCAGAACGATTTGTTCGGCAATCGCGAACATCATGCCCATAATTTTTGCAATTCACGCAGAAAGGTGTGTTTTTGCGCTTTAGACAGTCGGAGTACGTATGAACCCGTTTTTGACAGAAGCTACATGTAATGTTCTGTGCCGGTGTATTGAGGTTAGGTCGTCTGTTTCCAAACCTGTGGTCCCTTTGCTGAAATGGAGGGCTTTGTGAAGGGTTCGGAGTGTATTGCTGGTTTTGGTAGTTTAGTGGTGATGTCGTAGGGGTACCTGTAAAAAGTTTATTTGACCATGGGCTAACGGGCTGGTCCCTGTGTGTGTGTCATAACTTTGTGTGTGTGGTAGTGTTGATATTTGCGAAAGTGGGGATTGTATAAATAGGGCGCTTTGCTGGAGCCTCTCCATGTCTAGCGCCTTTTGTATTAGCTCGTCCACTGTAGCATCGCCTATTGTAAGGAGATGCTGGCACAAATGCGGGTTACCTACTCCGCTTTTTAGTGCATTTTTAGCGAAGTCTTCTAACTGAGTCTTCATTGTGGATGCTGCATTGCCGTATTTGGTGTCGGCAGCTTCTTTGCAAAGGACCAACAATTGTTTGAGTCTGGTCGTATATGCGTTTAATGTTTCTAGGGGTAGTTTTCGAGTTGTTATTAGTTTATTTACCAACTCTTGGTATGTTTCCCTAGGTAAATATGCCCTATTTAGACGTTCTTCCACTTCTTTGAAGGTGGGTGGCACGTCTGAGGCGAAGAGTTGATACGCTTCGCACCGGAGTCTGGTGGGCAAAATTTGTAGGAAAGCTGCTTGTTCCTCTATAGTTAGGCATTGCTGTGTTTGTTTACAGCAACCTATAAAGGTTTGGAGTTCTTGGCTCAACTGAGGGCTATTTGCGCCAGAGAACAAAGGAACAAGCGGTTTTGGGCTTATACTCGGGCAGACTAAGCAGGCTTTCCTCGTGGCTGGTGTCCGTGAAGGATACTTCCAGCCAGTCGTATAGGAGGTCTTCGTCGGTCGGTTCGGATTTGGTCTGATCGTCGGTGTCTTTACTTGGTGAGGCTCTTACAAGTACACTGGCCATTTACAATTCTTAACTCCTAAATTATCTTCCTTAATTTATTCGAGCGAGCGCGAGGTTCCCTTAAATTCGGCGATATCCGCTTTAAATCTCTCTGTATCCTCCTGATATTTTTTCACTAATGCGAGCCTATCCTCGCGGTTTTGTGTTAGTTTTTTATCTAAAACGTCACACTGAGGTACAGAGAGTTTATCGGAGTCCCGCGCTTTCTCGAGAACCCTATCTAAATACTTATTTAAACTTACTGTACTAGCGGCTGTCAATGTGGGATAAACTGTGCCGCTTCGGAGTTTTCTTCCTTCAGCTGCGGGCTCGTGTTGCGTGGGTGGGAAGAGCTGGGGAATTTCATCCTCGGAGCTGCCTTAGGTGGGGAGTCACCTTCCGACTCCGACATACACTGCGAGTTGTTGGTGGTTGCAAGGGGGGCTAGTAGCCTACTTAGGTACTCCCTTGCCGTAGTTCGCTGTTGATAGGGGGGCTACTTCAGCCGTCTTTGGGTTTCCCTGTGATGTGGTCTGAAAGGGGGCTTTTGGCCGTCTTCGTTTTTCCTCTCAGACCTACTGCTGTGCGATTACTGGTGGAGGCGAGTTGTCCCTTTGGTCGCCTCTTTGTCTAAAGTTGCGGACGGGTTGACCTTTGAGTCGTCCGATGTGAGGGTGGTTTTCCGTAGAATCGTCCTTCTAGGGTTGGGTTTTTTGGAGTACCGCTGACCCTGGAGGATGATTCCTGGGTGTCTTACTGGTCCTTCCTGGTCCCGGAGAAATCTTCTGCTCTTTTCAAGATGGTGCCTTTGTGCACTTCTTAAAAGGACAACCGCTTGCTCGCCTGGAGCAGAGGCAGCTAAAGTTGTTTAGCCCTGAGCGTTGGGGATGACTTACTGGGCTATTGACTACCCAGCAGTGGCCAAAGGATCCCCTTTTATTCGGTATTAGATCGAGGGTTTTAAAGCGTTTACGGTTTGTACCAACCAAGCTTCCTCGATCCTACCGGCTGCGCCAATTTTGTTATATATCCGGCGGGTGATAACCACCGGGGTCAGAATGCTGTTTCAATTTTTTGTTATGTACCCATTTCTTTGATAGAGGCTGTTAAATCAAACACGCCAAATATATTTCTTCATAAATTTAATAAAAATTTTAAACAAGATACTTATTTCGCAAACTTACATAAATTGATATCCTCGCTAGGTATAAAGGATTCTTTACTTTTTACACTTAATTCACATCCCAGCTAACAATAATTTTCCTAATTTTAATTATTTATTCGCACTAACAATTGCTTGTTCTTAAATAAAATGATTTGTCACTTTTACACCGATTGACCTTCCCGCTAACTATTCTTTTCGTAAGTCTAGTTAATTTTCGACGTTACTTTCCCACGATCAGAAAAAGACTCTCCGATTAATTTTTTCCCCCACGACCAGTTACCTGTTTCTTTGACTGAACTTTTGGATCAAAAAGCTTTGAAAGCTTTGAGCTTTTCGCTCTTGATCGTTTTCTTCTTGTTCAGTCGTTAAACATTAGGTAAGCTCTTGGTCGTGTGATTTGTTGTTCTCTCACTTTTTGGCTTGATCAAGCACCGCTAGACCTTGGTTAAGGCGATGTACTTATTGGAATTTGATGGCGAGGCGCTTCTAGCCTGAGACTTCGAATTTTACCCAGGTGCTTCGCCATCATTTTCTATGTACTTTTGACTTACTTATATTTCTGGGAAAATTTAATGTGTTTTACGAAGTGGCTACTTGATGGTAAATTTTTATGTTTTTTTTGTGGTCATATCCGTTATCCGATGTTGTTGACATCGGATTTCGGATTTTAGACTTACAACACTTGCCGTAGTTGTCGGGCAAGGATCTTGTCTGTTGTGTTTAGCAGGTTGTTCATCTGGTAGGTTACCTGTCGCTGCCGTTCGGCCAGGGATGTCAGAGGTTTTTGAACTTGCTCAATGGTAGTCTTTACGACACTGATTTGTTCCTTTTCCAGATCAGCGAGAGCTTGAGTGTTTGACTGTAGCTCGTTCAAACGGCTATATACTTCGCACTCGTTTCCACTATCCATTGTGCCGAAAAGATAGTGCACTGCGTTTCCTATCCCATCGAAAATGGATCTAGGTCTCCGCGATTTAGGCACCGCATCTCTAATGACGTTAGTGCGTCTTTTGATGTTTTCCATCAACGCGTGTACATGTTTTTTCTGTAGCTCACAAAGATTTGTACTTACAGAGCTATTTCCGCACAGCTGGTTGACGTAGTGCTCGGCACGTTCCTCTAGAGTGGTCTGGTTTTCCAATTCAGCAAGATCCAATTCCGTGATGATGCTCCAGGTACTGTGATATACCAGTAGTATCCCCAGTTCCTCGAATAATACTCCAGTATTATTGAGGGTCGTTACTGTGAATGGTTCCGGATCGCCTTATCCCAAGTGACACGAGGATAGGAGTAGGATGATGATAGGTAGCATTTTGACCTAGTGAAGAGGAGATGGGTTTATTAGCGCTTTTTATTTTCAATTTGTCTTACTTAAATTCTATTTCTTTTGAGCGTAGTTTTTCCCCGTATGTTTCGATGCTTAATTCTAAAGGTCTTAATTTTTATTATTCCTTAATCATAATACGGTTGTAGTTGGTTATTGTGAACCGTAACCATTTTTTTCGTATCTGGATTTTTGTATTTACGGGGCTAAGGATGCCAGTTACCAGATAGGGTCCTACCCAGACTTGTGAGAGCTTGTGCTTTCTGTTTTTGCTCTTGAGTAGTACCCTGTCGCCAACGTGAGACGATAGTAGGCGAGCAGCTTTGTCATAGTAATTCTTGGAGCACTTTTTACTCGCTAATATATTTTTACGTGCCTTGACGTAAGACCTTTGAAGTTTATACCTTAACAAATTAAGTTTAATGGGACATCCGCTGTGAAGCCGTTAAGGCAATCCCTGGGAGTTAATGTTGTCGCTTCGTGTACACTATTATTGTACACGAATGCAGCGGTTCGCAAATATTGATCCCATGATTTGGGATTTTCATCCATAATTGTACGGAGATATTCGATCAATGGGCGATGAGCTCGTTCTAGGACTCCATTGAGGGTGATAAGCTGACGTTTGAAGCTTTTTCACCTTGAGCAGTTTGCAAACCTTCTTGAACAGGTCACTTCCCTGACCGGTGACTATTCGTTTTGGAATGCGGTAGCGTGTGACGATTTCGTCGAAGAAAATTATTGCTACTGTGATTGCTTCTCCATTAGAGATTTCATACCAATCGACGAACTTTGTGAGGTTATCTTGGAAGGTTAGTACGTATTTGTTTCCCATCTCGGTTTCTTCGAGGGGACCAACTATGTCGAGATAAACCTTGTCGAAGGGTTCCTCTGCTACGTCCGTCATGACCATGGGCATACGAAATTGAGGTGATGCTTTCATTGTTTGGCACTTAGGGCACCGCTTGACGTAATTTCTAATGTCTTTTAGCATGTGCCTCCACCAGTTCGTTCTTCGGATCCTTTTGTAAGTTTTAATTACGCCCTGATGACCACCAAAGGGAGAATGGTGATAATCTTTTAAGATTGTTTTAATTTCCTCTGGGCTTGTGATGACTTCGGGCTTTTGTTTATTTAATTTGTCTGGATCTGTACTTGGCGAGTTTATGGGGCTTGTGCTAGTATTTGCCTCTTCTGCTGGAATTTCGTTTTTGTCGCTGAACGAGTGATCTTTTGTCTCGGTGCTTTCTGTAGTTAATTGAGCGCTCTTCGCTTGAGCCCTAATCACTGCGTTACATTTTAGGCGACTTTTAATGTTCAGAGAAGTGTTTCTCTCTTCGTTGTCTGAATCCAATGTGTGGTGGACCTGAGCCGTTACCGTGAAGGTTTGGCTGTTGTCGTCTTCTTTATTTTCCCGTGGAATGCGGCTTAATGCGTCTGCATTCGTGTTGTACTTTCCGGGTTTGTATTCGATATTGTAATCGAACTCAGAAAGTTTGTGGTGAAATCTCACCAGACGGGAAGTAGGGTCTTTAACATTAAAGACGCCTTTGAGAGGCTTGTGGTCTTTTTAGACCGTGAATTTTCGCCCTTGTAAATAGCAACGAAAATTGCGTGTGGTCCAGACAATGGTTAGTAACTCCTTTTCAATTGTAGAGTAGTTTCGCTCAGCCTTGTTTATCGTGCGGCTAGCGTAGACTATGGGCTGGTCGTGACCAACTTCTCCTAGGGAAAGTACTGCTCCAGGGGCTTCGCTGCTTGCGTGCGTGGTAAGGGTAAAGGGTTTTGCGAAATCTGGATAGATCAAAAGAGGAGGGGAAATCAGAGAGGCCTTAATTTTTTCTAATACGTCTTGGCACTTCTCTGTCCAAGTGAACTTTACATACTTTCGGAGCAAATTCGTTATCGGACGAACTATCTGGAGAAGTCCGGGATAAATTTCCTGTAATAGTTGCCAAGACCCAAAAAGGATTGGACTTGCCTGACTGTTCTGGGGGCAGGGAAGGTTTGGACGCATGCCGTCTTGCTGAGATCTGGAAGTACTCCTTCACTGGAACACTTGTGGCCTAAGTAAACAACTTCTTTTATTAGAAACTGGCACTTCTCTGGCGAAGTTTTAAGTTGTTCTCTCTCAAACAATCGAAGACATTGCGGAGCTTTGAATAATGGTCCGCTAAATTTTTACCGTAGATGACGATGTCGTCTAGGTAAACGAAGCATTCGAGGCCTTAAAGACCTGTTAAAACGAAGTTCATGAGGCGTTGAAACGTTACTGGAGCTCCTTTGAGCCCGAATGGCATACGTTTGAACTCATAATGCCCATAGTTGGTGCTAAAAGCAGTTTCAGGTCGATCTTTTGGATCGACGAGTACTTGGTGATAGCCATTTGCTAAATCGAGGGTCGTGAAATAACGCGAATGACCTAGTTGATCAAGGATATCCTCGATTCTAGGTAACGGGTAGGCGTCGCCTATTGTTTTTTTGTTGAGTTTTCTAAAATCTACGACGACGCGCCAGCTTTTTTCACCGCCTAGTCCCGCCTTCTTGGGGACGAATAGAAGAGGTGAATTCCAAGGGCTCTTGCTCGGTTGAAGAATGTCATTGTCCAACATTTACGCTGCGTTTCTGGCAACCGGTACATCTTTTGATTTATCGGTCCTTGGTCTTGGACTAGAGGTATGTCATGGGTGATTGCGTTGGTGTGAGTAAGTCTATCACCCTGGAGGAAAAAGATATCATTGTATTCGTAGCAAAGATGGGATATCGCGAGTTTTTCTTCCGCGTTAAGGCTATCATCCAGGTTGAGTTCTTCCGCTAACCTGGCGATGCGTGGGCTGTGTGTTGTCTCTTCCGATTCCTCATAATCCGGATATATATACCTTACGTGTTGTAAAGTGGCCGTCTTGCTGGCGCTCGAGCCTCTGTCATTTTTCAAGTTATTTTTCTTGTCTTTTTTAAAGTTATTTGCGTTTTCATTTTGGCTCTTATGCCTTTTAAAGATTTTCTTGTATTTTATTTGTACGGAATTTTCCGAAGTTTTCTCGTTTATTTCTTTCCTTTTATTCTGCGTTCTTGTTCTTTTGTTGTAGTGTTTGTCTTTGTCGGGCGTGAGAGATGGTGATTGATTTTCACCGATTCGGGCATTATTAATGCGAGCTTCTTCACTGCCGCTGTTGTATTTGAAGCGTTCTTTTACCATTGGTACTGTCCTGATTTTGTCAGGGGCTTGGTTTAGTGGGACGATGGCGTAGTATGTGGCTAGGACAAGTTGGAGACTTAGACTTGCACTGACTACTTGAAAGCTATTGGTGTTGAGGATCCCCATGGTGACTGTCTCATTTCCGGAGGAAAGTAGGGTGTTCGCCAAGAAGACTCCATCGTCTATCTCTTCAGATAAACAGAGCATTTCTTAAGGCAATCGGAGAGGCACTTTGACTACAATCTGTGACCGTGCAGGTATGCTCACAGGTTCTTTTAAGATTACCTGATGCTGCCTTATTTCGCAGGCCAGATCTTTGGTTGTCAATTCTTCCATATCCTGCTCTTCTGAATGACAACTCAGCGCCAGTATCTACTACGAGTTGAGTCTGGCCGTTAAGGCCGATATCCAAAGGAAGAGCGACTGTAGGGACACAGGATTCGGGCGACTGAGGATACCCTTGTTTTTTTGATTGCGGTTTCACTGTCGAGCCGGGGAGTTTTGGGTCGACTGCTCGTCGTTTCCCTGATTCTTCGACTCCCATTTTTGTTTTTGCAGTCATTCCTCTATCGAGTGACCGTGGCGACCACAGAATTTGCATTTCAACTTTATGTTGAATACTCTGGGACCAGCCTTTTGGTCCTGTGGTCGTCGATCTGGAGTTCTATGGGGATTACTAGAACCTGCCGTTGGCCTGTTTCGGCGGCATTCGTTCATGTCATGGCCATACTTTTGGCGAATAGAGCATAGGGGAGTGTTTTTGCGGGTAACACTCTTCGTAAGTGTGTCCCCGTTTTTGGTAAAAACTACACTCGACGTTGAATCTGACATTTGTGGAGCACAGACCTTGCTTGTTTTCCCTGTAATTCGGTCTGTTTTGGGAATTACGTCGTGGAGGGTAGGGGAAATGTGGTGACTGACCCTGGAAGTTAAATACTGGGGCTGTCGGAGCGTAGGTCTATGCTGGCGAGCGATACGTAGTTGGAGTTCTTAACACCGCTCGTATTTGTGTACTTAGGTCCACTGGAGATGGAGGGGAATAGTCTGGGGCTGTTTGAGATTGTACGAAGTGGGTGCGTTGTTGAAGCTTCTCCATGTCCAATGCCTTTTGGATTAGGTCTTCCAACGTGCTTTCTGTGTTGGTCAGCAGGTATTGACATAGGTGAGCGTTTAGGACTTCGCTACGGAGTGCGTTTTTGGCAAAGTCCTCGAGCTGTACTTTGACAACTGTGCTTGCTGCGGCTCCGTATTTGGTCTCCATCGCCTCTCTACACTGCGTCAGCAGTGGCTTCACTCTATTGGCGAAGACAGAGAGAGCCTCTCAGGGGTTCTGACGGGACGTTATTAGTCGATTGACGAGATCTTTGTTATGTCTCGCGTGGTAGGTAGGCTCGGTTCAGCCTGTCCTCCACGTCTCGTATATTGGTGGGCATATCGGCGGAAAATAGTTTGTACGCACTGGTCGGAAGTATTTCAAAGAAAGCCGATTGTAAAGCTTCTGTTAGGCATTGGAGAGTCTGTCTACAACAACCCAGGAATGTTTGTAATTCCGACATTAGGTTGTGACTATTTTCTCCAGAGAATAGGAGCACCAATGGAGCAGTTAATTTGGCAACTTTTGCATAATCGGTTGCCATTGTGGAGTTCTGGTTCGAGTCGGCGGCGGGCGTGTCGTGTGAGAAATTGCTTTAGACCTTTATTTAGGTTAATTTCTCACAAGGAGTCTTGTAATGATTATCTGAGGTTTTCCTCAGTTGGGCTTTCCAAATTGTTTTCAGTATTTTCCTGAAAAGGGAGTATGCGCTAGATCCATAATGTGCTATCGAAGCCAAGTATGGGGATATGTAGAATATGAAAGTGTGTGGAAAGTGTGTGTGTTTTTCGTTAAAAAACTGATTAAATTACCAAATACAACCCCTAATTACATGATGATTACAACCCCTAATTACATGATATTGATTACAGAATTGAACGAGTGTGAATACCTTGCTCTGATGAATGGTAAACATAACTGGCATATATTGCACAAATACATTACATTAGCATACAGATACAGACAGATTTTGGTAAACGAATACAATTGCTAAAAGTAACAGGAATAGGTATAATGGTTAAGATACTAATAGGGATTATAACTGTACTTATGTTTTTATTGGTATTTTTTTTCTTTTGTTTGTTTTCTAAAATTATTTATCAATTAATTATATTTGACATAATTGCTTTAATGCAGTGATGGGCATTATTCGAATAAATTTTCAATCAAATAACGATTTTTTTTAAAAATCGAATAAAAAATGATTCGAATAAATTTTTATTCGATTTTCAATTTATTTTAAGTTATTCGCAAATAATTCTTTGTTATTTGGTGCTCTTTAATCCAATTTAAAATAATTATTTGTTATTCGATAATCAAATAATTATTCGTTATTTGAAGAATTATTGGCAAATAATTATTTGTTATTTGGTGCTTTTTATTCGAATTTAAAATAATTATTTGTTATTCGATCGTGCGTTATTCGATAATCAAATAAGTATTCGTTATTTGATGACTTATTCGCAGATAATTATCTGTTATTTGGTGCATTTTATTCGAATTTCAAATAATTATTTGTCATTCGATTATTAAATAATTATTCGATAGTTCATGTCTCTTTATGAAATAATTATTTTTTGTTGGTGTCCGCGCGGAAACCTGTGAGCGAGCGAGCTCAACGCTCTATTGCTCAATAACCGTGAAGAGTTTACCCAAATCCTTTGAAAATAACATTCCTCACATCTTCCAAATGAGTATTATAGATTTCTATAAGATTTTTTGCAACTTCATACGTAGGCGACCCCCTTAACAAATTTTTGAGCCGAGGAATTTTAAGAAAATAATTCAATTAAATTAAATTATTTTCCTCAGCTCCCTGTGCATCAATTTTAATGCTTGAGGTGTCATTGGAACTGCAATTTCGTGCCGCTTCCAATTATGCCCTTTTTATGCAGGTAAGCATATTCGCAGGTGTCTTTTTTTCAGGTGGGTGAATATATGGGGATAGAATTGGGGATTGGGAACAAGGAATAGGATTCAGCTCGTTTAGCTGAGTCCATCGGCATCTCAAGAACCGAGAATTCGTTTTTCTTCCGCCTACCTGGGCTCAGTGGTCAGGTGATCCTTGACCACTGGGAAAATTTTATTTAGCGACCATAACAGTTTAAAAATAACGGTTTTGAAAATGCTGATGCCTTACTAGCTGTAAGAAAAAGTGTAACCAGAACAGTTTCTTCAATTACAAGGGATAACGAGAATCAACGCCATCAGCATCTACACATCCAGAAGACAGTGATATAGGGTGCGTTCAAGAAGTCAGCTAAATACCCATTCTCAGCATGCAGTTGTTCAACAAATACAATGCCGATGTAAATGCATTGCATTCGCTCGATCAATTTGACAGTTGCTGCAAATTAGCTGCGCATTTCTTGCATTTGGAAATTTTTAGCTGCTAAAGAATTTGTTTGTGGTGTTATCTTAAAAACCGCTTAAAACGGATTCGGACTACGAGTAAAATTGTAAATTTATATTCTTTAGTTTATGCTGCAATTAATTCTGTACTCTACAGTGAACTTTTTGCTTTAAATGATGAATTATTCGAAAACGATACAGAATTGGGTGAAAAATTAGAAAATGTTTCTAATTTGTAAGCCTCGTCTTTTAAAAAAGATGTTATTATTGTTTACTACACTACCTGGTTATAAGACCAAATTCAATATTTCTAGAAATATTTATAGACTGTCAAACAAACAACCATCTTCCTTTTGCATTTAATCGGTTATCCCAGTAGTCAGGTTTGAATGCATTTTGTATGCATTCGCATGTTTATAATGGCTGCTTTTGCATGAGGGTTGAAACTAAATGCGCATTTGACTGACTTCTTGAACGTACCCAGATTATGGTCTCGTTTCGAGAAGAAGATTTCAACTTTGAAGGGAACACCTTTTTCTGCAGGTCTGATTGAGGTAAGGCAATTCACTGAAGAGATAGTACTGCACAGAATGGAGGATCCTTTGAGGTGGTGGAAGACCAGGGAATTAGTATACCCGGGTTTGGCGAGGCAGGCGAAACGTCACCTTGGTGTTGTTGCCACTTCCGTTCCCAGCAAGAGAGTATTTTCACTGGCGGGGGATATTGTTTCTGGAAAACGTTGACGTTTAACGAGCAAAAATGTTAGAATGCTTACATTTTTAAATTCTAATAAGAAATATTTTAAATAGCTTGAAAGTTTATTCAACTTAAATCTATAAAGAAAGTGTTTATATTTTTAGTTACAGCAATGTGAAAAAATTTTGTGCTTTGTTTGTTTTCTTTATCAATAATTTATTTTTATTGTTTGATTAATTCTTTTATTTTTTCTCAAATAAAAGTTAATGTTACTAAATCTTTGTTTTTTTACCGTATTTATTATTTGTCTTAATCAAATTTAAACCTTAGGGATTTATTTTTATGATAAGTAATCAGTAACGAGTATTTAGTAACGAGTACCTGTTTTAAAAGCAACGAGTATTTCTAGTTACCTACTCTAAAGTAACGAATATGCACATCCCTACTGGGTTGCAAAAGCTAATTCTGTGCTAGTTGTAGATTTCAATATACTTTGCACCCTTCTTTTCTTCGTCTTGTCCGAACACTCTTCGAAAGCTGTCACTTTTCATGTATCCGTTATTGGTGTGACTGCTTCCTGGCTAATAGATGATGAATGGTATTCTGGATTAATTTGAAGTTGTGGTAGATTAATATTTCCATCTAACCAAGCTCTATTTTTGTACAGAAAAGCATTTACTCTTCAACCATCTCACAGCTTTCAAGTGTACGCAAAACTGAGGGAAATATTTCGCGTTGACAAAACGCTTTGGTCTCAGTCCACTACGCTGAATAATTAAGTTATATACTGCGGCATTCCGTTGAGCGAGATCAACTTTACTCCTCCAAACTTCAAAAAGCTCTTTTCGCGAAATTGTATCCGTCAACACAAATCTGTAATAAATGTATGGACAAAGGTATGGTTTGGGAAGCGAATTTTTTGAAAAAGCACTCTACAATAATTGTTATAATTAGGCCAAGAATACCATACACTCGTAGACAAAAAACTATAACAATATTTTAATATAAAGATTGCAGTTAAAACAAGAAAAGGCATACATAATTTTCTAAAATGCTACAATGTAATTTATAATCACTTAAAATCATATTAATTGCGCAATATATCAAAAATATACCTTCATTTAACGGATCCATTAATAACAACACACAAAACAACTACATATAAGTACTCCGATAAGTGTTCGTAAAGAATCGCCAAAATTCGGACTAACTGCACCGTCTCATTAAAAAAGCAGCGAGCACTGGGTAACGGGCTCGATAACTGCTTCTTACTCGAAGTTTTTCTTTAAAAAAATATTCTTACACAAAGTATACGTTAATACACTGTTAAAAAAGCCTACACAGAATTTTATTATTAATATGTGAAAATTTAATAAATGGCCCTCTAGATTTAATGTTTGAACCATTGTGTGTCGTGTGTGTGTGTGTATGTGTGTGTGTGTGTGACCAGTAAACTTAAGGGATAGGTAATTATATTAGATATTGGCTCTATAACACATACACATATGTATAATATAAGTATTCATGTTAGTTAGAACTTTCTCTCCAACCCGTATTTATAAGTTTTGTGGAAATTATAAAAGCAAGTATTTTATTCCCTGAAAAATCATGACAGACATTTTTCACTAATTACTCAATTAATTTATAATAGACTTTCATTTCAGATACTCTTCTGTACCTTAAATTCCCACAAAGTGGATATGACAAAATTGCTGGGAGGTCAGATAGGATTAGACGATTTTATATTTGCTCATCGGAAAGGACGTCCTAAGGAAATCGAAGTTATTAAGTCAGAAGATGCTTTGGGATTAACTATTACAGATAATGGCGCTGGATATGCTTTTATTAAACGAATAAAAGAAGGAAGCGTTATAGATAGAATTCCTCATATTTCCGTGTGTATATCTAAATCTCAATGTGTTGATAAGGCTTTAAATGGCATTTCATTTAGGTTGGGGATCACATAGAAAAACTAAATGGGTTAAACGTAATAGGAAAGCGCCATTATGAAGTAGCAAGGCTACTTAAAGATATTGCAACAGGATCTACTTTTACCATAAGACTAGTTGAGCCAATGAAAAGCGGGTTTCAAGGAATTGGTCCAAGAACAGGTGCAACAAAAGGTAATAGAAAACAAGCCTGCGGTTCAGGCAAGGAAACATTACGGTTTAAAGCAAACGGAAATGTGCAAATAGAGGACAAGGTGAGTTTTATAGAGAAACTTACAAGCAAATATATTGAAAATTTTGAAAAAATATAAATACAAAAACTAAATCTAACACAAAAATGTAGAAAAATAATCTTAACAAAAACTGCATGTTAATTCCTTATCTACTTTCAATCTATTATAGCATAGCTAGTAAACTCAGTATTTCCATTCATAATTTTATTCGTCATTATATTTATTTAACTATAATATAGCTAATTTTTACCTATAGAAAGAGAAATTCAAGACTTAACTCAACTATATTGCAAAATTTTATTTGAAAATTACTAAATAGTTTTTCGTGATTAGAATTAATATATATTAATTGATCAGATTACAAGACAAAATTATTGCTGCGTTTGAGATTCAGAAAGAATTTACTCTTTCAATTCTGAAATCTAAGAAAAACAGCCCCATAGCACGATTATTCCACCTCCATATTTCAAAGTTTTTTGGCATAACTCTAACCAACATCCTTGCAAGGAGTGGGAATGGGGGATCGAACTGAGAAAATCGATTCAGTACGGATCGATCTGTAATTTTTTCCGATTTCGAAGATCGATTAATCGTCCTGAAAAGATCGATGTTCATAGATCGATTCCATTGATTTTGGCATTTCAATTTGAAGAAGCATACATTTTGTGTCGCTTCATTAGGCTCGATTTGTCATAACTACTAAAAACCGGTGGACTTCACATGACAATAAATTATAATCACCAAGAGATAAGAGTTCAGAAGAAGTTCTTGCTCCAGGAAGGACGGTGGGGGCGGATGTAACACCTATCGAACAAAACGATGGAGAGAACCCAGTAGTTGTAATCGCATATAGTGAAAGATGTATTCAAGGTATTCTTATTATGACTAATATATTAAGAATTAATTTCTAGTTAAAGAGATTCAGAACTATTTCCGAGCCATCCTAGTTAGCAGCGAGAAATCTTCAAGAGCCTTAGAGTTAACCAGGGCTGCACTAACATTGAGTGCTGCCAAATAACCTGTTTGGCACTGCCAGATACTCATGGTCAAAGATTACTTACTACTAGTTAACCGGCTCCCTAAATTCCCCAGCTAATTTTTAAAAGTAACACTGGCACCACACACCACAGTAAAACGAAATATATCCAGCTTTTAAAGTCATAAGAATATACATGCAAATAAAGAGTACAGGTAGTATTCAGTCATTTACTCCTGTCAAAATTATCAGAATCACTTACTCCTGTCAAGATTCTGTTCTCATCCGGAGAGGATTACAGCCTTCTCTCAAAAAAGTACCGCCGAATCTTGTCGAAGAGAAAAATGTACCAAAAAGTACCACCAATATAAAGAATTCATGTGAATCACATGACTGAGATAGTTTACTTGTGTGCGTAAGAAACTTTCAAACTGTCAATGTATTTTGATCTTTTAATGAGTGAAGTCAAAACCACCGTAAACTACAAGCCATGAACTGGACTTTTACATGTGGTCGTAAATGGTCTGACTGACTGGTCATATTTACATTGTTTCTTATGGTAGGCAGGGGGACATTTTTCTTTAAACTCGCCCTAGCGCCAAAACTATTAGTTATATGAAAAAATTAGTCTTATATTAACTTAAAGCAGACTAAATGATCTTTCTAATAAAGTAAAAACATTTACACCTCATTAAGCAAAATAACAAGAAATCTTTGATTAAACGTGAAATTTTAGTCGCAAACCAAATTTTCATCCTAAACGCAAGCAGTAAGTTATGGTCCGACCATGCTCTGTCGCTTGTATTTTCTTTAAATTTCCACTTCCGCACTTTTAGGCTTGAAAATGTTTATTATTTTCTTAAGTAGGGTATAAATATTTTTACTTTTTTTTCGAAAGATTGTTTTGTTTACTTCAAGTAGAACAAAACAATTTTTTCATAGAAGTTATAGTTTAGGCATTAGGATGAGTTTAAAGAAAAATCACCCCCCGGCTGCCATAAGAAGCAATGTAAACTTATCGAAAAACCAGACCATTTTGGCCCTAATGTGTGTGCTTGAAATTCGTCAGTTCATGGCTTGTAGTTTACGGAGGTTTTGGTGAAGTACATTTTACATTTGTAAATGCACATAAGAAAAGTATACTTGTCTCCTACCCACAAACTCTCCCGGAGAACAAATTGTTAGTTCTGACTGCAGGGTTGCCCGATTCGGCAAATATATAAAAGCAACAAAAAAATTTTCTCTACTTTGTACGAAGCCGTTTATCTAGTAATAGTAATCTTTGCTCATGGTACTCACTGATCTAAAGATAACACTAACATATTATAGAGATCCGAAACGCATTTATCTAACATTAAAAATTTTTTTAGTATGAAATTTTAAATTTGAAAATTGCGAAAATATTTCCAGGTGAGCTACCTCAGTCTTGTCTTAACAGGTCCCGCGAAAAATCCATTCGAAAATCGGCAGATCGAAGGCTAAAAGATCGATCTGTCGAGATTGAATCGAAAATAGCCCATCCCCAGCAGGGAGGACGTTCAACGTAACGTTTCCCGTCCGTGAGACTAAAAAACGTTGTTCCATTGTTGTGTTGACAGTTTTGGCATCCATCGCTCCCAGTATGTCTACAAGCGAACAAACAATTAAGAAAAGTAGTTTTAAAAAAAAGTTGAACCGATTATACAAAAGGCGCTCAAAACATAAAATAATATTTAATTTTCAACCGACTTCCCAAAAACAAAGAGGTTCTAAGTTTGACGTGTATTGAAAACTAACTTTGTAACGCGTGAACCGATTTGGATGGTTCTTTTTTTGTTGTACAGAGTATGATTCCCCATTGCTAATAGGAGAACAAAAATTCGCCTAGGGTGGGGTGATAGGGAGGGGTAGTCTAACTTCGTAACGCGTCGACCGATATGGATAATTCTTTTTCTGTTTGGTAGTCTAACTTCGTAAAGCATAGGCCGATTTCGGTGATTCTTTTTTTGATGTGAAGAATATGTTGCCCCACTGATACGACGATAAAAATTTATAAGTTAGCTGGTGTGCGTTACTTCACACACCTATTTGGAAGATTCGTTTTTGTTGTGCATTATATGATCCCCCATTGCTACTCTATGAAAAATGGTGGGGGG
This sequence comes from Leptarthrus brevirostris, assembly GCA_964036015.1. Taxonomy (NCBI): domain Eukaryota; kingdom Metazoa; phylum Arthropoda; class Insecta; order Diptera; family Asilidae; genus Leptarthrus; species Leptarthrus brevirostris. The sequence goes on along the minus strand of OZ038372.1, from coordinate 88,662,516 downwards.
AGGGGAAACCTAACTTTGTAACGCGTGGACTAATTTAGATTATTCTGAATGCATAGAGTATTTATTTGTATTCTGACAAAAATTGTGGCTTATGGTGAGAGCTGAAGAATGGGCGGCTACTAGCTGCATAAGACATATACTGATTTATATTCGGTTGTGCAGTAGAGGTTTCCTGATTGATAAATGATAACAATGTTGTACCTAGAGTAACTATGATGATTCTCTGACTACGATAATTCTCTTTTGCTGTATAGAGAAAAGTGACGCACTAGGGTCATGTTAAGAATTTTCTAAGGTGAGGTTACTCAAGGGTGACTAATTTCGTAATATGTTGCCGGATTTGGATAATTTTGTTAGTGCACTACCTCTGCAACTTTTTAAATTGCTTTGTTCGTACGTTGAGCATTCTTCGAGTCGTATATATGGAGACACAAAAAAAGTAAAAAATGAAATAGTTTTTTAAAAAAAAAATTTTACCGACTTCAAAAATGGCGCTAAAAAGCATAAAATATTTTTTCATTTTGGGTGTTTTCGTTCTTGCTTCGGGGTTAGCACTTGTCCCTTGAAGTAGCAAATGCGTGTTCGAGATTGTGGTGTCATGACTCGAGTTTTGCTTCGGATTGCTCGTTTTTGCCACATTTTACCCTTGGTGCTAGCACCGGTTGCCCCTGGTTTGGACCAGGAACAGCTGTGACACTACTAACACATATGAAGTAGATGAGTAAAAGTAACTAGCATTGTGCTTGCGTGCTGCGAGTTTTTATATTTAATTAATTATGTTTACTGTCCTGTTACATATAATAAGAATGAGAAAAACGAAAAATCTTTACTCTTTTCATTCTTTTTATTTTAAAGAGGAAAATTGCATTTTCGTATTTTTCACGTAGCCCTTCTTCTTCTAAATACTCATTTTCATTATTGTAACGCTGCAGTAAACCAATTATTGTTGAAATTGATGCTTTTTTATTAATCGCCATAATATTCAATTGTAATTTGACAGCAGGTGACACTAATAAACTCGAACACAGGGTTTAGCACTTGGAAGCAGATAACACTTTGGTGCAGGGTCCCAGTAACTCCAGTTGTCCCCGGTGTTATGTCTCGGTGGCAAAATCGAAAACACTCTTTATATCTATTACGACATTTTGAAGTCGGTGCAAATTAAAAAAACAAAACAACTACCCAACCACAATTGAAGATACTATATAAAAAACTACCTGAACGTGTCAGCTCACGGAATCATAAGGAAGGACGATTAAATACTGTTTTTGTAGTTCTTTGGTATTGAACAAACCATTGCACAGACTTCCAAATGTCGTAATAGATATAAAATGAAAAATTATTTTATCCTTTTTAGCGCTCTTTGTGAAGTCGGTTCGAAATTGTTTTTAAAACTATTTTATATATATTCGGACGTTTTGAAATCCATGCAAAATAAACAAAACAACAACAACAATATTTAATTCTCTTACTTATGACCCCATGAGCTAAAATATTTAGGTAGGGTTATCTAGTACCTTCAATTGTAGTTAGGCAGTTGTTTAGTTTGTTTAATTTGCACTGGCTTCAAAATGTAATAGATATCAACTATTAAATAGTATTATATATATTTTTCAGCTCTTTCTGTTAAATCGGTTCAAAGTTTTTATAAAAGTTAGTTTATTTTTTACTTTTTAGTGTCTTCAGATATGCTACTCAAAAAATTCTGCTCGTACTCCATTACACATTTTTTGAAATCCTACCAATGGCGGAACACATGCTATGCATCAAAAACAGAAGGATCAAAATCGGTCCATACGTTAAGAAGTTAGCCTGCTGCTCTCTCATATCACCTATGGTCCAAATTTTTTCTAATAATAGCAATCCCCCACCCCCACCTTTTTACAGTAAAAACAGAATCATATAAACTGGCCTACGCGTTACAAAGTTAGTTTCAACTCCTCCTCTTAGCCCACTCACGCTAAAATTTGTAACATGAGACCAATGAGGACACATATTTTAAACATCAAAAACAGATTCATCTAAATCGGTCCGCGTGTTACAAAGATATACCAATCTAACCAGTACCACCCAAGGTCCAAATTTTGCCTCATTGTAGCAATTGAGGATCATGCTCTATACAAGACAAAAACATCCACATCGGGCTACGTGCTACGAAGTTAGATTCCACCCCCTCTATCACCCCATCCAATAAATTGTTGGCAAGTTAGGTACCTATGGGAAGCATACGCTATACGCGAAAAAGAAAAGAAACTGTAGCGGGCCACGCGTTACGAAGTTAGATTACACCTCCCTCAACGCCAACTATAGGTCAAAATTTATCAAACTCTACACATCCAAACAAGAATAACTCTAATCGATCTAGTCGTTAAGAAGTTGAGTAAATTTTTCGGGATTATGCGCATTTTGGCTTACATTGAGTTGTATGGTATAGATAATAAAAACAAAAGCATTTCATGTAAAGTGAATTGCCAAGATTCACAAGCTCATAATGCTTTCACTGTAAAAGAGTTATCAGATCTCATGTAGAGCCAAATTCCTAACTCTACAAGCCCTCACTCACACTCACATTCACAACCATACATCATGGTCAAAAAGTATGACTTCGCCGTTTCATGGAACTATTGCGTGAGACAACATTAAAAATTTGCGAGATATCCACGCACCTCTGGCGCCGTGTAACGCGTGCAACGAGTTGCGCCGTGCAGGATTCTGCCTTCCTCTTTTATCTGAAGCATAAAAATCAAAGTTATTTGGAATGTAGAATAAATTTGCGGGGCCATGGACAATTTTCAGACCTTAGAATAAAGAACTAGAGGAAGCGCTGTACCGTGTAAAATTCCTATCCGTGAGTAAAGCCTTAGAACAGAAAACGAAAGGAAGTGCAATACCGTGTATAAACCGTGTACGTGTTTTCCGATTTTTTGTTCGTTGGAAAGGTGTAGGAAGGGAGCCTCAACTTCGCCATAATGAAATGTCAATTAGACGTGAACTTTCTGAAGAGTGCAGATCCAAGTGTTTATTGAATAATTTTCAGTGTTTAGTTGTTAAAAGTTTTGTAATTTTACAAATAAAGACGATTAACATTTGAAAGACTGTTTTTGTTTAGTTTACTAAGAATCTCACGTGCTTAATTTGGACATTTTTCGTGATGAAGTGTGCGATATTTTGTTGTAAAAATAATCGACGCATTGCGTGTGGAAAATCATTTTTCAGGAAAGTTAAATAATATAATATGCAATTATACAGCATTTTCTTTGAAATATATGCAAAAGCTGTATAAAGAAAAGCTAAATTACCAAAAAATATAACCATTTCTCTTGATGGCATTTGTTTACATTTGAGTTTGATCAGAGTTTTGGTTCGCCTTATTGGTTTCAGCGACAGCTGACGGAAGTTTTTGCCTGGGGTCTCTAATAAAACTTTAAAAGTATTAAAATATGTTTCTACCTTTTGGTATTTTAGGTTTCCAAAAGATAAAGACTTCAGAGAACTGTGGTTAAAATCCATCGGTAGAACTGATTATATACTATCCGATGGTAGTAATATTTGCGAGGACCACTTCGAATGAGTTAAAAATTTACTACTTCCATGGTGAAAACTAACACATTCACACCTTTCAAACACATAAGGAAAATTCGGAAACTTTTTGAGCATGGTGCACTTCCTTTCGTTTTCAGTTCTAAGGAGTGAAGCCGCTCGAGGAATTTAAAATCAGCTGGGGTCGTTGACTAACAGAGACGAAAGCATATAATAAGATGGGACAAATATATTTCGTACTCTCAAATGTTGTTTACTTTTGTGCGTCAAAAAGTTTCCTCGAGTGAATTAAGTTAAATTTTGTTAAATTTGTTAAAGTAGCTTCTTTTAAATCTTTATGTAATCATTCCAATAAAGTTATTAGACTATTTTGTGATTTTTTTGTGAACCGACTTTGCCTTAACACCCAGAATTTGTTTAACTTAATCAGCTTGACATGTTAGGGTTTTTCGTGCGCAAATAGGTAGAAATACGATGATGGGAAGTTGTTTTTCCTGTAAATACATAACTGGAATTACTTCTAAATTCATTCTATAAACATGTGTAGTTCAATTAAAAAAAAAATTTTAAGATAAAATAAAATTTTTCCTTAACGAATTCTCAAGATTTTAAATTTACTTTTGGCACCAATTTAAATCTGACTTAATTTACGCCTGTATTGTTGCTACCACTACATCGCTCGAAATTCTACTACAAAAGAAATTTGCTTCACTAAAATCGAGTTACAGCGCTTCCTCTAGTTCTTTATTCTAAGTTTCAGACAAATTCAGTGATTTTTGATAAAATGGCGACCGTTTCAAGAAAAAAGGCGATCTTTTTTTCCCTTTTTTTTTGTTATAGTATTATATATATATATATATATATATATATATATATATATATATATATATATATATATATATATATATTCAATAATCTCGTGTATCTGCATTTGGCCCGAACGTAGGCATGATTTTCGGCCGGTACGCGTTCGCATTAAATCGGCTGTAACTTTGTACATTTTGTACATTTTTCTGAACTTCGTCAACTAGTTTTAGAGGCTAATTCTAGACACTATAAGGATTTAAAAAATTGAAAAAAAGACAAATTAATTTTTTGAAATTGCTCGACTAGAAAATACCCTTAATTTCTTACCACAAGTCCAAGGAAGTGTCTGTGTGACGGATGCGAAACGGTGGGTGAAAGTTACAGATTTCTTAATTTTTTCGCTGTTTGTGTGAAAATCCTAGCCTGCATATCGAATGTCAGCTTTCTAGAAGTTTTGGAAGTATCTGTCCATAAGAAATTTTATATACAGACCTGCACCCACTTTATGGGAGTGGAGGGTGAAAGTTAGATCTCAAGGATGCGTTTTGGGAATTAGAATTAGAATTAGTCTGAAGATAAAACTGCGTTTATAGTACCGGGTCGTAGACTTTTTCAGTTCGTAGTACTGCCATTTGCGCTTACCAACTCACCTAAAATAATATGCAATCTTATGTACAGATACCTTATTTTCTTTATGAGGATGTCTTCTTTTATTTAGATGATCTTTTGATCCTATTCGAAGATTTCGATACATACCTTAAGGTATTGCGCAGGTTTCACACTGCCTTAGGAGAACATGATCAACAATAAACTTAGAAAAGAGCAGTCAAAGGCGCATAAAGTATTCATCATCAGTGAAGAAGGAGTTCAAACTGATCCTGACAAAATGTTCACCATAGTCAACCTTTCGAGTCCGAAAAGTGTTAGACAGACCAACCAATAAAGCTTTTTAGGCCTTAGTGGTTGGTATCAGATTATGCAAGCGCTGTCGCTCCTGCAATCGTATTCCTAAAGAAAACAAATAATAAGTCATGGTCGGAGGAATCTGAGAAAGCTTTTGTTGAGGTTAAGAGTTGCTTAACAAAAGCCCCTATTCTGGCTAACCCAAATTTTAATAGATCGTTTATTATCCAATGTGATGCGTTATCAGTGGGAGTAGGGAGTGTGCTGCTGCAATATGATGAAGAAATTATAGCATAACAGAGCTGAAATGCTTAACAGCAGTACTCACTGTAAAAAAATTTAGACCTTATGTCGGAGGTACACACTTTACAATAGTTACAGATCATGCGAGCCTTAAGTTGCTCATGGAACAAAAGGAATTGACGCGAAGATTAGCTAGATGGAGTCTCAAACTGCAAGATTTCAAGATAGCACACAAAAGAGACTCCGGGAACGTCATTGCAGATGTGTTGTCTCGCGCGGAGGTGGAAGAATTAAGCAGTTTTTCATCGTTAAAGGTAGATCATAATCATCCTTCGTTTCAGTCAGAGGACTATTTGAATAAAATAAAGACGGTCTAAGAAAATTAGGAACGACTCCCTGACTTAAAGGTAGTAGATGGATAACTATTTAAATGAGTGGTTAATGGACTTGAAGAACCAGCAGAGGGTAATCCGTCGTGGAAGTTGTGGGTACCTGAAGAGCTAAAATCTACTGTTATTCGCCAAATGCATGTTGATCCTCTTGCAGCACATATTGGCATTGCTAAAACTTCGGAAACGTCTATTTTATTGGCCCCCCAATGGTTGTGCTGACGAGAGAATACATGTATCCAGCAATGCCAAGCCTGTAAGAAATGCAATCCAGCAAACAGGGTCGCCAGACTTTCCACAGACAATATCGCCAGATGGACACTAAAAAGTCGCCAAAATCGCCAATCTATAAATTTTTTGTAGCCATGATTATAGCCAAAATGTCAAAGTAGAAATCAAGATGGCAAATACGTGTAAACACGAAAGTACACGTAAGTGCAAATAATCATTTCCTTTAGCTTATCGCGATAATACTACAATGAAATATTGTTTTATTGGGTATGCAATATACTGTGTTAAGGTACGAGTAATTTCTTTAATTACACACCTTAAGTTTCGTTGGATTTTAGTAAAGCAATCGTTACCAGCATGTTGCTTAAGCCACTAATAATATTTTTGAACTTGTTTTTACAAGCACAATTTTATTTGATTCTCATTTCGCCCCAATTAAAATTAGACCCAAACATAAAAATTTAACTACACGGCTGTTATTCTGCCACCAATTCCTATCTTCGTGCCAAATATCAACTCCCTATATGAAAGAGTTTCAGAAAAAACGCCAAAGAATTAAAGACTTCCAATAAAATATATTTCATTATCTACCTATAGTTAAAGTGATTTTCAATTCTAGATACTAACGCTTTAATCAGTGAATCCAACGCTCGTTGCACCTTATTATCTTTTAGAAGTTCAATTGTGCTTGAATCGTTTTGCAGTGATTGTACATTTGCATACAATAGATCGGATTTTGACCCCGTTATAGATGACTTATTGAGGATTTTTAATAAAAAAACAGCTGTATAGATCGGTGTTTTTATTTAAATTTGTTTGTTTTCCATCTAGTGTTCGGTTTTTCGAAGGCGTCCAGCAGCTAAAGAAAAGCTAACCCTTTGGTGCTGCTGTTGACGAAGAGCCAAAAAATTTAGCTTTTATTTATTAGAAACGCCGATCGCGTTAGGAAATAGTTTAATATTTCTTACTTTGCTCGAGTTGAACGGTTGAGTTCGGAATTTTTATTAAAATTTTTTGAAAAATGGGCTCGGGTCATTTGTTTAGTTTGTACATTGTATACATGTGATTATTGAGGATGCTTAAAATTTTCTTCTGCAACTCGATCTCTGGATCAGGTTCGACAATTTTCGGTTGAGGAGCTGGAAGGTCAGCTGCGTCGCCTAACTCTGCGCCTTTTTTTGTAACTCACACCTTGTAACAATTGTAAAACCGTTAAGAAACGATTGTCAGCAAGTGCGTTTAATAAAGTTTGAATCGCGTCTGGATGACATTCTTTTAAAGGAGGAGCAACTGAGCTATTTGGAGGAATGATTGGCAAATTTGTCGGCAGTAATTTCTGCCTCTCTGCGCGCAATTTGACTTGAAAATCTTTCGATCATTCGGTATTAGGCCCGAGTTAAAATTCCGACTGATCAGTTAAGTGCAACTGAGTTTTCAGCCGAAGTCAACGACAAAATCAAATTTGAAAATAAATTGTAGCTTCAGCTTCTGTCATTTTCAGAGCTATTTGCATGTATATTTCAAATGAAGTTAGCCGCAGTCGAGTTTTGTGACTACAACTTTGCACTTTGAACAAAGTCTAAGTTCAGTCGGAGTCGACTGATAAGTCGTTAAATTGTAACAATCATGTCGCATGAATTTCCCATTTGAGCAAAGTTGCAGTTGACGGGTCCGTTGGAATTGTATTTCGGGCCTCAATTTAATGGCATTATCAACTGGCATATTTCGGTGCTGCGCTGGTTGTCCATAAAGCATGCTGCTGAAGCTGTTGTAAATTGGCTTGAGTTGCCTCTAGAGTGTCTTTCTTTAGCTGTGGTTTCTTACCGTTACCTATTCCGGACTGTTATTTTGTACCCTCTAAACAAAGATCCATTGAGGACTTGAGCTGCCTTATTAGCAATCGCTTCTGTTTCAAATTGTACAAATCCGGAATATTTTTGCTCCAAATAGCCAAGAATTGTTCCGCATCTATTACAGATACTTTCGAGTTCTTCTCTGGTACACGTTTGTATGTTTACCAAAAGTATACAACTTTTTGCTAAAGTAGGATCTCTTACTTTTAATAAACCGTTTTCCATTATTTCTCCTAAAATTTATTAAAAATCACAGAATAAAACTGCGAAAAAGGCGGCAAATAACTCATTAGACGTGCCGTAGAATTTTCTGTCACTTTAAGTGTCACTTGCAGTTGCGGCAACTTTTACTCAAATTAGCTAAATTTTTGAGAAAATTTTGCTAAATTGATGTATGCTACATTAGTAAAACTTTAGAAATTATTTTTTAAAAGGTAAATAATCTGTCAATTTTTCTTTCAAGAAAAATCGCCATAAAAACGCCCGAAGTAGATGAAAAATCGCCAAAAAAATCGCCATCGCCAAATTCATATTTTTTGTCGCCCGGATTGATGAAAAATCGCCAATTTGGCGAAAAATCGCCACATCTGGCGACCCTGCCAGCAAATTAGTGTCTTCGACTCAATTACTTATTATAGTGTTTGATAAGTATTCCAAATACATAGTCCTAAAGGCTGTTAGAAATGCCACTTCCAAGACAATAATTTCATTATTAGAGTCGGACCACTTTCACGTTTTCGGGGTTCCCGAGAGATTACGTTGTGAAACGGTACCCAATTCACAACTTATAAATTTCAAACCTTCCTGGAAAAATATGTCGTTAAAACTGCCTTGTATAAGTTAATCATCATCCGGCAGAACACTTCACAATATTTTTCCATAAGTTCACAGCAGACACAGCATATTTCTACATATCCATTACATCGACCCCAACACATGCCGCATACCTGGAAACCCAAAACACCTGAGAACTGCTGACAACATGTCGCGAATTATTCCTAAGTCATCAAATTATGTAAAACTAATTTCATGAAATAAAATGTAATAACCAGTCGCATTCTGGAGTTCAAGTAATTAAGTTGGTTTTTTTTAAAAAGTCAAATTCCCAAATATAATCATTAACTGGCGCCCGAGCAGGGACCCACGATATTTAATAAAAAAATAAATTCACAAGTTCCGTGCATTTATTTGTGTTTATTAAAATCCTACGAAGATCAGTGTAATCATCGTGATAAAAAGAAGTGCACAAGATCAGTGTAATCATTGTGACATTTTTCTATTTCGCGGGTGCTAACGAAAATAAGGGAAATCAGCTTAGAAACCACGAAAACTTGAGGAAACTCATCACGGAAGAAAAGAGGCCCCTTAGTAACCAGCAACGGAAATATCCTGGAGGAAAAGGAGTCAGCAGAAGTACTGGCAGCCGCTTTCGTGAGGATGCGATTCAACGTAATAATAGCGTAAGATTCTTTCCTTCTAAAAATAAAAGATAAAAATAAAAAGTGAGTTAATTAAGACAAGTGAAATACAATTTATCGATTCAAACCAGAGAATTAAAATATTATTATAAAATACTAGTAAAATAAATCATATTTAGTAAAGTGGAGAATTATATAAAACGTAAAAGTGAAATATTTGAGATAAGTTATATATTTGAATAACAAAAATTGAAATAATCTCTAAATCATAAATCATAAATTCATAATTAAAGTGCTTTTAGTAAAGTAAATATTGAATTAAAAGGAAATAAATATTTAAAACAAGTCAGTCAATCAGCTTCTGAATTTATTTGTCACTATTATATAGAATATAAAGAAAATTCTTTGGAAAAGGAAGGTGTGAGAAAATTAAGGCTAAAATCAGTTTTTAAATAAGGTTAATAAAGCAAAGTCCAATTAGCATAAAAACCATTCAATAAGAAAATATAACAAGACAAGATTCAGCTATTTCCACGGAAAATTTTAAGGAAACCTGTAAGTAAATCTTATTTCCTACTCTTTGTTTCCCTCTTTGCATTAAATAAAATTCCTGCTTGATTTACCTTTTCTACATGCAAATAGATTCAATTGAATTTACCTAGAATAATTTCGGACTTTTAATGAATAAATAAATTAGCTCCTGTAAGTATTAAACATTCTATCTCCGATTGATTTGATCAATTCAACCCTAAACTTCCGGACACCCCTACGCAATTCCTTAATTTTTCAAAGAAATTAATAATAAAAAAAATTAAAACCAAAAACTCCCTATAGGTACCTTAAATAATGTCAAGAAACGAAATACGCCCAGCCATAATACCTATGGCTCAAGGCGCGGTAAATAATGAAGGAGGCCCTGCTGCCCCTCAAGCAGCAAACCCCACAACATTGCAAAATCAAATTAGAAAGTCTAGTATCCGAAGCCATTGCCCGAGAATGCCCGAGAATCCTTAACTCAATCCTAAATCCCAGATCTGAATACGACCTCGAAAGTGATCAAGTCATCAACGCAGACCAACAGGTGAACATATCCGACATGGATAAAATACCTGACGTCGTGCGTAGCCTAAGGGAATTTTCAGGCGAAGCAAGAGAATTTAGCTCCTGGAAAAAGAGCGTCGACAGAGTTCTAAAAATTTATGAACCAACGAAAGGATCGCCTAAGTATTATGGAATATTACACGTAATACGAAATAAGATTGTAGGGCAAGCCGACATCGCGTTGGAATCATACAACACACCACTGAATTGGGAACGAATATCTCGATGCCTTGCATTACATTATGCAGACAAAAGAGACCTTGGTACTTTAGAGTACCAGATGACCTGCTTAGTACAAGGTAGCAACACTTTCGAAGGGTTCTATCAAATGGTATATCATCATCGACCCGTTGCGAACTCTTGTCCCACCACAAAGAATTCCCATTAACCGGTACAACCCTGCACAAATACCGAGACCCCAGTTTTATCCAGAGCTTACGTCTTATCCCCATCGAACCGCAAATTTTAACAGATCTCCCTTCTGGAATGATCCGACCTACCAAAATCAAACAGCTTACGCTAGGCAACTCATTCAAAACCAACCAGCTCACGCTAGGCCACTCATTAATAATCAACCACAAAATTTGAATACTTATATCAATAGACAAGCTCCACCAAGACCGCCACCAAGGGTCGAGCCAATGGATGTAGACCGCTCTATCCACTCGAATGTTGTAAATTATCAAAACAGACCTCAATTCAACTTGAAGAGACCTAATCGGTCGAATCAAGTACTTAACCCTACCAAATTCCAAAGAGCATTCCATACTATAGCCTCGTCATCTAACAACGATCTGATAGACTACAACGAGAATGTTAACCTGGAAGATGAAAACTACGACCAGACGCTAATAGACTACGTCGGGATTAGCGATGATGACCACACTAACATGGTTCATTCCCAAGAACCTAAACTGATTGAACAAGAAAGCCCAAAATCGGACCAAGAACCTCAAGATATTCATTTTTTAGGCTAACGAGCTCTTCGCTTCCATATTTCGAGTATAGAACGAAGGGCGGAAACATATTGAGATTTCTTATAGACACCGGAAGTAACAAAAACTACATCCAACCAAACTGCGTGAAGAATCCGATACCCAACGAGATAACCTTCTCAGCCAACTCAGTTGGAGGGAACGTAAAAATCACTCACCACGTCATACTAAATCTTTTCGGACCTCAGAATATCAACCTCAAATTCTTTATCTTACCAACTCTTAAATCTTTTCATGGTATCATTGGCAATGACAGTTTAAAAGAGCTAGATGCAATTATCTACACAGCCGGGAGTTACATGACACTATGTAAAAGTATTAAAATCCCCATCAAACAACATCTTTCTCAAGCTGTCAATAGTATTAACGTGAAGACATCACATTTAAACGAAACTCAAACTTCTAAACTATACAACGTTCTAAGAAACCATCCCAGCCTGTTCTCCGAACCGGACGAAAAGCTCACGTATTCCACTGTTGTCAAAGGTGAAATTCGAACCACTAATAACGATCCCGTTTACTCTAAATCCTATCCGTACCCGATAGCACTCAAACCTGTCGTTGATAAAGAGATCAAGAAGTTGCTAAGCGATGGTATAATCAGACCATCGCGATCACCTTATAACGTCTGGGTGGTAGCAAAAAGACCCGTTTGGCCTAAAGAACGCGCCTTCTATTTTCCAACGAGCACTGGATGACATCCTCAGGGCACACATAGGCATCAGGTGCTACGTGTACATAGACGATATCATCGTCTTTGGTACCACGGAAGAGGAACATCTCAAAAACATCGATCTCGTCTTCGACACTTTAGAAAAAGCGAATATGAAGGTTCAGATGGACAAATGTGAATTCCTTCAAAGATCGGTCGAATTTCTTGGGTTCATAGTCTCCCAAGAAGGAATCAGAACAAACCCTAAGAAGGTACAGGCCATAGTCGACTTTCGTACCCCGAAAAATCTCAAGGAACTTAGATCTTTTCTAGGCTTATCATTAACAATTTTCCAATACATCTCAACAAACAAGCGCTAGAAGCCTTCAACGAAATAAAAAATGAGCTAACATCTCAAGAAGTTGTACTCGCGTATCCCGATCTAAACAAAGACTTTGAGCTTACGACAGACGCATCTAAATATGCGATTGGGGCAGTCCTGTCTCAAGGTAAAAAACCGATCACCTTCCTCTCGAGAACACTCAGTAAAACCGAAGAAGCGTACGCAACTAATGAAAAGGAGATTCTCGCCATCATCTGGGCACTCAATTCCCTACGCAACTTCTTATACGGATCTCGAAAAGTAAAAATATTTACCGACCATCAGCCCCTAACGTATGCTCTCAGCAACAAGAATAACTACGTCAAGATGAAGAGATGGAAAATGATCCTAGAAGAATACAACCACGAAATCATCTATAAACCGGGTAAATCTAACGTCGTGGCCGATGCACTTTCCAGACCACCACAAAAATCTTTAGTAAACTCAGTAACGACGACGCAGCATAGTGATGATAGCTCATCACAGAACCTTATTCCTTCCGTAGAAACACCCATTAATGTCTTCAAGAACCAGCTCATCTTAAGGGTCAATGACACCTGCAGTTACCAGCTTCAAAAGCCATTTTCCAGTCATACCAGACACACATTCACAGAACCACGGTATACAAAAGAAAATCTAACCGGCATATTTAAGAGATACCTGAACCCCAACGTAATAAACGGAATCAAAACGACAGAACCCGTAATGGGATTGATTCAAGACATTTATTCCCTATATTTTAGCAGCTACCGAATTAGGTTTACACAAATCGAAGTAGAGGATGTTCAAAATGAATCCGATCAGGAAAATATCATCATAGAATACCATAAAAGGGCTCATAGGAACGCTCTGGAAAACAGACTGCAGATCATCGAAAGGTACTATTTTCCTAAAATGAACTCAAAAGTCAAACAAATAGTCAAACAGTGCGCAACATGCAAGAAAAACAAGTACGACAGACACCCTAACAAGCCAGCCTTAAGCTCCACACCTATTCCGCAATATCCTGGACACATTCTCCACATAGACATCTACTCGACAGAAAAACATTTGGTACTGACCGCTCTAGATAAATTCACGAAATTTACGCAGGCAAGGATACTAAAGTCAAGATCAATAGAGGATGTTAGGAAACCACTCAGAGAAATCTTGTTTTTTTTCGGCGTACCTAAATACGTTGTAATAGACAATGAAAAATCTCTAAACTCTGCCTCCATTGTGTTCATGATGGAAGATCAACTCAAGATCACTATATTCAGGACACCTTCGTACCGCAGCGAGACGAACGGTCAAGTGGAGAGATTTCACTCTACCCTCTCGGAAATAATGCGATGCCTAAAAACGCTCGGTATACGAGTATAATTACATTCACTCAACTACTGGAAAAAGACCTATTGAGCTATTCTATGGAAGAACCGTTATAACCGATCCCGAACAATTCGAAACTTCTAGGCAAAGAAACATAGAACGACTCCAAAGCAAACAAAACAAAGACCTTAAATTTCACAATAAAAATAAACTACCACCTAAGGACTACGATGTTGGTCAAACCATTTTCGTGAAACATAACAAACGCATAGGTTCAAAGCTCCCAGTTAGGTACACACAAGAAATAGTCAAAGAAAACAAACCTACAACAGTTATAACCGAGTCAGGCAAAACAATACACAAAAGTAATATTCGCAACTGATATCCATTTTACAGATTCCTGATCACGGCCATCAGCGCAGATGTCCAAATCCTAGACTACACTAACTCCCAAGTAATAGCACTGGACACAGGGACAGCCAGAATCCAGAATGGTAACCTGAAACTCATACACATAATAGATATAGATCCTTACCAGTCCTTCCTATCCGAGATTACATCCATACTCAATAAAAACGTTTCCAAAGGTAACCCCTCCCTTCCGTTCCTAGAACACGAATTGTCACAGGTACAAAATTTTGTCAATAACATTAAGATGCAGAGACAGAAAAGATCGCTGGACTTCAACGGCTCTGCATGGAAGTGGATAGCGGGAAACCCTGACCACGACGATTTTGTCTTAATGTCAGATAAAATCAACACTATAGCAGAAAATAACAATGACCAGGTAATCATAAACAAAGCACACAACGATAGAATTAATAAGTTAACTAACGTAACTAACGAAATACTAAACATGATTAGAAGAGATAAATCTTTCGAAATCGAGCTAATCCTAAGTTTACAATACAAAATTAAACTCATAAAAGAAGAAATTACTAATACAATTTACGCAATAGAGTTAGCAAAATCAAATACGGTAAGTTCCAACATACTATCAAAAACCGAGATTAAATTAGTTCTAGAAAGCTTAAGTAAAGATAACATCCCATACAATAACGTAGAAGATGCACTAAAATTTTCCGATGTTAAAATAGCGCAAAACGAAACACGTCTTATTTATATTGTAAATATTCCTAAGGCAGAACCTACCGTTTTCCAAAGAATCAGCATAAAACCAATTAAGAAAGCCAATAATGTAATTAACAAAATTAAATACGAAAACATTGTAAGAAAGGATGAAATAATTTACGGAATAAAAAACAATTGTAAAATAATAAATGATTTAGCAATTTGTAAAAGAAATGATGTTGTAGATTTAAGTAAAGCCAACATGCGACATGCAATACAACAAATAGTCACCACATCCCATGGGTCGAAGAAATAGCGTCCGGCATCATCCTACTAAACAACTTCGAAGGGACGATCGAATTCAATGACACTTCACAAACCCTACAAGGAACCTACCTTATCAAATTCAAGAATACCACAGTTAATATCAACGATCAACAATTCATATCCGAGGAAATAGCTAACATCCACGTAATGCGACCCCTACTACAGCCATCCCTAGGAGGAACACAACTGGAAGAGATACTTTCACTAGAACTAATGAAAGAACTGCACATCAATAACACTAGACAGATCAACCTCATCAAGTCAGAGAAGAAACTCCACCTATGGATAAACTACATATTCTCGACAGCAGCCCTACTTACCGTTGTATTAATCATAATCATCCAAATTAAGCAAAGAACCTCAAGCACTAGTATCGCAATTCTTCCCTCACCAACCCAGGACGAAACTAACCTTCAAGGAAGATTCTCCCAAGGCATCCCACAGCATCCCAGCAACATCTACAATCTTCCATATTTTTAACTCATGCGAGGACGCACGAAATTAAGAGGGGAAGAGTTAATCATCATCCGGCAGAACACTTCACAATATTTTCCCATAATTTCACAGCAGTCACAGCATATTTCGACATATCCATTACATCGACCCCAACACATGCCGCATACCTGGAAACCCAAAACACCTGAGAACTGCTGACAACATGTCGAATTATTCCTAAGTCATCAAATTATGTAAAACTAATTTCATGAAATAAAGAGTGTTTTCGATTTTGCCACCGAGACATAACACCGGGGACAACTG
The DNA here is from genome assembly GCA_964036015.1 of Leptarthrus brevirostris. Taxonomy (NCBI): domain Eukaryota; kingdom Metazoa; phylum Arthropoda; class Insecta; order Diptera; family Asilidae; genus Leptarthrus; species Leptarthrus brevirostris. The sequence goes on along the minus strand of OZ038372.1, from coordinate 88,646,537 downwards.
GAGTTACTGTGACCCTGCACCGAAGTGTCATCTGCTTCCAAGTGTTAAACCCTGTGTTCGAGTTTATTATTGTCACCCGCTGTCAAATCCAACTGAAAATTATGGCGATTAATAAAAAAGCAGCAATTTCAGCAATTATTGGTTTACTGCAGCATTAATTTAATGAAAATGAGTATTTTGAAGAAGAAGAAAGGCTACATGACGAATCCGAAAGTACAATTTTCCTCTTTAAAATAAAAAGAATGGAAGCTGCAAAGATTTTTCGGTTTATTTTCATTCTTATTATAACAGAACAGTAAAAATAAATAATTAAATATAAAAACTCGCAGCACGCAAGCACAATACCAGTTTACTTTACTCATCTACTTCATTTGTGTTAGTAGTGTCACAGCTGTTCCTGGTCCAAACCAGGGGCAATCGGTGTTAGCACCAAGGTTGAAATGTGCCAAAAACGAACAATCCGAAGCATAACTCGGGTCATGCCACCGCAATCTCGAACACGCATTTGCTTCTTCAAGGGACAAGGGTTAACCCAGAAGCAAAATCGAAAACACCCAAAATGTAATAACCAGTCGCATTCTGGAGTTCAAGTAATTAAGTTGGTTTTTTTTAAAAAGTCAAATTCCCAAATATGTATAATCATTAACTTATACAACTCAACTGCGTCCGAAAAAATAAATCGAAATATATTGTCTGCATTGCGTGCGTATATAACCAGCGACCACCGCACACGGGACCAACACATTTCGCATATCAGTTGCGCCGTAACAAATGAATGAAACAATGAAGTCAAATAAACTATTTAAATTTAAGCTGAATAATTTAAAAAAAAAACAAATAAAGTTTATTGCTTTCATCCATTGAAGTATTTGATTTTACAAGCAAAATTTATTTGCTAAACTTTAAGTGAATCTTTTATAAATATTAAATAAAGAATTGTATGATTCATTTAGTTTTATATAAAAGTCACAGTCGTAAAATTATGTGAATTGCGTAGCAGATTGTAGTGTTTCTGCTAATAAACTAAACAATCAACATAAATAAACGCGTATAAATCAGAAACAAGATTGTTTGGTTAAAAAAATTTATTTCTTCAATTTTGCATACTAAAACACATTTTATATAAAACGTGGATACAGTGTGTCTCATAAATAAGTTTCCACTCAAATTTTTTGAATGCGACAAGAATTTTCTCAAAAATGCCCTATTAACTGTTCTGTTTGGTTAGGTATTTGCATTGTTAAGACTCTACTCTCGCGGTTTCAAAAAATCGATTTTTTTTTTTTTTTTAAATTTCAATCTATATGTTTCTGAGAATACGCCACAGAAAGTATTTCATGAAAATCACATTCCTTTGCATCTTTCTGGGAACATAAAGGTACCCGTCTCCGGCCGTTTCCGAAAAACTAAGTGAGGCGCGCCACGACGGCGCTTGTCCAGTTAAAAATCATTATCTAAAGAATTTACCGGTCCGTTCTTGAGAAGAATGTGGACAACCAAAAACATCAACGTGATAAGGAAGGAGAACTCTACGGCCCCGGTATAGCAGATTAACTTGGAAGTTACTACAATCAAGTTATACACCGTAATTTATCATTAAACGCGTTTTCCCGAAAGCAGTGTTTTTTTATCTGCCGAGTAAAACTTCTCATAAAAGTATTCGGCCGATTTCAATAATTTTTTTTTCAATTGTTCAGAAAACATACCGCTATATTTTCCCGAGTACGATTTGCAAGTTTTTATTTTGTTCCACTTTTATAGCCTCTAATAGGTCAAAAAATGACGTAAAAATTGGAAATTTTACAAATTGTTGCATAACTTTTACAAATTGCAAAATAAAAAAAATCTGTCTCAGGAAAACATAGCCAACGTAACTATGATTATAAAGAATATAAATTTTGAGATTGCAGATTACCCAATTGGCCACAACTGTGCTTAAGCGGGACCCATGCAGTTTCAACATCAATGTCATCAATGACGTTTCAAGGTCGCGAGAGTTATTTTTTTCATCTTCAAAAGTAAAATTGAAAAGTCAAAACATGTATCTTCGAAATAAAAAAAAAACTTTAAAATGTATTCAGTAGATCCTTCGCAATTTATTCCCCAAAAAACCGCTCAATTTCAGGCCTCGAGAGTAGAGGACCCCCTTAAGATATGCACTAACATGTCAGACTGAAAATTATTGGAAATGCTGTGGAGTTTTCAGTGTGGCGTAATCATTTAATTGTCAGCAGTCGTTTAAAGCGTATACATAAGAAAGTTTCCACAAAGTGAATATTAGTTTTTTGATAGTGCAGTGTTATTAATTGTGGACAATTGATTACTTTTACTAAATACATACATTTTGAACTGTTTTTTTTATTTTCAAGTAAGTTGATCCGGTTAAAAAGTTTGATTGTTTGTTCAAATAATATCAGTTTTTTTAAAGGAAATTTTACAGATTAAATTTTACAAATGGCAAAATTTATACAATTAAGTGGCGAGGAGCGTAGAGCTATAATTAAGGTGCACAATGAAGAACATTCCAACCGTTACATTGCCAAAATGTTTGGAAAATCGCACACAGCTATAGCCAAAGTTAATGTTTTTAAAGATGAGTGACGCGTTTGCGCTAAACGGCGCCCAGGACGTCCTAAAATTACCACTACAAGAGTAGACTCTAGGATCAAAATCATAGCACAGCAAAGTTCGCTCTTATCTGCACGAAAAATTCGATCACAACTAATAAGTGAAGGCAAAAATGTTCCATCAACAAACACAATTCGAAGAAGAATTCACGAAGATGGGAAACGCGGTCTAGTTGCCCGCAAATTACCTTATGTGAGTAATGTTAATTTGCAAAAAAGGATAAACCACCGGAATTTCGGAATAGAATTCTATGGATGGACGAGTCAATGATCAGTATGGGTTACTCACATGGTAGAGTAGTGTGGAGGAAAAAGGGAGAAGCGCTATCATATAAGTGCGATGTCTCTCATCATATGGAGTGGGCAAAATTGTAATATTAGAAGGCAAAATTAATGCACAAGTTTATTTAAAATTGCTCCAAGATGTTATTATCTCAGATAGAAAGCGACTAATTGGGGATGACTTCAACAGGACAATACACCAATCCATACGGCAAAAATCGTAACGAATTACATCAACAATCATCATGTTAATTTACCAAAGTGGCCACCTTAAAGTCCTGACTTCTCCCCCAATGAAAACGCATGGCCCTGGCTTAAATTAAAGATTTCCGATTTCCTGAAAACATCATTAATTTTAAAGCACGCATCATAGAGACGTGGGAAAAATTTACTCCAGCAGATTGCAGAAAGCTAACTCTTTCAGTAACTAAACGAATTTCGCAGATGTCGCTTCGCAATGGAGTCATAGTGGCTATTAAGCAAGATGGAAACTTCATTTTGACCTGCTACTAATCTCACATTTCTAGAAAAAGTTGAATAGAAAGCATGGTTTAATGAGAAATTATAACTTTTTAAGTAAAAACAATTAATTTTTATTTTCTGTATATACATAATTTAATTAAAGTTACATTAAAAAAATTTACTTCACGGAAATCTTCTTACGTTTTCCTTAAAAATATTTGTTCCAAATACCTTGGTCTGTAATTGAAATATACTTTGAGAAATTGGCACTTTGAAAAATTAATTAATTTACTTTAAGAGGGCAAAGTTAAAATATTAATCGGGGGATATTTCACCTCATTCGTATTAATGATTGTTAGCGATGTTGAAAATCGTGATTGATTAATAAGGAAGCATTCATAATTTGTATCATATTTATCTATAAATGTAGTACTACAAACAAAGTTTATGTTTGAATTGTTGGTAACTATGTAAACTATTTTGAAAAAGGTATATATTCCAAAATTATGAGACTTTTTATAAACTGTATTAAATAATGAAACATATTCAACATAATATGCCTTAAATCGATCGATTTAAATTAATATTTTAAATTAAGGTTTAACTCTTCAAATATTGATCGAGCAAAAGACGATTGCAATTTATTAGCAAGTGTTAAAGGGATGTTTCGCCTAGAAATTATTACATTTGCATAATTCTTAATTAATTTCTTAATTTTGCCTTCGAAACTCATTGCCCACAGCTTTTTCAAAGGATTTAAACTTTCTATTACCATAGGATTATGAATAATGAAGTAGTGATGTTTCGGAACTAGCTTTGCAGAAAAAATTTTCATATACGATGGTCTATGATGGTCTTTAATAACATTTCGGAACTCAGCTATTTCTTTCCGAGAAAACGAAGCCTTTTGACAAAAACTGATCAATTTTGAAAGTAAATATCGTGCACGAGGTAGACCACGAAAACGGAAATAGTCAACCGTGTAATGCGCATGTCCCAGGTGGCCAGAAATCAAGAAAATTAAATGCCAAACGGGGAAAGTCAAGGACGACTCGAACCAATGAGGTGAAAATGTGTAACGGAAATATCTCAAACTAAGTGACTGAACTTTCTAGAATTAAGCTAAGTAGTATAAATAGGGCTGAGCAGCAGCCTAGGTAGATTTAGACTGCGAAGCGTTTACATGTGATAGCGGGAATAGTGAGTTGTATTTTAACCAGTGAAGTGATTAGATTTAATTGTTAAAGTGAAACGTAATATTGTGAAGAAATATTGTCAAGGAAGTTGTTAAACGAACTAATTAATCGAAGTGAATAAACTTGTGAACATTTGTGATTAGAAATAACTGTCTTAATTAATCCGTCGAGCCCGAAGAGCCCCATTTACGTTACAATAGGAAGGAAGTGTCTATTTACCACTCTCATATTGCCGTGTAATTGCCGCTTACACGGAAATACACGAAACTACAAGTAAGTACACGATAAGTGCAAATACAAATTACTGGTAATAGTTTATCACAGCCTGTTGTGGAAATTTCTAAGGAGGTTGCTGGTCGTTGACTTGCGTGTGACTGTCAGAAGGTTTTCCGTCATTGTTAGTTGCTTCATGGTCAGTGATTACTTCTCGGAGAGTGAGGAATTTCTGTTCCGCGTTCGACTAACAAGTGTGTGATATGAGTCATGAAATACTCCTTGTCTCCATACGATACAGGGAGCTCGGTGTAGCATCTGGTGGTTTTCCTAAGCTTGGAGTGTTTTCGATTTTGCCACCGAGATATAACACCGGGGACAACTGGAGTTACTGTGACCCTGCACCTAAGTGTCATCTGCTTCCAAGTGCGAAACCCTGTGTTCGAGTTTATTAGTGCCACCCGCTGTCAAATTGCAATTGAAAATTATGGAGATTAAAAAAAAATCAGCAATTTCAGCAATTATATTTATTATAATTATTGGTTGTTTGGGAAAGAATAAAGATTTTTCGTTTTTTCTCGTTTTTATTATAACAGGACAGTAAAAATAATTAATTAAATATAAAAAAATCGCAGCGCACAAGCACAATGCCAGTTATTTTTACTCATCTACTTCATTTGTGTTAGTAGTGTCACAGCTGTTCCTGGTCCAAACCAGGGGCAATCGGTGCTAGCACCAAGGGCAAAATGTGGCAAAAACGAACAATCCGAAGCAAAACTCGAGTCATGGCACCGTAATCTCGAACATGCATTTACTTCTTCAAGGCACAAGTGTTAACACCGAAGCAAAATCGGAAACACCCTTGATATCAACAGGCTGACATTTTACCAAATAGATTAATTCTTAGGGATGGGCGATCTTCGATTCCATCTAGACAGATCGATCTATTAGCCTTCGATCTGGCGATTTTTGAATCGATTTTTCGCGAGACCGATTCAGTTCGAATCGATTTATTTAGTTCCGATTCCCATCCATTTAAGACAAGCCGTTTGTCTTAATTTGTATAATAATCCTGAAAATTTTAAATTTCGCACCTAAAATATTGTTAATATTAGATAAGTGCGTTTCGGATTTCTATAATATGATAGTGTTATCTGTATCAGTGAGTAGCATGAGCAAGTGTTTGTATTTATTTATATTTTTGTATCTGCTATTATCGTCAACGGACGAAATAGTGTCCTTAGCAAACAGAAAGCAATATTATTTAAAAATCTAAATCCAAATTTCAAATTGGAAAGTTCATTACATTAACAGCTGTAGAAATTGAGATAACTGAGACGGTTGCTCAAAGTTTCAGTTGGTCAACTGAGACGTTTCTGGCGAAATCACCTTACATCTTTCACTATATACGACTACAACTAGGGTGGGTGGGATGGGTTCTCTACCTCGTCCTGTTCGATTGGTGCTACGTCCGTCCACTCTGTCCTTCGGTTATATGGTATCCATTCTCGAGCAAGGTCTTCTTCTGAACTATCATCACTCATTTTCAGTTGTTTAGAATTGCATATATATGACCATCGATCTTTTTTGGGCGATTAATTGATCTTCGAAATGGGAAAAAATCGATCTGACTCAATTTTCTCAGTTCGATGCCCCATCCCTATTAATTCTCCTCTTGGCACACGGTGTTTTTATGAGGGTGTATTCCGCTGTATAGTGACTGGCCATTGACAATTTTGTTTGAAGGGTTTCTCTCTCAAGTTCACACTTTTTCGCTTGTAGATTTGTGTACAATTGTTCAACTTGAGTTTTCATGTGACGTGTGGTGTAGATTAATTTGGAATTTCAATATGTATGTTGAACTGCTCGTGGTACAATCACAAGGCGGGGATGTTCAGTTTGATATCCACTAAAGAAATTGGTTTTTAAACCCCTACTGCGAAAATTATGTCTCCGGCAGTAACAGTGTACATTGCATTGTCCCCTATTATATTTCCGTAGACATATATCTTTATTACAAAGTCTTGCCATAGAACTTCGTAATTCACATTGTCACGAAATGGTCTGAAATCAAATTCCAAAAACTCATGCCGTAATCAGGATCTGTGCATGTGCCAGCTAGATATGGGCAGGCAACATTGTTCATATTTAAGACGAACAGAGCCTTGGTAATCTGTTATGGTGAATTGTAATGCTTGCATTACCACTACAGCAGTCCAGGAATTGACTCCGGAAGTGTACGACTTTCCTTGACAGTTTCCATTAGTGTCAATGGATCCTGCGACAACTTCGCTGTGGGGTACTGTAGCATTATTTTTCAGGTCAGCAATAATTCTTCCATTTTGTAGTTTGAACCTAAACCTCTTTGGTCGGTTTTGTTGCGCACGTGCCCTTGATAAATCACCCATAAGTTGGGTTTAAGCTTCGGCTTTATATCGAAAGCAAGTAATACATTAGTGGATTTGCTGGAGAACAACATTTCATGCGTATATAATCCAATATCTTTTTCTAATGAGATTAAGGGTTAATTGACTTCCTCCATGAGGTGTTTTTTCGTGACAATCTTGAATTATTAATGTAGTGAACTGATCCTTTTCGGGCAGTAGTATGTGGTGCTTTTGAGCAGGAGGAATGTTTGCATTTTGAAGTCGACCTCCAAGTCGAATAATTCCATCTTAGTCAATGAAAGGCTATGCTTTGTGTAACTTTTTCAATACATTGGCGAACTTTATTTATTTCAGAGACAGTAAGAGACTTACGATATTCTTTTGCCACCTGGAGGTGTAAATAAAATCTTCTACAATATACTTTACTTCGAACGAGTCGTCTAAGACTAGAGAAACGATGAGTAATTTCCAAGTCCAATTTTTCGACTTTACTGTTGGTCAAGACTGTTTTACGTACTTCTAATTCCGTTTCAACTTGAGATGTGTTGTTCATTGGCCATTTAGTTTCTGGTTCCTTTAGCCATAGAGGCCCCGTCCACCACAAATGATGGGTTACCAATTCTTCAGGCATTAATCCTCTCAAAGCGCAATCAGCAGGATTATCGTGTGATCTGACATATCTCCATTGGCTTCCAGTTAGCGTTTCTTGGCTCACACGATTTGCCACAGAGGTTTGCCACTGGCTAGAGTATCCTTGCAGTCAAGCTAGCACATTAAGGGAGTCTGTCCATCCGTGCACCTTAACATTTGCGATCTGAAGAGAGTCTCTTACACGAATTATCAATTTAAGAAGGTGCGTAGGGATGCTGTCTTGTCGGATAGGTGCTACTTTAGATTTTGCTGCCAGTAGGGTTATGATGACTTCTCCAGCAGAAGTTATACATCTTGCGTGTACCTCGGTTGCATAGGCAAAGCTGGATGCGTCACAAAATGCATGTAATTCAAGTGATACACTTTTTGTTATGTGATTTTAATTCGCTCAATTTTAGGCAGCTCGTTACGATACTCTGTCCATCTTTCATGTAACGTCGGCGGTAGTACATCATTTCAGTCAATGTTCCTAATCCATAGTTTTTGAAGCATTAGTTTAGCTACGATAACGGTTGGTGTTCATCAACCCAGTGGGCCGAAGAGGCGAGCGACTTCTGATAGTAAGGTGCGTTTTGTCAACAGAACTGTAGGAGGTTGGATACCTTGAATTCAAATGTATCCGATTTTGGATTCCAATGTTTACTTTGAGCTTTGATTGTTTCATTGAAATCGATAGAAATGGTGTTTTGACTTCTCGATCTTACTCTGGTATATGACTTAACACATGCTCGTAATTAAAAACCCAGTTGCGTAGATTTTCATCAGGTCGTCTACGTAAAAGTCGGATAAAACTTTTTCGCTTGCTTTTGGGAAATTTGCTTTTTCATCACAAGCTTATTGTATTAAGGTCCTAATTGTTAAATTAGGAGCACATGATGTACCATATGTAACAGTGTTTAATCTATATTCTTCAATCGGGTTGGAGGCATTATTTCTCCAGAGAATTTTCTGGTATTCACAATGGTTAGGGTCTATGTTTATTTGGTGATACATCTTTTCAATGTGAGCCGTGATTTCCACACGGTATTTTCGCCATCGCTTCAAGATAGGGCCCTTTGACGAGGTTGCCCTGTGAGTAGGCAATCATTTAGGGCTGGAGAATTCGTACGCTTGCATGAAGCATCAAATACTACTCTTAATTTAGTGGTCGTGTTTGGTTCTTTCAAAACAGCATGGTTAGGTAGATAATATTCATTCTCTTCACAAGTTTTATCAGTAACGTTGCACGATCTGATTTTTTTCCATATGACCTAATGATAAATATTCTTCTATGAATTTCTTATATTCCTTCTATTCTTATATTAAAATTCCGGAAATCTTCAAAATATGTCAGATGGCATAAGATAATAAGAAATGCGGGTCCCTCACGAAAACCCCATCGCCTGGCGCTTGTGAGCACAACAAATGTCTGGCACCTAAGGAAAGGCCAGATCAACAAGCCCCATCTCACGGAGGTACAAACACAAATACACATGGAACGTCTATGGAAATCAGTCATCAGCAACAGGCCTCTGCTAAATGTAGAAAAACTTGTCAATGCGCTAATGGAAAACATTAAAAGGCGCATCAACGTCATCAAAGAGGCGAGGTATAAAGCCGCTTGGACGAACTCGAAACAAATACCCAAGCACTTGCCGATCTAAAGAAACAACAGATTAGCATAGTTAAAACGACCTTTAAAAGAATCCAGAAACCTTTAACGTTGCTGGCAGAACGTCAAAGTCAAATAACATACCAAATGAATGATCCGCACAATTTGACGGACGAACTAGAAGCTAGACAGTTAAGACAGGAAATTATTTCTAGCCTCTTTCTCCAAATGGTCTAGCTAGAATTCAGCAAGGCCTATTAGATATAATAGTATCAAGTAGGAATAACCAAATCCATCCTTACTAATTTCACCCGGTGGGCTTTTAAATTTACCATAAATCCCACTCAGCCTACCAGAACGCCCAAAACTGCCTTTCTGTCCTTTACCAAACAACCGACATTCGAACCTACTTATTATTAGAAAAACTCGTAATTCGCGTAACCCTCCCTATATTCGGCATACCCAACTTTAAGCTACAGCAGATTCGGTGTTTCCCGATCCATACAGAGAACAATCATTCGTTAATTCCAGAAAGTGACTATTAACATATAGCAAGTCAAATACAAATGCAGGAATTTTTACTCCTCAAACCATCAAATATCCGTCAATATCAAAAGGTTTCCAAAGACATAGACGAAGATACATATATTGGCAGGCTAAACACCCCGATAGAAAAAGCAACCCTATCCAAGGAATGTGTAATTAACCTGATATTCAACCCCCTAGAGGAAAACCCCAGATACCAACTAAAGGCACAATTAACCCCCAGAGATACCCTAGTCTAATTAAGCCGGCCTAATATTTGGTTATATTCTCTAGCCTCCCCAACAATAGTACATATCACCTGTGCCCGACGGTTACTCACCAACCGCCTAACAGGCGTAAGCACAACTACAAATAGGCCCGAACACTCTATATTATGAGGCAAAAATCTTCATTCCTTAAAAATATCCCAACCGGACTACTTCCCAAACACAAACGAAAGCAAAATAGTACTGGAAAACTTCATGGCCACCCTCCCACAACAACACACACAGGAACACTACTTATTGCTCCTTGGGGACAATACGAACCAATTAATACACCAAGGTACAAATCCCTAAATGAGATTCGCACCCAGGTAGAAAAATGTTTATTAACATTAAGGACAAGACACCCTATACTTTATCCACCACTTCCCCATCTCTCTCAGGAATACTGCTACTGGTCATAACAGTGTACATTATAATTAAATATGTGACCTCCAAAGTCGCACTATGGATCGGCCAATACAGAACCCCCCAACAATATCCCGATGCAGCCAATATATACAACACACCCAGAAACAACAACTAAATCTCAAACACTCCCAAGACCAAAATCAATTCCTAGACCCCAAACACTATCCAGAGTTAGATCTATCCAACTCGTATAAAAAAAATCTATCCAACTAGTACGAGATTAATATAAAGTCCCAAAAACAAATTTCCAACAAAGAAAAGGGTAATAACAAAATTTTAAAATCTTCAATATTGTTTTCTTCTTTTTCTTTCTTTTCTCTCTCCTCCCTGTTCTTTTTTACATGCCGACAAACAAAACCCACAATAACCAAAACTTTTCCGTTGTAAATTCACCACGCCAACAACTTCCTTATAAATCAATTTTTTTAACGCCGATTACTATCAAATACAACGAATTTTTTCCCTCTCCTTCAACTCCGTTTAAATTTAAAAACAAAAATCTCCAGTTTAAATTTGCCATAAGTTCAAAAAAAAATTGACTTCTAAACTTTTCTCTTTCAACACCGATCATAGCCGAACGCCGTTTAAATTCAAAACAAACATAAAATTTTAAATTCCCAACGCCAATTAAACAAAAAAACCAACAAAAAGCAACCAATAACAAATTCAATTCTCTTTTTCCCAACGCCGACAAAATTAGCAAATACCAGACACAGCATCAGCCAAGTATCTCAACGAAAAATCCACCAAAGACCAACACAACCATAAAAACAAAATTTTACTCACCCACAAAAAAAAACCCAAACAATCGTTAAAATAACACTTATTTTCTAAAATTTTTTTAACAAACTACAGCAAAGGTATTTCCTTTCTGTGTTCCATCCGAAGAAAGTTCGCTGAACTAATCCCACCACTCCTCAGAAGCGATGATGATTCCACCTATACGGGGGGTACAACTGGAGCTCCGTTGTGCAGATTTTCCCCATGACTGAAAAAAAAGAATAAAAACAAATTAATAATAAGTTCAAAAAAATATATTTACTTACCTTTAACAATCCAACGCTCACCCTTCTCCAACATAAGCACCTCGTTATGGGTTGATTTGACAACAGCAGGAGCTGTCCAGATAGTGGCGGGGCGCGAACCATCCCGCATGAGTACGAGGCGGGACGGACCCTTCCAGTTTCTGGAACGATGTTGATAAGATACAGGGCACACCATCCTAACTCCTGTACCGAACGACTAACACTACAGAGGTGCGAGGGCGGTCGCGGCCTGATAGACATAAAGTCACTGCATTATAAACAAGTGAAGTCTATCAGAGGATACTTCTTTAGCAAAGAAGATAACGCTCCATTGCATGCAGCAGTGATAAAAGCTGACAACAAACAAACACCACTTCATTTGCACAACAGTATGCTGGTTAATACACTGAACATAGCCACACACACAGATAAACAGCAGGCATGGTCACAGAGGTCTCTACATGGAAGACATTACGCTGACTTGAACCAAAATTATGTCGAAAAAGATGCGTCGAACGCTTGACTAAGTCGCGGTGATTTATTCCCTGAGATGGAGGGATTCATGCTTGCAACACAAGACAAAGTCATTAACACGAGGAATTATAGGAAACACATCCTTACGGATGCGGCAGTTCAGGACGATACGTGTAGACTTTTTCATTAAGCTTCTAAAACAGTAGAACATATAACGGCTAGATGCAAACTCCTCACTCAAACAGATTACTTGTATAGGCACAACCAGGTCTGCAATGTCATACACCAACAGTTAGTCCTAAAACACAACCTTATTACGCCCGCCACACCATATTACAAATATACACCAGACACTGTTTTTGAAAATAAAATATATTATGATCGGTCAATAATAACTGGGTAGCGATTCTCACACAATTTGGTTGCCTAACCGTCTCAACAAATTAAGCGCATGCCCAAAAAATTTTGTGGCAACAGAAAAATATTTCATAGCAACGAATAAATATGTCAAGTTTGTGCGCATGATCTGTAATTCTCCCATGCCGTCCCCCGGAGCTTGCAGCTAAATACTCAGTCGCCTGGCTGGGAGCTGGCGTGTGAGACAGCTTAAACCCAGGGCACAGATAAAAAGCCTACTTTTTCGTAGTAAAAAGCGAACAAATTTTACAGCACAGACCCAGCCGCCGAACAAAAACTTGCCATGCTCACACACACTTAGAATAAAGAACTAGAGGCAGAGCTGTAACCTACGAGTAAGATACTAAATGGAGTGGCCCTAGCGTGTAAAATCCATGTACATGAGTGTGCCGATTTCTACGGTTTTTTTGCTCTCATTTTTCTTCACGTGTTGTCACTTGTTTGACATTTTTCTTTAACCGAGTGTTGTGGTTGAAAAAGTGCTAATTTTACCGTCCTGTAATGTTGAAGTAAGGATTAAATTGATTGCGAAGGACAAAAATATAAAACTATTGCGTGTTGTGTCAAAACTATGTGAAAAAAGTTCAAGTTTTAAACGATTAGTGATAATGAAGTGTGTAGTGCAATTTTGCAAAAATTCAAGTTCTTTAAAACACCCCGGGATTTAATTTCACAGATATTAAATTTTGCAAGGAGTTAGTAAATGAAAACTTTATTATTGAAGTGTTTACTGATTTGCAAATTAATTAGTTAAATTTCTTGTGATGAAAAGCCGTAATAAAAATTACAAATTTTAGTGAAAAAACAATTTTAAAAAGATTTCTCCAGAAGTTTAAAAATTGCACCAAAGCACCCCCATATAAAGATTTTTTCTTCAGCCTGTCCTGTACTGTTTTTCTTGTGTGCGTGTAAACTCACACATTTTAGGCACAGGCTACGGAAATCTCTGCTGTTGGGCCACTCCATTTAGTTACTTACTCGTAGGCTGTAACTCGATTATAGTGAAGCGAATTTCTTCTGTAGTAGAATTTCGAGCGATGGAGTGGTAACAACAATACAGGCGTAAATTAATTAATTATAATATAATTTTTAAGATTTAAAGTGAGGCCAAAAGTAAATATAAAATCTTGATAATTTGTTAAAGAATAATTTGATTTTAACTTCTGTGCAGAAAATATTTAAGCTTCATATTAATTTTGACGTTATATTACAGGTCAAGCGAATCATCAATTTTCGTTTTTATTGATAAAATCTTATTTAAGATTTCCTATTGATGCCTCCTAAAAATGTTGTTTGGCGCCTTCGTGTTACCAATGACCCAAAATATTAAAATCAGTTTTCACGTTAACCTCACAAATATTCTTTCGAAACTTTTGCTTTTTTCTATAAATTGAGGTTTTAATTGAACTTCAAATGTTTATAGAATGAATTTAGAAGTAATTCGAGTTATGTATTTACAGGAAAAACAACTTCCCACCATCTTATCATCTAATTTAAAAAAATTCTGGGTGTTAAGGCAAAGTCCGTTCACAAAAAATCACAAAATAGTCTAATAACTTTATTGGAATGATTACATAAAGTTTTAAAAGAAGCTATTTTAACAAATTGCACAAAATTTAACTTAATTCACTCGAGGAAACTTTTTCACGCACAAAAGTAAACAACATTTGAGAGTACGAATTATATGTGTCCCATTTTGTTATTTGCTTCTCTGTTAGTCTACGACCCTAGCTAATTTGTATGTGTATGTGTTTTTTTTTTTTTTTGGTGCGACCAGGAGGTGAGGAATCTTCCAAAGATACCAGTAGCCCGTGCTAGTGGCATGCACGATTCACCGCCAATGTGGTGCCTACGTGCTAAACCTCATCCCCCATCCTCTTCAACCACTCTCCCCGCGGGACTGCCGTTAGGTATTACTTCGCGGGGCTGGTTAGCCATCATGCTATCAACCTGATGTGTTAATCTGGTGTCTTAGACATTCCAGTCTTCTGAGTTCCTTTTGGACGTTTATTATAAACTCAGTCACTTCGCTCCAATTTTCGTCCCTTTGTAGCATATATTCAATTACTACCGATGGATTCAGTATATTTACACGCCGTGCTTGGAAGCGTGGACAATGAAATACTGCGTATTCAGCATCTTCCTCCTGATCTAAGCAGTTCGTGCACATTGGAGAGCTGTCATGTCCAAATCTGTAAAGGTACTTCCGATATCCACCATGACCAGTCAAGAATTGCGTCAAGTGGTAGTTGTTTTCTCCAAGCTTGCGGTTTGCCCAAGTTTCAATGCATGGAATCAGTTGGTGCGTCCACCTTCCTTTCGTAGTTGTGTCCCATCGGGTTTGCCAGATTAAGATCGAGATCTGCCTCTCTTCCTTTTTAATCTCCTTTTTTCTGCGGTTTCCCTGGCTCGTTGCGATTCTTGTGTAAATGCGTCCCATCTCGTCCGCGAGGATGTCGATCGGGATCATAATAGCGATGACACAAGCTGCTTCGTCCGATACCGTTCTATAGGCACTTATAGCTCTTAAAGCACACATTCTGTAGACTGATGAGAGTTTTCTTCTTGACTCCTGCACCGCTAATGCCTTTGCCCAGATTGGGGAGGCATATAGAAGCACAGAGCTCACCACTCTCAATAGCAGGGTTCTTCTATCTGGTTTGGGGCCACCAACATTAGGCAGCATTCTGGAAAGAGCCGCTTGTATGTTCGAATCTTTTTTGCTTACATATTCCACGTGCGATTTGAAATTTTGCCTATTGTCCAGCATTACTCCTAGGTATTTCAGTGATTGTTTAGACCTTATTGTTTGATTGCCCACCTTGACATTGATGTATTCAATCATTTTTCGGCTTGTGATTAAGATCGCCTCCGTCTTTTGTTCTGCTAGTTCCAGGCCTGCAGACTCAAGCCAATTCTTAATCTTGGCGATAGCTTCATTTGTTGCCGCCTCTATTTGGTGGGTATGTTTCGCTGTTGTAACGATCGCAATGTCGTCTGCGAACCCTATTATTTTCGTCTCTTGGGGGATCTCTAGCCTAAGAACTCCATCATACATAACGTTCCAAAGAAGGGGACCTAGGACGGATCCTTGTGGTACCCCTGCGGAGACGTTATAGTATTCCATTCCTGCATCACTATTATATCTAAGTTTCCTGTTCCTTAAGTAACTTGATATGATCTTCAAGATGTATGCCGGGGCTTCCAGGGAATTCTTTATGAATTCCCAGTTGGCCGAGTTTAAGGCGTTTTTGACGTCTAGTGTAACCACTGCACAGTATTCCTTGGTTCCCCATCTCCACCTTTCACCTTCTATGGCAGAAGCGGCGATGTCCACTACCATTTTGATTGCATCTACGGTGGAGCGCGCTTTTCGAAATCCAAATTGGTACTCTGATAAAGCAACTTTTTCCTCAGCTATCGGGAGTAACCTGTTGTAAATTATTCGCTCCAATATTTTCCCCATCGTGTCGAGGAGGCAAATTGGGCGGTAGGATGAAGGTTCTCCAGGTGGTTTATCTCCTTTTGGTAGCAGCACCAGGTATTGCAGCTTCCATTGTTCTGGGAACACGCCTTCTATTAGACATCTTTTAAAAACGTCTATGAAAATGTCCGGTCTTTTGAGAATCGCCGTTTTCAGGACTTTGTTTGGGATTCCGTCCGGTCCCGGCACTTTGTTGTCTCCTATTTTATTGAGCACCGACTGAAGTTCTTCCGCCGTAACTGTCGGGATTTCCTCTACATTAAATTCTTCTACGACAGTACGAGCAGTCGTTGGACGCTGTGGGAAAAGCGTCGTTATTATCTCTCTCAGCATTATTGGGCATGTAATCTGGGGAGATTTTTGTCCTTTTAATTTTGACATAACGACTCTGTAGGCGGTTCCCCATGGGTTAATGTTAGCCTCTTTGCACAGGCGTTTGAAGTTTTCTCTTTTACTGTCCTTAATCGCATTCTTCAGAACATTTCTTTCCTCTTTGAAGGCACTGAGCAGCGGGTTGTATTCCGGTCTACCCCTCGATCTTTGAAGTTTTTGCCTGGTTTTCAGGCATTTCGCCCTAAGTGACTGAATCTTTTTATTTCACCAATAGCATGGCGAGCCTCTCTTATTGGGCTTCCTGCGTGGCATTGCTGCATGGCATGCTCTATTCATACGTTCAGTCAGTTGTTTAGTACCGTTTTCTGCGGATCCCAATTCCAATTGGTACGCCCTCACTACTTCTTCGAAGGTATCCTTGTCGAACAACGAGTCTTTCCATTTTGGGCCTGTTACTTTAGGGCGTCTTTGGCTGGAATTCGATTCTTCTTTTATTTCGAACATAACATATTGGTGGTCGCTATGTGTGTAGTCCTCACTGACCCACCATATTGTATTCTGGAATAAGGAGCTGCTTACAAAGGTTAGGTCTATGATCGACCCCCTTCCGGCCTTTTGGAAGGTGTTTTTCTTTCCATCGTTAGCTATCTCCACATCGAGCACAGAAAGCGATTCTATGAGACTGCGCCCCCTTGCATTCGTAACTCTACTACCCCACTCTACAGCCCACGCGTTAAAGTCACCAGCAATGACCACCGGTGATTTAGTGCGGGCATCGGCTACGAGTTCATCTAGCATCTTTTGATATTCTCCATGTGACCAACTGGGTGGTGCATAGCAGCTGTAGAAGTGTATGCCCTTTATTTTCGCCCGTACGAAGCCATCCGCTTGTCCTTTCCTATCCTGAAAAGCCTTTTTGCCACAAGCCCATATTGCTGCCTTTTGGGTTTTATCCGTAATCCAGGTGGGACCGGATAGGTTTTTATAAGGCTCGCTGATTAAAACTAAATCAATTCTATGTTCTTCCTTAGTTTGTTTTAGCAGATCTTGGGCTATCTCGCAGTGGTTCAAGTTAATTTGCATAATCCTCATCTTTTATTGGTCAGGGCCTTTCGAAACATCGGACATTTACCGGTACCCGCGATATGTTTGGCATTTTTGGCGTTGTCAGTTTTGCAGAACATGCAAAGTGGCTCTTTGTCACAGTTTTTGGCAATGTGACCTTCAACCCCACATCTTCGACATTGTTTGGAGCGGTCTACTTCGCTTTTGCATTGTCTTGCTAAGTGTCCATATTCCAAACATCTGAAGTATTTGGTGAGCGTTTTCTGCTCTCTAATTCGGCAGATTACCCAGCCTACCTTAATTTTTCCTGCATCCAAAAGCTTATTTGCGCTATCGGCGGAAAGGCTAATTATTGCCGTTTGTGTTCCTCCATACGCCTTCCTCAGATTTAATATGTCCCCAGCGGTGACTTCTTTAATTTTGAACTGTGATCTTACTGCCTCACAAATGTCTTCTTTGGTGGTCACTTCGTCGATGTCCTTGCACTCGACAGTTACTCGGTGCTTTAGGCTTCTTACTTCGATTTGGTTACCAAGTGCTTCGCCAATTACCTCCTTAAAAGCCTCCGTTTTCTCCCCAGTATCTTTTAATTGTAGCAAGAGTTTGCCTTTCTGGGTCCTTCTAATCTTTGAGACTGTCTCTCCTAATTCGCCTAATTTAGGATCCGCTTTAACCCTGCGGAGTATATCAGCATAGGAGAGTTCACCTTTCGTTTCTATGACGATTGCATCAGGCCGGACTTTCTTATGCTCAGATTTTTTCCGGATAGCTCGTTTATGGCTCACTTTTATCCATGTGTCCTTTCCACTTTGCGGGAGTGGAATGTCACATTTTGAGCCGGTATCCTTCTCTTTAAGTAAGGGGATTGCCCTTTTGTGCGTTTCCTTCTGCTTATTCTCGCCTTCTTTTGTGGGGGCGGGTCGACGTTTCGCTTTCGACACTTCTGCAGTGGGATTCCGTTTTCGTTTTCGCTCCGCCGCCTTAAACCACGGAGACGTCTGCGAGGACTTGCTATTGCTAGCCGCTTCCTTCGCTTTCTCATCATTCAGTTCATCTGCAGAGAGTTCGTAGAGAGCTTTAATACTCTCTATTGCATCCCTCATTGGCTGATGTATGGACCGCCTTTTACCGTCTTCCAGCATAACAACCAGTTTTTTAATTTGTTCTCCCAGCTGGCAGAAAACTGGTTGCTCTCGAATCCGGGCGCCAGATTCGTCGCTTCTTCCTTGCTGAGCAGCCTCACTGTATGTTAGAGACGGTGTGTCTCCGGGTGACCTCATAGTTTTTAAGCTCCTTTGGAAAGGGCTCGCTTCAACGCAGTTGGTATTGTTGTCTCCTTTAGTATTTGTTATATTGTTCGTGTTGTTCGTTATATTTGTTGTACTCATGTATGTGTATGTGTGTGTGTGCGTGTGTGTGCCCGCGCTCAGAGTAAAGAATTAGAGGAAGCGCTGTACCGTGTAAAATTCCTATCCCTGAGTGAAGCTGCTCGAGGAAGTTTACACGGTACAGCGCTTCCTCTAGTTATTTACTCTAAGCGCGGGCAAACACGCACACACACACATACGACATATACACGATAGGGCTTCTCCTTCAGTTACTTCCAAGTAGGTTTGCTATATACATATTGTTGCAAGACGATTTGCGAAGGGAATAACCACACTTGAATGAAAGGCGAAACACTTAACCTCAAACACAACTCAACACGGATCATAAGGAAAACACAAATTCAGCACCGGACAAAACCACAGAAATTGAAACACAGATTTGTTTTCCACAACAACGACTCAGAATTTTCCACAATTTTCAACATACAATATTTTGAATTTCATAAAAACATGCAGTCTCACTTGCTTAATATGTGTATGCATTTTTTTTGTGGCTCCAAATGAACTGAGACGGTTTCGCGAAAGCACAGGAGGTTATGGAAGTTCGTGATATCATTCCTGGTGAATTGACATTCATTTGTCCACAGAATTCGGTCCAGAAACGCTCTGTCGTCAATGTCGTGTTCTAGAAGCCAAGTGCTAAATTTCAGTTTTCTCTCGGAATCTCCTTCCAGTAGTCCTTGAGCTGGGTGATGGTGATATGGACGTAATCCCTCTCGATGAATAACCCTCCAAACCTTAGATGACGACGCTCCTAATCGCCTTGCGACTCATTTAGTGATCGTCTCAGGATCCTGCCTCACGATGGTGATTATTTGCTGCTTTACGTCGGCAGAAGTTCCCGATGTTTCGGGTCATGTCTCCATGTCGTGTAAAGTTACACTTCTCCTAACCTTTGGAAAGTCCGTGTAAATACCCCTCTTTGGAGTGCTCGCCGGTTAGGGAATCTCCTTTGATATTCCAGTACAGCCGCTCTCTCTTTCCGTCTACTACACCATAAATGTAAATAATTACCGCGTATTCCTCAAATGTAAATTTTACCATTTTCTAATAATTTTTGCTTAAAAACACCCATACTTATTGATTTGATTTTCAACTATGATAGGTATTCTTGCTGACTGACCCTTTCTGGGGGGTGTGAATTCTGGCTAACACAAGCTGATATCGACAATAAAACAAAATTACACTAACATTTTTATAACTTTTTTGCAGCAATAATTAAAATTAATTACCTGTTACCCCAAAATAAACATTTTTGACCCTTTATCCTAAAATTTTTGTTTATTTATAGAATTTCCTACCTAAAGTTCAATAAAATAATTTTAAACCTTCGTCTACCTTGCCATGTTGCATCTTTTTGGAAAGGTAATAAGATGGGCAATCCAATAAAAATCAAAGAGAGGCGTACTAATTACATACATGAATTTCGGAGATAATTTTGGAAAATGCTGAATTTTAGGTAATCGGAAAATTTTTTTTTGCACTTTTGGAAGTGACTGTACGTGCAATGGTAGGAGTTAGATCATTAGTGTTGACGTCTTTGGAAAGATT